>LR750650.1:0-213045 GCA_902729485.2 Mus minutoides
AATTGTTTATTTCTGGAACTTTCTATTTGGTGTTTACAGACCATGACTGACTATTGGTGAGTGAAATGAAGGAAAGCAAAGGCCCCATTGAGGGTGACCTAGTTCACTCATATTCTAAGAACTCGGAGGATCCAGTTAACAAATGAACTGTGCTCAATTTTCTTACAATGACTTCAAGTGGCCTCACTTCCATTTCAGACTCCTGCAGCAATAACACACTCTAAAGCCTTTAGTGGGCATCGGTGATAGACACACTGCACAGAAAAGCATCACGTGGAGGGACATCCACAAAACAACTTCCGAACCATCTATATTTAATCGCTATCAAGCAAACGGTAAGTGAAGGTACGTAGGGGATACTGAGAACCTTGAAGTAAGGCTGGACACCACTTTCACTTAAAACATCACTTCATATTTAGCCAAAGAAACCAGGCTGGCTATTATAGTTTTATGGTTTACCTTCTACCATTTAAGGTGACACTTAAGCTTTAACCCTGTCTTATTAGAGGTATTTGTAACTCTGTCTTACTTAGGTAGAGGCACTTCTCTGAAGGCAGTAATGATGTTCTACTCCCCTTTTCTCCATTTCCCTTCCTGCAAACCATATTTAATTAGCATTTGTTAACCAAACAAGAGCGGCCCATCCCCACCTGTACCCCCAACTGAATACACGCTGTGTTCACTTTTTATTTTGATCTCCTAGTTTCCTCTTCTTTTATTTTATCGTCCTTGAATGTCTTCTTTGTTACTATTGCATAATTTATAATGCTACATCAGCTATTATGAATAATTCTGCTTGAACCATTAATTACTGCCTGTACATTGTCTCCCCCTAAGTGGTCTATTTTCTCTTGGATCTTATAGCTAGCAGTCCAGAGAAAAGTGTACCAGGGGTGCAGAGTAAATGCTTCTCTCTGGAGTTGCTCATCATTGACAGACATTTGCTAACACACATTTTAAATCAGTCAAGTCATATCATTGACAAAATGCCCTTTTATTATTTATTAACAAACAAAAACATTAACATTTGAGAGGCAGTCTCAGGGCAATTTGGGAGAGCAGATGGAGTAATTGAACTCCTTTAGCTTGCTGGCTTGCTGACAGGTACCGTGTAGAGCTAGAACAGTCACCTCCATCTGGCATGCACGCGGGTGGTTCCTGAGCTATTTAGCATGGCAAGATGATGTTAAAAAGAAGCACCTGCAGAACTCAGAGGCAAAAATAGACTGTGCCCACTCACGGACAGACCTTAGCAAAGGGCAAGCTTCACGTTACTGTTAAGGGAAATAGTGTGGCTATTTTTAGGTAACTACTAATTTTAAAATGTTAGTCAGAAGGATAGGCTCTGTATTCAGTAGGGGCAAAGCAAACACCCATTTCTCTGTTTAGTACCCCAGAGTTCTCAGTAGTGTTTCCTGGGTGACTCGGAGGGCACCACCAATTCAGTGGTAGCCAGAAGTACTCATTTTCTCAGGACTAATTCCTCAGGCTTTGTCTGATTCTTCCCTCTAAGTGCGATGGGAAGTCCCCTCAGGTTCTGAAACTGTGATCTGCCTCTGTTTTATTTGCTGTAACTCCTGGATTCAATTGCATAAAAAAAAATAGAAACAGTGTTTTATAAAAATGGAGACGCATTGCTGAACTCTCCCCTCACGCTGAGCAATTTGTCTCCCTGAATGTGTTCAGGAAAAAGTCATTAAAGAGTGGGCCCCCCATTGTTCTGAATTGCACACATGCACATGTTGAAAGGCCACACTTTCTGATGTGGCATTAAGAAAAGTGGCATTTATAAATCTTCCCTGCCAGAATACGGAATAGATGACCCAGGCAAGTGAAGGCTCCTACACACCCAAGGAGGTTTTTTTTTTTTTTTTTTTTCTCTACATTCCAAAGTTTTTCTTGAAACTAATGGGTCTTCAGAGGCCACAAAAGGGCTGAAGGTGTGTCCTGTGTGAGCTCTGAACCAAGAGGTATGCAGTTGACCAGAGGCTGTCACAACCCCCTATACCCCCTTTCCAGAAATGCAAGGAATGTAAAATAAACCAGCAGGGCTGCCCTTTGAGGGCCTTTTTGATGGACACTTCTCCAGGAGGAGCTCTTTACACAGACAGTCAAGTTTGAAATCTGTACTTCAGATGTATTAATGTGCTTCGTGGAAACTGGACATATTCCATCTTCAATGCTACCCTTGGGTGTTTACTGGATGAGCTGTGGTGTGAGAAGTCCCGTACTTGGTCCTCAGCACTGCAAGAAAAACAACCAATTATTAATTACTCCTCATAAGACCGAGTAATGCTGGGGTAGTGGGGGAGGAAGGCATTTAATACCAGATAGCACATAGGAAAATTTGGATTCCGAAATTTCCATCCTTTTTCAGAGAGGATTTGCTTGTGTTTCAACTGCCATGATGGGAAAATGCCACCAGGCTCTGGCCAGCAAGCAAACTGGGCTCAGTATTCTTCAGGGTATATTCAATACTATTTCTGACTTTTTTTTCTTTTCTTCTTATTTGTAGGGCTTGCAGTAGCCTTTTGGGAGTCTTAAGTAAAAGTCCTGATTATTTATCACGACTCCTTTTATTTGGTGTCTCAGTCTATTTTGCGCTGAAGTAAAGTACCACAGGCTAGATAATTTACAGAGACTATAAATGTATTCTCAGTTCCTGAGGCTGCAAAAGTCAGGGCTAGCAGCTGAGGTGTCTCCCCCCTCCCTGCTCCCGGACAGCACCTAGAATTCTGGGAGATACCAAGCTCATTTTTTTTTACATTTATTTTTATTTTATTGTGTATGTGTGTATTTGTGTGTGTACCTATGTTCCTGTGTGTGTGTATGTATGTGTCACATGTCACAGTGTGCATATGGAAGTCAGAGGACAACTTGAGGGAGTTGGCTCTCTGGGAATTAAGGTAGTCAGCCTTAGCAGCAAGCACCCTTACCTGCTGAGCCATCTCACTGACCCCTGCAAAGCCAGTTTTCTATCTGTGCTCAGCACTGGGCTCTCATGACAGAAATACTTCTGTAAATGTCTGCTGACTTATAGGTGTTGCCTTCCAATATGGTTACACTGGAAACATGTCTAAACCAAGGAGCTTGATGTACCCCAAACTACAGTTTATGTCTTCTTCAAGCTTCTCAAGACAGTTGAAAATTCTGCTCAGGTTATACTTTGTCACCTGGGAACTTCTAGATGCCTTCCCCCAACCTGCTGCTGGTGAACTGGCAAAAGGTGTGGGGCGGAGTGTAACTTCTCAGTTATGGTTCCTTTCTCTGTCCTCCCCCTCTTCCCCCCCCGCCCCGTGGAAATGTTTAGTTTTTCAAAATCTCACCAACTTCCAATCTCATTAATTGATAGGACTAGGCTGTGGGTCCTGACAAAAACATACCATGCGACAGGTCTTACGTGAGAGTTTTATTGGGACATAGAGGCAGCCTCTGAGAAAGAAAAAAAGATTGGGAGCAGGGAGAATCTGACTTTTAGTGGGGCCATGACACATGCAGAAAGGTGACATGAGACAGTGCAGCCTCTTGGGTAGCTAAAGATGATGTATCTAGTCGCTGGGTCCCTCGAAAGCTGGCTGTAAAGATGCTCGATTTTCTCCAAGTCGCTTTTAGCTGTCCGTGGATGTGCCTGATTGCACAATAGTTCCTTTATATATATATATATATTAAAAAGGTCTTTCTCACTTTCTGTTTGTTTATACAGGAAAAATTCTGCAGCAAAAACAAACAGGAAAACCGTATCTGCTGCTCATATAACTCTATATATTGTTGACATTTCTTCTGAGTGGTGAAATCAAAGAGCTAGAGGTGTAGAATGATTGTCAGAGTGGCTTTGGCCACGGTGCTACAGAGATGTCCTTTCCACACTTCAACAGGAGTCAGGAGACACTTCATGACAAAAACAGAAAATTTCCATTCTTTATCCACAAAAATGATTTATATGCTATTGATCTGAATTCACCACAAGACCCTGCTTTTCCAAAGTCTTCTGGGATACACCAAGGCCAATCACAAGTTCACCATAAATAACTAGATACTCACTACTTCCTCAGCCGTGCAGCGCCGGATGGCTTTGCTTTCTTAGGCTTAAAGAACTACCTTTGCAGTTAAAACGCTGGCAATGTCAGATTCTGTATGCCCACCGTTCTTGCTCAGCTTTCTCAGATAGGGCAAAATAGGCTCTGGGAGGCTTCTCATTAAATTCCAGGATGCTCTGACTTTCAATGGGAGGGAACTGAATGAAGTAGTCACATGCTGGAGTCCAGGCCTGCTGAATGAAGTAGTCACATGCTGGAGTCCAGGCCTGCTGAATGACGTAGTCACATGCTGGAGTCCAGGCCTGCTGACAGTCTAATTAGTGTTTCAGCTTTTGACTGAATTATTTAATTTGGAAAATAACAATCTAAAAGACAGGTGGAGCAGAGGCCTCTTGCCCCACTGACCACCGAGTTAGTTCTGATCCAAGGATGCTTGCGGCTTTGCAGGGCAGAGTCTCTCTGTCTCTGTCTCTCTCCTATGCCTCTGTCTCTCTCCTATGTCTCTGTCTCCCCCCACCCCCTCTCTCGTCTCTTGTCCCCAGGTTCATGTTTGGCTTGGTGCCTTTAATCACATTGTGTTCCTGATTTCTCTGTTGGGTTTTCACCTCATGTCATTTTTGCTATCCTATAATTTAGTGAGAAACAGCAGAATTGGGGCAAGCCTTATATAACACTAGAGACAAAAAGTGACCTGGGCGTGAAATTACTTCAGGTTTCACTTAAGAATTTTTTCTCTTATGTTGAAGACAATAACTCTTTTGGACTTTGTTCCTTGACTAGCTAGAGATTTTAAAGGATCAGGGCTAAACATGAAAACAGGAGCTGCCTTTATTTCTTAGTCAGTATTTAAAAACATGCCTTTAAAATGATACTCTCATTTTCTAATTTTCATTTTTGCTTTTGTTATTTTAAAAAGCACAGATATTGTAAACAATGTAAAGTATATTGATGTTATGGTATTATTATATGACTAGTTTATAATTATAAAGCTTTATTTTCCTTGCAAAAATGATATTTTATCCAATTTTTTAAAATGCATATACCCACATAAAGGTATCTTATGTAATATCTTATAAGCCAAATCCTATTATATGATAGCTTAGTATTTGTATTAATCAATGGGTCATGGATACCACTTGAGTTAAGTAATAATTAATATTTATATTCATGATATGCAATATAAAACATGATCTATCCTGATTTAATAATATACTATTTTGAAAGTATGACATATATTCTGAATTAAATTGTGTTCACACCAATGAAAAATTGTCTTAACATCTGGTACCATTCTGTAGGACTCACTGTAGTCCTGCCCTGAGCCTTTCTCAGTGAGGGGATTGCTGGGATCAGTCATCACATATAGCTTTGCCTTTCCTGGAAGGGGTCAAACTCAGTGAGTGTTGAGGCAGAACTGGAATGACAGGACTGTGAGTGTCCCCTCAGTGACAGCATCCGTACTTTGTAGCATGAGGTCCTGGGCTGGAGCTGCAGTACTGCAAACCCAAACCCGAGAGAAGCAACCATAAGGCTTCTCTAGGAACTGGAGCGGCATAAGCTGAGGAATAGCAGATTGCTGGGAACTACCACTCACTGGAAAGAAAAATGGAAGGCTCCTGCCTACCTGCCCCACCCCAGGACCATCATTGTTGGCACCAGATTCCGAAGGGGCAGTCCCTAGGATGATGGAAGCAGAGACTACCCTGCTTTTACCTATCCTTTGTGGGAAATTGCTACAGCAGTTCTGAGAACTAACATAGTGTGCTTTGTTCAATTATTTTGAAGGAGTTCCTTGCAGCTGAGGATCCATTATTATTATTATCATCTGTCCCAGGTGTCACAGCTTAGCATTTCTGCTCTAAATTAACAAATAATTATTGTGGTGTGTTTTATGGTCAAGATCTGTCGATGCAGAAAAACATGGCTCCCATCTCAAAGTGGATAAGATTAGTCAATTCTAGAGCTAAATATGAATGACCGTGACCTTGGAAATATAGAGCTAGGTTACCCACATTCCGTGTTTCAGCATAGTAACAATTGAATGGCATTTTTTTTTATAGTAACAGACTAAAGGAAGGCATGAAGTCAAGGCACTTTTCAAATACATTGATGAGCACATTAGGTAGGTGACTTAAAGTGGGAAAAATCTCAGCTTTAGCTTTACATACTACCTGATGGTTAGCTGAACCTTTGATGGCTGGCTATACTATAAATATGCAATAGATATATGTTCCAAAAGACTTACCTAATGGTAACAAAGGTGTAAAATCACACACAGAGGATGGCAATCAATGGCCACGAAGAGGACTACAGATGGCCCAAGATAATTTGCTTCTAGACATGCAACATTCCAAGCGCTCCACAGTCACTGAAGTTCTGGTCATCTCATCAGCCTCACAGAAGGCCCAATGGGAGGTGCAGCTTCTTGCTGGGAACTTTGGCCCACATCCCCCAAAGCCACGTGCTGAGAAGTCGGTTGCCAGCCCCTTGTTCTACTGGGAAGTGGTAGGACCTTTAGGAAGTGGGGCCTATGTAGATGAAATTGATGTCAATGGAAGGGATGCATCTCCTCAGAGTAAATGCTGGAACTTTGCCCCTTTTACTCCCATCCTTTGTGTTCCATGGTGGAACAGGACCCTGGAACTTAGTACAACTGACTCCATGATACAAGTACCATTTAAACCTTAAAACTCAGCACATAGACAACACTGTCTAACAAGACAAAAACAAAGACCTATTCCATCGCCGTCCATGGTTCTGGGAAAGTCTCTCAGTGCACTAACTTTGCTTTTTGGCTTTTGCTTTTGGCTAACTGTTCTTGTTAACTGAAGTATGTTAACATAAAACATGGTTTTTGTTGCTGTTATATGTGCTTGTGCTTAAAAGCTCACCCCCAAAAAGACTCAGGGCTACTCTGGGATCCTGAACATCCATTGTCGTCTCTGGCTGGCTAATAAAGATTTTCTAGTCTATGTCCAAGCAGTCTTCTCTGGCGGATACATCACAACACCAGCTGCGATGATTTGAGCAACAGGGTTCTACCATGTGCTTCCTGATTCACCTAAGGTCCATGGTGACGGGGCCAAGGAGAGGCCTGCAACCTCTAAGACCCTGAGCCAAATCTGTCCTTCAAAGGTGACTTTCTAAGGTGCTTTGTCACAATGATGGAAGGTTGACTAACTTAATACTAAGTAGCAAAGAATAGATCTCAGTGGTGCTTCAAGATGACTTTATCCAGTTTTTATCTCAATCAATTGATTGCACAGACATTAGAAGATTAGTAACTACCACTACACAGCAAAGACAAATGATCTGTAAAGGAAGGCATACTGGTCCTAGAGTTGGGAATGGGAGAAGATGTAGGCCTGCCCATTTCTATGATGGCATGGTCATGATGCACACTACCCCTTTAGCATATGGCTATTTTGATAGAGTTCCATGCACACAGGGATATAAAGGCCAGACAAAGCCTCAAAGACCTCTTGCATATGGTGTTAAGTATAATCAACAAATGATCCTGCCCCAAAGAAATCTCTTTTTTAAGCACCCAAATTCAATCATTTCATTTACAAACAAACAAACAAACAAACAAAACTGAAGGCTAGGGAGAGAAAGGGAATTATTCACAGGACTCAGGGCTTTATGTTATGGACCAGATTCAAATCTTAAATTCAAACTCAGTGCCCTTCTGTATCATGGCACTATTCCTTCTTCTCCAAGTAAACAAAGATAAAGATTCTAAAGTATGTCAATTAGCTCTTGAATAGCCCATCCAGGGTCTAGGTAGATAGAGGAAATCACTTAGAACATAAAACTCATGAAGTCCATGTTTTCCAGTGGTTAATAGCTGCAGTGGTCATTGGGAAAGTGGAGAAAAGAACCAATGTTGTTCAAGGCACCAGAAAAACTGCTTTGATGTCTCTGTTTTTTTCCTCAATAATTACAAAGTCAACGTATACTTTATGACAAGGATGAGCAAAAGAAAACTCCTTTACCTAAAAGAGGCCAATTTATGTGCATCGTTAACAGGGACATGGTGATGTGAGTTAGACAATGAACTTTGATGCTGGGACATCACTAAAAGGCAGTATTACTTATAGAATTAGAGCAAGGAGAGAGAGTTAGAAGCTAATTAGGAGCCATCAATTATATCTCAGAGTCAGTATAGGAATTGTCTTCGCATTTACCTTGAAGGAGGTCATTAATCCTTTGTCTCATAACTGTATTCAAAGATTAAAATATGGGCCTCAAGTTAAAACCAGCATTTTGGTCATTCTCACAAGTCTGCGTCACCATAGCGCCAGCACATTTTGCAGGTAGGACAAATTATAGGATGGGGTTTTTGTGGCTGGATGGCTGTCCAGGTTTCTTTTTCTGTAGCCTGCAGAGTATCTTATGCTAAAGAGACTAGTATACAGGAATGAAGGCTTCATGCAGGCACCAGCTCTACCTCCCTATGTGCAATAAGCTGTATAGATATTATCCTTGGCATTGAGGCCCCACTGTCAGTTTCAGAGAGCAGCCCTCTGTTCTACCATCAGTCTGGGTTGATTAGGGGTCTCCACAGGACTCCCTCAGTCAACAACTCAACAGAATGCAATCCAGTCCCACCACTGCAAGCCTTACCTGGAGACAGAAGATGGCCAGTTCAGATCATATCCTCCATTACTAGGAGTCTTCCGTAGGGTCTCTCATAGATACCAGGAAGTTTCTACTGCACTAGACCATACCACCACCCAATGCCCTCCCAATTCCAGCTGTCTCTCTCTTCACACTCTTTCCCTCCAACCCTCCTCTCACCACCTACCCCTAGTTCACCTGCAAAATTTTTTCTATATCCTCTTACCAGGGTGGTTCATACATCCCCCATTCCAGCCCTCCCCTTTAACCAAGCTCTCTGTTTCTGTGGACTGTAGCTTGATTATCATTTACTTAACAGCTAATATCCACTTTTAAGTGACTACATACTATATTTATCTTTCTTGGTCTGAGTTACCTTACTAAGGGTTCCTTTTTTTTTTCTAGTTTCATTTATTTGCCTGCAAATTTTCATGTTGGTTTTTTTTTTAACAGCTGAGTAATACTCCATTGTGTAAATGTGCCACATTTTCTTTATCCATTCTTTAGTTGAGGGACATGCAGGTTGTTTCCAGTTTCTGGCTATTGTGAATAAAGCTGCTATGAACATAGCTGAGCAAGTATCCTTGTGGTTGGATAGAGGAGTGGGCTTTGGGCATATACTCAAGAGTGATATAGTTGAGTCTTGAGGAAGATTAATTCCCAATTTTCTGAGGAACTGCCATAATAATTTCTAACGTGGTGGTAGAAGTTTACACTCCTATAAGCAATACAGGAGTGTTCTCCTTGCTCCAGATCCTCACCACCATGAGTTGTCACTTGTGTTATTGATTTTAGCCATTTTGACAGGCAAAAGATGGAATCTCAAAGTAGTTTTGATTTGCACTTAGGGAGGCCATGCCCTACACTGCCTTCATGGTCAGGAACTAAAGACTGAATCATTCAGAGACCTAGAGTAGAGCCAAACGCCACTGGAAAAACAACAGTGAAATGATTCCCAATGATATTCTGCTATATTCATAGGCTGGTGTCTTGTCCAGTCATCATCAGAGAAGTTTCCTCCAGTGGAAGATGGGAGCAGGTGCTGAGACCCACAGTCAGACATCATGTAGAGAAATAGCATTAATTGGAGGTCTCCATTGAGGAACATCCCCTTGGAGATTGGGAAATCTCATGAGAGAGGGGGAGGAAATATCATAAGAGTCAGAGGGGTTGGAGGACACCAGGACATCATGGCCCACTGAGTCAATCAAGTAGGGCTCACATGGGCTTACAGAGACTGAAGCAGCAAGCACAGGGCCTGTGTGACTCCTCACGAGGTCCTCTGCATCTATGTTATGCCTGTTAGATTGGTGTGTTTGTGAGACTCTGACCAATGGGAATGAGTATATCTCTGACCATTTTGCCTGTTTTGAGGACTCTTTTCTTTCTGTTGGGTTGGGTTGTCCGTCTTTGACATGAGAATTTTTGCCTTGTCTTATTGGATCTTGTTTTGTCCTGTTTGGCTGTTGTCTCTAGGAGGCCCACTCTTATCTCTTTTCCAAAGAGGAAATGGAGGTGGAGTGGAAGAGAGAGAGAGAGAGAGAGAGAGAGAGAGAGAGAGAGAGAGAGAGAGAGAGAGAGAGAGAGAGGAGGTTCAGGGGAGCTGGGAGGCAAGGAGGGAGGAGAAACTGGTTGGAATGTATTGTATTACAGAAAAATCTATTTAAAAATTAATGAAAAACAAAAACCAAGCCAAACCAATCACACACACAATTTTTGTGTTCATTTAGCTCTCAAATGACTTAAAATGACCTGAGCCATGGATGACACCGAGGAAACGGTGTCCTTCAGGTACAATGGGACAGAGGCACATCTCAACTCACAGAGACTGATGGTAGCATGCACAGGGGCCTGCACTGGTCCAAACAGATGGGGTCCCAGCACTGAGAGGGAAGTGGGCAGGAGCTGCCATTTCTAACCAAGAGGAATCTCCAAAACACAACTGCTTGGAAAGAGTTAGTTTTCACCAATAAAATCTCAATGGGCATATTAACTTAGAGTAAATAGCCAACATAAAAGAATTCAACAAACTCAAATGTAATTTTGGAGATTATTTTTTGTGTGATGTTGCTCTGTTTGGGCTTTTTTCCCTACTAATCCTTTGTTTGTATATTGTGGTTTCTGATTTTGTGGGGTTTGTTTTGTTTTGTTTTGTTTTTCTTCTTTTTTTGGTATGTGCGTGTGTGTGTGTGTGTGTGTGTGTGTGTGTGTGTGTATTTTTATGCTTTCTCTTTTTTTATATTCTGGTTTGCTCGGTTTATATTTATTTTTTTATTTATCTGTTTATTTTTTAAAGAGGGAGAGGAAGAAGGCGTGGAGTTGGATGGGTGGGGAGGTGGGGAGGATCTGGAGGAGACGAAGGAGAGAAACTCTGATCAGAATCTGTAGCATGATAAAATATACTCAATAAAACCTATTCTAAATATATGATTTTAAATATTCATTTGTCTCTTGCCTATTTGCAGATATAAGGAAAGTAAGGTATCCAAAATGTCAAAATAAAGATAATTTCATCTTTTCAGATGTTGGTTACTATTAAGAGAAACTTCTAATTTCTGAAGTATTAATTATTTTGCTCAGATATGGTGAATCAGCTTAGAACCTATGGCAACCAAGGAGGTCCTGTTCACATTGTCTTGATTATCAGCTCCGAGACAGTGGTCTTCCTTGTCCTGTTCACCTTGTCTGGATGATCAGCTCCGAGACAGTGGTCTTCCTTGTCCTGTTCACCTTGTCTGGATGATCAGCTCCGAGACAGTTGTCTTCCTTGTCCTGTTCACATTGTCTTGATGATCAGCTCCGAGACAGTTGTCTTCCTCGAAGCTTTGTGGGGTTTGTTATTGTTGTTCTATGGTGGTTTTTTTTTTTTTTTTTAATTTCTGTTAGTCTCCAAAATGTTTTCTGTACCTTGTAGGATAAACTTTTTCACAACAATCTGCTTTTAGAAAGTTTGATGAAGATATTCCCATCCTAAATCTATCAGTGCTGCCCTCCTTTGTAGAGGTTTCTTATTTGAGGATGGAATCAAACGTTTTATTTTTTCAGACAATACCTTTCACATTTAGAATTCTGCACTCAGTTACATTAAAACAAAATGTGAGGACACAATAAATGTATTTAAAGACCTACATATGCTGTGTTTCACCAATGTCATGTGGTTCAAAGAAAATATGTGGGACTGTGATCTGTAGACAGATCTTTAAAAATACAAACACAGACTCTTTAAAACACAAACCAGAGGGGAATACACACACACACACACACACACACACACACACACACACACACACACACACACACACATATATGTTGGGTGTGAATTAGAGATAAATTCTTAGTGAAGAAACAAATTATTAACTCAAGGAAAACAAAAAAAATAAAAATATATGATACTATCTAAGAAACAATTCTTACACATATAGTCAAATGACTTTTGATGGGTGCAGAAATTCAAGGGGCAGCTGTTTCAAAGGATAGTGTTAAGAAAACTGGTGTTCATTAGATGATACTCATAAAGAATGACACTGATCTTCTACTTCACACCAAAATGACATGCTCAGTCCCTTATTTACACACAGTATGCTGTATCCCAAGCCTATGTCCTGCGGAAAGAACAACTTGCAACTTTTTTTTTTTTTTGGTATTTTTGAGACAGGGTTTCTCTTTATAGCCCTGGCTGTCCTGGAACTCACTTTGTAGACCAGGCTGGCCTCGAACTCAGAGATCCACCTGCCTCTGCCTCCCAAGTGCTGGGATTAAAGGCGTGCGCCACCAGGCCTGGCTGAACTTGCAACTTTTAAACCCTGGAACTCCACCCATACAAATAATACATGTGAACTATCAAACTTAAAAATGTAGACATAAGTTATTGGCTTACTAATGAGAAGTAACTACAGTTATCAATAATCGGTTTATGATAATGTTGATATAAATTAAGGTACATAATGTACTTGATCATCTCTTTTTCATGATGTCCTTTGGGATGCAAACTAAATTCTAAACAAATTCTCTGTGACACAAAAACCAAAAACATTTCCTCATGGTTTATCTGTCATCAAATTTTATTGAAAGACATGTTTATTCAAGGCTTACAGTCTGAAAGTGTTTTAAAAGTTGTAGTATGTAAAATATATATAACAAAATTTACTGTCTTTATGTGGGCAACCCTGTGGAATTAAGCACGTTCACACCATCACATGGCCATGACCACTGTCTATCCCCACAATCCTGCTCGCCTTTCAGCACGGAGAATACACCTACTAAGCCACCACTCACTGTTACTCGGCTTTGCAATGTGAAGCTCTCTTTCTGTTCTTATGCAGGTGATAGCTCTAGGAGCCTCAGTAGGTGGCATCACACAGTTTTGTCTTCCTGCAATTGTATTATTTTACTAGCACTATACCTATAAGGCTCATTCATGCTGTAGCATGCATCAGAGTTTCTTTTGGAGGCAGGGTAATATCCTCTCACACAAATATAGCATCTTGTGTTTACCATTTATCTATTGGCAAGCATCTGGCTTGCTTCTTTCTTCTGATATGAATAATAGAGCATGTTACTACATATATACATACACACACACACACACACACACACACACACACACATATATATATATATATATATATATACACACATACATACATATATATATATATATATATATATATATATATATATATATATATATATATATATATATATATATATATATATATATATATATACATATATATATACATATATATTTGGTTCAAACTTCATATGATCTAGTTTTAAACCAAGGCATCTGAGTAGTTTATTTAAATATTTTCCAAAGATTTATTTATTTTTATTTGAAAATTTATACATATTTTACTAGTGTGTATATATGTGTACCAGGTGGACACAGTACCTGAAGAGGCCATGTCTCCAGGCCAACATCTGAGTAATTTAGAAGCATGGATAGATGGATGTACCTGTTTATTTGTTGATCAGCGTGCTGTCAACTGTGTATTCCTAACCATATGAAGGAATTTGAGTGATGCACTTTTGGAAGTTTTTTTAAAATGTTGTCATTGAAAAAATGCTTCATTACATTCCTCTGGAGAAAGTCAGTTTCCATGTGGTGAGAAAGCCCTCGTGGCCCTGTAGAAAGCCCAAGTACCAAGTGCCCCATAGCCAGTTCTAATTAGCGAACAAGATGAGCACACGCTGTTACAATTGATCCTGCAGGTCTGGGATGGGCCCAGGATGGAGGTTGCAATGGACCCCATTCTAGTATTTCACGAGACACTCCACATCAGAATCTCTCAGGTGAGCTGAATTCCTGACGCACAGAAACTGCACCTCCATTGCTGTTCTGAGCTGTGAAGCTTCGAGTATATTGTTGTTACCCAGAAATGGTTAAGTTAGATATATTTTAGAAGGAACTGAAGTTCAGAAAGACAAAAAGACTGTGGCTGGGGTCATCCCTTAGTGGTACTGTACAAGCCTACTATGTGTGAAAAAAAAGAGGAGGACTTGCCAACGGGCTCTTCGCTTAGTAAGTTTGGAGGCAAGCATTGAATCATGCTTTCTGATTCCAGATTCAAAGCTCTGTCCGTTTACAGTGTCAGTGTAACTGCCGAACCCCACGTACAGTGTGATGGTCGCTTTATACTTTTACTTTGAAGTCAGTCTTGATATTGGGAAGTTCATTTCCAACCCAGATAGGAATTGCCAACCCACATAGGAACTCTCAAGCACATAGGCTGCTGTTCATGGAGGGCTGTCACCTAAGGATTACCGTCAAGGGAGGAGTGCTTACACAGTTAAAACAGGAAGAAGTACCCTGCGCATGTGCCCACTTGAATCTGGCTCACGTGCTTGAGTCATTTCTTTCTCTTAACCCTTCATGCACAACTTTCTTATTGATCTTTGCCTTTAAATGAGAAGCACATTAAAAATAGCACTCACATTGTAGCACTGTGGAGAACATGTCAGAACTAAGTCCCCCCCCCCGCCCCCGCCCGTGCGCTGAGCAGAGATACGACCAACGTCTTGCTGCCTTCATATCATATCTGAATAACTATTTCAATTTGCCTTTCTCTTCATTTCACAGATTTTTAATTTTCTGTTTCATTTAAGGTCATTAAAGAATATTACTTAAGATGGGCAAAAAGGGCTAGTGTTTCGTCGTTTCTAATTTACTGTGACACACACGTTGCTGATTTCCTGAATGAGTTAAGGTTATAATAATGTGTCGCCTGCGCCCCTTGATGCTTTTGGATTGGATTTCTGCATGGATGCCTCTTCCAGGCAGGAGGAGCCCCTACTCACAGATTCACCACTGTATACCCTTCATGAAGACTTAGTAGCCTGGTGTTCGGGAGCCGTGAGAGCAAGCCTTCACTAATAATTGAGGGTTCTCCCTGGCAAAGGTCAGAATCCATGTCTTGCTCTCAGCCTCTGCACCACCTTTCCTAGTATCCTAACTCTTGCTAGGAGTTTCTTCCAGCACTTTAAAAATTCTTGGACCATACTAGGAAAACTTGTATTTGTAGGACTGGTTTAGATTTGAGCTTGAACCAGAAGAAAGTTGACCACCAAAATGTCCAGCAAGGACAGGGAGAGGAGGAGGGTGGCTTTTCATTCCACTTAACAAAAGCATGAGTGTGGACTTGGAAAACATCTGCCTATCGTGTTTTTTCTCTTTCAGTCATTACATGGGCCAGTGACAACTGGCGTCAGCCTAAAGCAAGAAAGTCTCTGCAGGATTGAGCTACCAGCACCAGTGTCTAACCTCTCCCCATTTTTCTTTTAACTGCAGAGACCAGGGAAGCTAAGTAGGTGTACTCCTAGTTTCCCTTGGCACTTGGGATGCTGAAGTGGAGAAGCTGTGGCCAGTGACACTCCCAGAGGAGTCTTCTCAGATGGTTTGGAATGACCCTGGCTTTCCAAAAAGATAGATTTGGGGCGAATGGCTTAGCCCTGTGCCTCTTTTCTTTGTCCTGCCTGTGTATGGCTAGAGAAGCAGCACGGGTTTTGTGGTCACATGTTTATGAGCTGACCCGAAAGAATGGCTGCACTGATGACCTACAAGATGACCCTGAGGACGTCTTTCAGCTACTATATCTGCCTGCCTGTTGTAAGGCTAAGGGGAATCTAATAGACAAAGTTGGTGTTCTTTATATTGTTGATACTAGGGTAACCTCTCCACTGGATATATCAGTTCTAATTAGCATACCATTCAGCTGGTCCATTTTTGCGCTTAGAGTTGAGCAGGATTTCTCAGCCTTGGCAACTGTTGCCATGTGGTGCCGAATCATTATGTATCATGGGCAGTTCTGTTTATTACATGATACTTGGTCACATTTCTGGCCTCTACACACTAGGTACCATTAGCATCCCTCCAAAAACACCTTTAGCCATCAGCAAACGTCCTTCTGGGAACGAGTCAACACCTGTCATAGAGCAGAAGAACAAAGATATGGGCTTGCACAGGTGCAGGGGCCGTCTGAGAAAAGGGGATCATCAGCCAGGCTAGGCTGCTCGTAAAGGATCACAGATTTCAGTGACCCACAGTCACCGACGCTTGCTTTTTGTCTCACAGTGTCCTATCTTCACAAGAACTTGGCTGGGCTTCCACTCCATGCCATTTGCAGTTGGGGACAAGGGATCATAGAGCTATTTAAATACTCTATTTAAATACTTCTTGTGGCCCAGCAGAAGAAGAACATCTCCACTCATTTGCATATTTCTCCGGGTGGGGGAATCCCAGTTGTATTAATCTGATCACAGTTGCTTTTATCCACTACTTGTTCTCTGAGCTGTAGTTAGTCTTAGTTGTTTGAGCTGCTGAAACAAAACACTACAGGACTGTGTGAGTCAACCAATACACACTTGTCCTCATGGTCTAGAGACAGGGAAATCCAAGATGTCCCAGCTGATTTGATTGATGAGAACTTCCTTCCTGGCTTATGGACAGCTAGCTATCTTCCTGCATATCCTTATATTACCTCTTCTTAGTTCATGCTTTCTGGTGTTTGTGTGTGTTTCTATTTTTTATAAGGGCACTAATTTTATCATGAGAAAGTCACCCTAACCTAAACCTAATTGCAGAAGTGCTATTGTTGATTTACTGATTCACACCGTATGGAGGTCTGGAGTTTCAACATGAATCAAGAGAGGACATTTGAGTTGGTATCACTGACTCTTATGCCATCTCTTCAGTGTGTGTCCTGGGACTCAAGACCCATAGGCCTTGGTAGCAAGGCACACCTGCGAGTAGAAAGGAAGGAAGTATGGTGAGGAGAGAGCCGGGGGCTGTCCCATGTCTTCCCTTTACTTCCAGAAGTGCCACTGGACTCCACAGCAAACGGTCTGCTAGGGATCATGGAAAGGGTAAAGTGTCACTAAAGACCACAAAAGACATTGAAAACTTCCCAAAGCAAAAGAACACAAAGGGAAGTCCTTCCAGAAGTTAGATCCTCCCTGAATATTCCTCTTAGGAGTGTATGGAATCTCTGCTCCTGCATGCCGATTCAGGTGTCTATCTCTGAGAATTTCTCTTCAAAGCTCCATGGGCAAATCTGTTCTTACACAATGGGAAAACACTCTACACCCAGGACTCTGTGGTTGAGACAGAAGCTTTTCCATGCTCCAAACATTTGGGTTTCAAAAGGAAATCTGTGGAGTCTACATTTCCCACAGAGGCCAGAACAGAGTGTCAGATCTCCCAGAAGTGCACTTTCAGATGGTTGTGAACTGCCATAGAGGTGCTGGAAGTTGATCCTGGTCCCTGTTCCCGTGGTCCCCTGGTCCCCTGGCCCCCTGGTCCCCTGGTCCCCTGGTCCCCTGGTCTCCTGGTCCCCTGGTCCCCTGGTCCCCTGGTCCTCTGGTCCCCTGGTGGTCCCCTGGTCCACTGGTCTCCTGGTCTCCTGGAGGAGCATTAATCACTCTCAGACACTGAGCCATCTCCATAAACCCAGTAGCAGAATCATATTTAGTAGCTTTTGACTTCTTACCTCCTGCCAGAAATTTCTGAAGGCACTATGAGGAAGAGTCTGGGTATTATATGTCCAGTTCTGCCCTCATCCAGCCCTTTTCTGGAGCATGTTCCAAATGCAATTGTTTTGAATCTTCCTGCAAGTAACAGTGACTATTGGCACACACTTGGGCATGCATGACACACCCCTTCCACCCCACCCTGTCTCCACCTGCCTCTGCCACCAGTGAACCATAATTCTTACAGGGAAATGGAGGTGTTTAGCCATCCCCAACTCCCTCATGGGATTGTTGGCAAGGTAGACTCTGCCAGTAGATTCTGCATGTTCAATTATTATGTTAAATAGAAGCAATTAACTCTCTGCTTTTCAAACAAATGTCCTTCCCAAAAGTCAGGAAAAAGAGGGGTGGGGAAAACCTGAACCAAGCCCAAATGGGTGCACTGCTGACTTAGACACATCTGTAGCTGTTTCCGTGGGCTGAGAAACCGACTGTTTGGATCTGAGATTGTCGTAGACAGATCTGCTTCTTCCCTACCCTCTGGCCTGAATAGAGATGAGTTAGCTGGAGTTTGTTTTTCCAGTAACGCTATTACTGACTCCCAAGATGCCGCACTAGTGGGTCACGTCACCTATTTCTAACATGTTTGGATTTTCCTTATTTCTTAGTTTACATTAAAAAAAAAAGATCATTCGGCAGAACCCTTGGAGACAGTGCAGATGTCAAATAATATTGCCTGACTTTGCATGACAATATCTCATTTTATTCTCTAATTTAGTTTAATTCAAAGCAGGGCTAATGTCTGTGAAATAGCCGAGGCAGAGACCAGCTGGGAAACTGACTGGCATCGCAAGCCCCACTCGGATTAACATTTCAAAAGTGACACCATATGGTGTAGGGCTATGGGTTTTATGGCAAGGACACTGAATGCTGGAGGTAGCAAAGGAGCACTGACCACCCTGAGGCACCTGCTGGAGGGGGAAGGAGCAGAAGCCAGCACTCCACTGTGGCCTTCACTCCAGGCAGCCTTTCATGCATGCAGCGCTGCAGCGGACTCTATGCCATTTTATGTGCAGGACAAGTGGACTCTGACGTCAGGGTGCTGTTTTCAGATTGTCTTGAGTGCTGAAACCATCCCCCAGAAACTAAAGTATGTACCCTGAAAAGGTTCTGGCTGGAAAGATCCAGGCACATTTCAATGCCATTCATGCACCAAAGCGTTGAGAAGGTGTCATAAGCTGTGCTGAGTATCCCTAAAGTTTTATACTCTCATAAGCTAGAAACGTAAGTGTGATCGATATGTCTCGACTCATTTGCTGTTACTTTTTTTTCAAGTGTTACTTGTTAGAAAGCATGGGATCTACCATTTTCATCAATCTGGTAAGGCAGACTCCCTTCCCAAGACCCACTTGTTCTTGGTGGGTGGAGCCAGACTATTGTAAAAATTGTGTTAGATCATGCCAAACAAGGGAAGAGCAGGTCTGGAGAGCAGGAGGAGGAGGAAAATGAGGAGGAGGAGGAGGAGGAGGAGGAGGAGGAGGAGGAGGAGGAAGGGGAGGAAAATGAGGAGGAGGAAGAAGAGGAGGTAGAGGAGAAAGAGGAGGAGGAGCAGGAGGAGGAGAGGGAAAGGAGGAGAAAGCAATTAGGGAATGAGGTATCATGAAGCTTATTAATGAACTTTTCAATTATTAAGTGAGTTTTGAATTTACTCTAAAGTCCATAGGATTTTATTTTGTTAATTTATAAAACCCACATATTTATTTATTTATTTATTTATCTATCTATTTATTTATTTATGTATTTAATGTGTGTGGGGTGTGCATATACCACGATGCTGGTGTGAACACTTGTGGGGATCTGTTCTTTCTTTCACCCTCTTGGAGGGTTGACTGTAGATACTTTAACCTCCTGAGGCATTTTCTCTGATTTGGTTAGATTCGTAATGAACCACTCAGTTGGAGTGTTGCGTTTTGGTGATTTATCTTCTTCTTAGGCTTGACTTTGTTGTTAGTGGAATTTGGTTTCCCTGGCATCTAAATGATGGGAAATGCTACAGTTCCTTAAGGGAGGAGAATTCAGTATATAGTGAACCTTGCATCTATTCTAAGCCTCTGTGGGGAGTATTCTGCTCAAAGGAGAAAGTTACACACTCTGTGTCTGTGTCTGTCTCTGTCTCTGTCTTTCTGTTTCTGTCTCTCTCTGTCTCTGTCTCTGTCTGTCTGTCTGTCTGTCTGTCTGTCTGTCTTTAAAAATGTAGGCAGCCTTTTTTTTTCTCTGTTTTCCCAAGGGCAATTTGCTTTTTATAAATATTTAATGATTAGGCTGGGTTTGGTAGCACACAACAGCTGTGAGTCCAGCACTCTAAGAGGCAGAGGCAGGAAGGTCAGGAGTTGAAGGCCAGCTTGGGCTACATGGTGACACCTTGTTTGAAAACCACAAAACAAACAAACAAACAAACCAACCAACAAACATCAAACGAATACATAAATTAAAAAAATGGAACTCTCAATCTCTTGAATGTAATGTTTTCTTTTAATATTTGTTTTGAAATTATTTCTAATTTGGCTTGACATGTGCACAGGGAAGCTCCAAATACCGTTCACTCCCTTTTTGTCAATGATAACACTTTAAGTATAATATAATATCAAAACCAGGAAATTGACATTACCATCATGTACACAATGCACACACACACACACACACACACACACACACACACACACACACACACTCTCACTCATGCAATCACCATAATCCAGATACAGGCTGGTCAGCCACTGAACGTTCCCTCATGTTGCCCTTTGTTGAATATGCACAGCCTTTCTTCCCATATCTAACTGCTGTCAATCATACAAGCGATCAACACCACAGTACTTTTTTATCCCACCAATGTTGTAGAAATTGAATCATACTGTGTATTACTTTTTGAGGTCGGAATCTTTAGATATGGTTTGGACAATGCCTCCTCACGGGGCATATGCTCTGAAGGTTTGGTTCCAGCCCATGGTGCGGTTAGCTGAGAGCATTAGGCCTTGTAGGTGTATCCTAAAGAAGCGTGGTAAGATCCCAGACCATTCTCTTCTCCTTGTGCTTCTCAGTCACCCTGAGAAGTTCTTCCCCAGCTACATGTTCCCACAGCAGTGTTATTACCTCATCATGGACCCCAAAGTAATTGTACAGCTGAAACTGCAAAGATATGATCCCAGGAGCTGCTTCATCCCAGTTTGTTTTGTCCCAGTGTTGGAACTGGAGCTGACTTGAGCAAGCATAACTCCTTTGATATCAACCAAGATTATTCTACGTATCATTAGGTGGTTATTTTTTATTATCATATGTGATTCTGTGTACAAATGTACCACAGTTTGTATAGCCATCCCACCGAAGGACATTGGGATGATTTCTGTCCACTATGAATAGGCTGCTATGAGCACTCATTTATTCATTTATGTGGCAGACATGTTTTCATTTCTTTTGGGGGTCCTATTCAAGAATGCAGTTGCTGGCTCATATGGTGCATGCATTTTTAATTTTTAAATATTTTATTTCATGTGTATGAGTGTTTTGCCTCCATGCATGTCAGGGTATTGTGTGCATGTGTGGTGACTGTGGGCACCAGAAGAAGAAATCAGATTCCCTGGAACCAGAGTTACATATAGCTGTGAGCTGCTATGTGGGTCCCGGGAATCGAGCCTAGATCTTCTGAAAAAAGCAGCAAGTGCTCTTAACCTCTGAGGCGTATTTTCAGCTCTGCATAGTTAATTTTTAACATTGTAGGAAACCAGCAAACATTTTCAGAAAGTGCCTGTATTGTTTTACATTTCCACCCGAAGTGCAAGCGTCACCCAGTTTCTCTGTATTCTCACTAGCATCTGTATCATCGCCCTTTAATGCCAACCGCTCTGATGGTATGGTAGGTAGTGATGCCTCCTTTGCTGCTGGTTCACATTTCCTGAATTGTTAATGGTGTTGAGCATATTCACGTTCCTATTTGCCATCTGTATCTGTTTCTTAATGAATTGCTCTCCGTATTCCTTGCTCATTTCCCAACCGGATTGCATTTTTGTTTGGATTTAACGGTTGATTGAGAGTTCTTTCTATATTCGATATACTAGACTCTTGTCTGATGCAGAGTTTGCAAATCTTTTATCTCCTTCTGTTGCTACTATTTTTGTTCTCTTAATTTTTGCAGGGTAAACAATTTCAATTTTGGTGAGGTTAGGTGTGAAGATTTCCTTTTGTGGAATGCACTGCAGATTTCAAACTTGACAACGCTTGCCTAGCTTTATGTTGTGAAGATACCTCCTCCTCTCTCTTTGGAAAACATTATAGCTTTACATTTTGGTTATAAGACAACGAATACAAATGTTTGTAAGGGATGGCATCCGTGCAGCTTGCCTCCCTTTATTTGTTCACCTGCTCACACTTCTCCTTTCTCCTTTCCTCCTTCCTTCCTTCCTTCCTTCCTTCCTTCCTTCCTTCCTTCCTTCTTTCTTCCCCACTTCCTCCCCCTCTTGGCTTCCTCCCTCCGGCATTCCCACAGCAGTCACAAAGCTGTCATTTCACCACTGATTTGCTTCTGTACTTTTGAGAGAAATTAGTTGCACATAGTTTTTATGGGTTACTTCGTCCTTATCATTCCATTGACCTGTGTCATCCCCTCCTCTTATGCCAAATGTCTTGACTGCTGTGCCTACGCAGTAAGCTTCAGCACTGGACAGTGACTTCCTTTGCATTTTTTTCACTATTTCTAAACTTGTTTTTAGCAGTTCTATATAGTTTTGCCTTTCCAGATGGATTTTTTAAAAATAGCAGTCTACATTTTGATAGAAATTCTGGTAAAATTAACTCCAGATTGATATCTTTACAATGTTTAGGTTTTCAGTAAATGAACAATATGCTTACTAAGTTTTCTTTGGTTTTGTTTTTATCAGCATTTTCTAATTTTCAGAATTTGGATCTTACACATGTTGTATAAACTCACCTGTCTTTGAGCCAAATAAAATAGAAATCTATGGGCACTGAAACCATGTGAACATGTCACTTGATTGGCAGTCAATTTTTTTTTAATAGTTAAAATAAGTTGTAATGAACCTTGACAAAGGTGTTTAACCAGTATATTTTAGTTTTGTAATTTATTAACCCTATAATACCAATTAATCTATGGAGATTCTTCAGAAAAAAATAGAGGTAACAGTGGTGTCTATCTTCTAGAATTATATAAGGATTAATAAATTAACATGTGAAAAATGCTTGCTACAGTGTCTCAAGAATTAGTGTATAAAATTATGCATACTATATTTCTATAATATAATATCATATACTAGTGTAATAGTATGATTCAAATTTTACTACAATTTAAACATGTATCAACAATGAGCTCAACTCAAAGACAAAGGAAAGCAGTGACATGGTACCAGTGATGCCACTTGACAGGCTGGCACAGGGAATCTCGGGCTGCTTGAAATGATATCTAATGCTATAAAGTAACAAAGTAGGAGTGTCTTCAGAGGAGATTTTAATGCAATGCGAGTTCAGCACGTCTGCGAATCCAGCTGTATATGGCTCAGAAGGTAAAAGACATGCAAATAGTTTAATAGGAAGAAATGTGTCACAAAAGCAAAGAGAGGGCTATTACGTGGAATGCTTCATAAATTCTAACCCTCCTAACTTGAATAGGCACATCTTGGATTATGGCTCTAATATAGATCACTTTACTGGGTGATTATAAAATGAATCTGGGGCTTTAAATATACCCCTCTCCTCTCATTGTTACTTTTGAAATATGGCTCTCAGGTGTAGTTACTAGCTCCCTTGACAGTGCTATCTAATAAAAATACTGAATTCAGTGAACTGTGTGTTCTTCGCAGAGGCATGCGCAAATGAATGTCTTCTCTTCCCTTTCTTAAATCTAGGCTTGATGTCCCAAGTGATTTCTCTCCCATCAACAGCAGAGTTGGGACTTCCCCAGTCTTCACACCCTGATTTATTTTTATTAAGTCTTCATTGTCCAGCCGACATAACACCTACCCAGTGTGCAGAATAGCTTTCTTAGTGTCTCCTATATACTTTAATCCATTAATTTATCATCTCTTTAATACTCAGAAAAAATAAACACTTAATTCTCCATGGTCTGGTTTTCCTCCTTTAACATTCATTATTGCAAACCACCCCATGGTTTGCCAGAAAGGCTTAAATTGATTCCTGCCCGTACCTCCCAGCTGGGGCTCCTGGCTTTGCGTCAGTCCCCAGGCCCACAGAGGAGATGGATATATTCTGAATGCAGCTGTAGACCTTTGTCAAGAGCATAAGCCAGAATGAGTTCATAATCCCTGGGATGTATGCTCTGTGTAGGCTTTTCATTAGTTGCTGGAGAAATCCCAGAGCTGGCAATTTCAGATAGCATTTCACTGGCCTCCGCTCTACTGCATCTGGGGAGGAGGGCATGTTTCCTCTGCCCATCTGTTGCCTCTGTGATATTTCAGTTATATTTCTAATTATTACAGAAAGAATGAATTCTAGGTTGAAGGTCTTTAGATTCAGAATAGACACATTCAATGCATGGTGATAGAAGTGTAGCATGTATCTGTGAGTTTCATGTTTGTTCATGACTGAGCTTTAAGGGGAGCACGCAGTAAGAAATCACCAGAAGTAATCTAGTCTGTTCATAAGAAATCGAAGAGGTTGTCTGTAAATTTTCTGCCACGGAACACTCCTCATAGCCTGTGTCAATGCATAATATGTAACAATATATATTAATAAGTCAATAAAGTAAATGTTTTAAATTTTATAAGCGTGATAAGGATTCTAAAGTGTATTTTCAAGCATTATAAAGAGTTGTAAATAAAAGCTATGTGTAATGAATCAACAATAGTCTCAACAGATAGTAATTATTATAAATCACACTATCTTATAGACATCTTTTTTTTTTCCTTTGAGTGGAATTTTAACATTACAGAATTGTTGAAGGAAGAAATTATTCAACTTACACAATTCGGGTTATAGCTTCCAGGAGGCTATATAACTAACATATTATATCTTTCCTTTCTCTACCACAAAAAGTTAAAGAAATAAGGAAAAGGTGATGATAAGGTAGCCTTTGAAATGGTAACTAAGAGTCAGTGCCTATGGATAGAGAGGTGGACAATCTGAGGAAGGAGCTGAGATCCATGTGGTCCGAAGGGACAAAGAATTTAAAAAACGGAAATTAGATCTTGGTGTGGACAGGAGCCACCAACCTCATTGGGGGGACAGCAGCCGTTTTCAGTGTACCCCCAAACTGTTTCCTTTGGCAAGCCTAAGGAAGCATTGGGTGAACTGGCATTGCTGATCTTACTTGAGAGTCGTTTCTTAAGATGGCAGCATTGTGATTCTAACACTTCTTCCTGACCTCCTGCCACCTTAGCTTCTCATGTGAACTCTTTGTATGTGGGAAGAGAAGGTGTCCGATGGGAATTGTATGACGCGATGGTCCCCTTAGGAGTTGCACTGTTTGCTGTCAATCCTTGAGTTTTACTTATGATTTCATTTACCCCATTTATTATAGATAAATATTGCTCACTCGCTACATGCTTTGGACGTGTGTAGAGCTTCCTATCATGAGATACTAAGTGGGCATTGCAGTGGGTGTGTACGTGTGTGCTTGAGTGCTTTTGTGTTTCCTGTAACAAAGAGTCTTTGTTGACAGGACTGAGACAACAACCACTGTTTTCCAAGCTCATAATTTGATTTCAACAAAGTTAAGCCCCCATTTTCATTCATGGGAACAGCCAGTAGGTGGCTTTGCCTAGACCTAGACCTACTATGCACATGAGGACACAGCTGGGGTTTTGATGGTTAGAAGATGGAGGATGGAGGCTCTGTCCTCTGCTCCCAGTCCCGCCATAGCCTCAGACACAAGGAGGGCAGAGGATTTTCTTGCTTGATTAAAGGATACAAACCCCTTGAATAACTTCCAACCATGTGAGGTGACAAGAGAAGAGAACCATTTGCAAACTTCCTCCAGGTCCTGTTTTCCCTAAAGTTGAAGGATTGTTTATTGTCTAGCATGGTGATGTTCGCTCTTTAAAAGGAAAATAAAGAAAAAAAAGAGTCAGTTTCTTCTACATTAACTGCCTGAACTGGGTTGCTGACACCTCCAAGTGGTTCATACATGTTCTCACAGGAGAGTCAGGAGAAGGAATGCTTGCCTCACCTGTGCTGAGACCTTACTGGAAGATTTAGTGCAGCTTGAAAATCACTAAGCCAGGTGGTCTCTGCTGTGCTGTCTACACATAAAACATAAGATTCTATTCATGATAATGTTTCACTTTCATTTTCCAGATAGCATGTAAGATCTATCAACTATGTATGTATTTATGTATCTACATAATTTTCCTTGAATCTATGAATCTGCTATTATCTATCTATCTATCTATCTATCTATCTATCTATCTATCTATCTTCATCATCATCATCATCTCTCTATCATCTCTCTATCTTCTATCATTTATCTATCATCTATTTCTCTCATATCTATCTATCTATCTATCTATCTATCTATCTATCTATCTATCTATCTATCTATCTAAAATCTTTTAATCTATCATCTGTCTATATATTCATTTCTGTTACCATCACTTTTCTATTTCCTCTGTATCTGTGATCTATAACCAGGATTCCTAGACTTAAGCTCACTTCTGTCACTGTTCTGGCTCTGTGACGAAGGGTAGATTCATTCCCTTCCCTGTGCCTCCTACCTTATGAAAAGCTCGGAGAGAATACTTTCCAACTCTGTATGTTGTATGGATTAGAGATGTTAGTGTGTGGTGAAGCATATAAGACGTAAAGAAATGTTAGCCATTTTTTCTGATCAGAATCTGAGTAAACTCTTGAAGTTTAAAACAGATTTAAAATGTATATGAAGTTTGTATGGAAGAACCCAAATAGAGACTCAATGAAGATGTCCATCAGTAGATGGATGGATGGATAAGAAAAATGAGGATTCTCCATTCTCAGTAGACTGTCACTCAGGGAAAACAAAAGCTTGCATTTGCAGAAACATATGTGAAGCTGGAAGTCATTATGTGAATACTAAAAAGGCAAGTATCACATGCTCCCATTCATTTGTAGAAACTGAAAAGTTGGCCTTGTAGAAGACTGGAGTGAGTCAGTGACTTCTGGAGCCCAGAAAGGGCAGGGGAGGGAGGAATGGAAAGAAGTTGGAACAGGCTTTCAGATTGTTCTGATTCTCTGTAGCACGGAGGGCAACTACTGGATGTAGCACTGTTTTTTGTTTCAGAATAACTGGGAAAGAGGAGTTCAAATACCACCCACATGTAGAGCCGATCGATGTGGGGGAGGGATGGGGGTGGGGGGTAGTGGGGGTGTGGGGTGTGGGAGGTGTTTATTATGCAGATTGTTCATTATGTGGTGAGTGTAGCTCAGGATGCACACACAATAGGCCTTAATTAAAGTATGAGTGTAAAGCTTTATACAAAAATCTATAGTAAACGAATAGACTGTAGGAGATGATGTGGTGGACAACTGAGCTGCTTCAGGGAGGTAGAAGACAGATCTAGGAAAAAGGTGCAACTTAGGGAAAGGCTGGCAACAGGCACTTGTTTTTGAGCCACTGAGCTACTGATCAAGTTACAAAGAAGACTGGTTCATGTCAAAGTAATGCAGAACTCTAGATAAATAATAATCACACCCTGGACCCTATCCCTAGCTGGCATTGCTAAACATCAGGCCTCATGGATGTATAATTTTTTAGTTTAATTTTTAAATAAGTACAATATTCACGAAGTTTAGCTCATAAGAACTCGTGAATACCAGTGTTTATTTTACCCTCTGCTTCCCTGTATCCTAGGTGGTCAGCTAAACACCACTGTGTTCACTGAGTGCTGTGCCACTGGTATAGCTCTGAGGCCACCATTATTCTGCCCTGTGTGTGTTGGGGCATCATCTCCTTGGTGCACTGGAACCTTCAAGGTAAAGATGTAGTTAACTGACTTCTAGGAGAAGGAGGTCACAACTTCTCTTTCCATCTCTGTTCTGCTCCAGCATAGCATAACATGGCATTTTCAGGGCCAGATCCAAATGAGCCCATTGTCACAGAATCCTGAGTGTGTGACCCGAGGGCACAGACGGCTAGGGGTCCCTTGCTACATCTCCACATTTCCCATCTTTCCGTAGAGCCAAACACCATCTTGGCAGAGGAAGGGAGAAATGAACATTTGATTAAAAGAGAATGGGCAGAATGAGATCCGCTTTAAGTTGACAAAGTTCAGAGACGAAGACCCCCCTTCCCTTTCATGTTACCAGTGTCTGAGCCTGTCTCTTCTTTAGGAGGTTTATGAGATTCAGAGACCACAGAGGGTAGACTATCGGTACAAGACACTATAGTTATAGAAGGGAGTGACGCTTGATTCTGTATCCAGGTTTGTGATTTGGTTTTCCCTCCCTCCTTCTCTCCCTCTCTCCCTCTCTCCCTCCCTCCCTCTCTCCCTCTCTATCTCTCTCCCTCTCTCCCTCCCTCCCTCCCTCCCTCCCTCTTCCTTTGCTTTCTTTCTCTTTTCCTTGTCCTGATTTCTTTCTTCCCTTCTTCCCCTCTTTTATCCTCCTCTCTTTCTTTTCTTTTGAGAAAGGGTCTCTATATGTCACCTTAGCTAGTCTGGATGTCTTGGTTAGTCACTAGGCTGGCCTCAAACTCATAGATATTCTATGGCCTTTGCTCCTTGAGCACTGGAATTAAAAATGTGTTTATCCATACCCTGGCTAGAGTATTTTTTTTAAAAATCCCAGCATGCATAGCGAGACCTGGCTGTGCAGAAGCAGGCACTTGTGGAGATTGTTGCCAGCTTGGCTGTCACCTCGTTGTGCTCTTTGGATCTGACTTAATCAATGGGCCAGTATCTTGCTGGCTTCACAATATGATGGCTTTATCAGGGGATGGTGAGAAGTGGGTGGTGGCATAGCTGGAGGAAGTGGGTCACTGGGGGGTATACCCTACCTTGGCCCTTCCCCTCTCTGCTTCCTGTCTGCTATGTTCTGAGCTATCATGCCCTTCCACTTCTTTCCTCTGTGATAGCCACACCCACCTCCCCAACAAGAGCCTAACTAAATGATTCCGTTTAGTTGTTTCCATCAGACGTCTGGTTGCCACAGTGAGAAAGCTATCACACTGTCCAAAGGAGAGCTTGGCCCTGGGTCAGCTTCTGTTTGCAGCCTTCAGCTTCAGTGTTCTGCTTTCGGGATGAGCTGCAGACATTGTGAGAACACTGGAGCGAGGCACATTCTTTTGAGCCCATATAGAATGAGTTCAGAGCACATTTATTTTTTTGTTGATAGAGTCGCTGTTCTAATTCATTTCTAGCCTGCCCGTCTGAGCTGGGAGTCGCAGTGTGGCAGTATTCCTTGCCCCTCTCCAGTTCTGAAATCCTCTGGAGCAGCTCTTGACGACCTTTGATCCCTCCCCTTGTCTCCATAGCTCTGCATCTTTTCATTATGAACGTTCCCAGTCATCACTCTGAAATGACCTCCAGCTTCCTCACTGACTTCATGCAATCTTCTCCTAATTCATTGCTTACACTTTTGCAAATTTTATCTCTCATGCCAATATTCCCCAATGTTAAGGTTATCTTCCCCAGCCTCCCATCCTTACTCTGCTTCAGGTTTGCACTCAGCAACCAAATAAGAGCTGAATAATTTAAAATACAGCACATTCTATCTAATGAATGTGCCATTGGGAACTTCCAATGGCGGAAATGTACATTGCAAACTCACACTAGGCTCATCTGCATAGATCATGGTTGTGCTTATTTATTCTGTAACACTTGAGCTCAGGTTTAAACCTGAGCATGGCTCCTGGCCATTCCACCTCACATCTACAGACAGTGTGTTTACTGCCCATGTCATTAGTGAGATACCCTGGTGATGTTTTACTTGGCAAGTCCTGGTCTTCCTAACTATTCACATCAGTTTATATTTTTCTTCATTCTTGATACAATTTCCAACATTTCAAAAGGCTTTTTAGACATTTCTCTCACATATGCATTTTTTTATATATGATAGCAAGGGTACAGACTAATTAAAAGGCACTTCCATGCTTCATTCCATAGTAAAGGCACTTCCATGTTTCAGTCTATAGTGAAGGCAGTCTTGTTTCCTTGTACATTTCGTGGACACACACATTAATTTCCCTAGATATCAGTGACAGCCATAATGCCAGGAGCAGACATTAATTCCGTGCTTTCTTTGCATCTGTGGTTTCTAACATTTTTCTCTTGCATAGGTTGGATGCAAGACAAATAGGTTAATTCTAGGACATAGCCAAGCTTAGTACGATATTATCACCTTAGACCCAAAATCCAGAATTTGAGAAATAACTATTAACATAAAAGGTATAACACATTTCAGAGACAAGGACATTACACTGATGGGTAGTGATAACTGCTAATATTTGCAGAGTGCCTAGTAAGCATGTATTTCTTACCACTGTTCTAAATGTCCTTATGTGTACATCGGGTACTACTACCATCTCCTTGATTTTTATGATGTAAAGGCATAGATATTAATTATTGTAGACTAAGATTCTGAACCACTAGAACCACTATATCTACCTTTTATTGACTTCTGGTCATTGGAATATCCATGATTTATGACAACCCAAAAAAGCTTAGAAATGTCTTTAATAAGCCTGAACACACCTCTGTTGATAGACTTCTGAGTGACTGACTAAACCAGGGATCAATGCTCATAAGTCCTATGTCCCCATGTGTGCAAACCTGGAACATTATTCTTTGTAACTACTGGTGAGTCCTTAAGGGCACAGACATGCATCACAACAGCTGTGGCAACTTCAAATGACAAGGAAAACTGAAACTAAAGATTTGTTGATGAATACTTTCTGAGATCTTGTTTCTGCCCGTGTTAATAATACATAATTTACATATTTTAAGTATTTTTATGGTGAAGGGTTACTGATATTGGCCATGTGAGTCTGGAGGGTCTCTGTCATGTCCTCTCCTTGGACCGCTCAGGGCAATAGCAGTCAAGAGCAGTGTGTAAATGAATAGGCATGGCAGTATTTTAGTCAAATCTTATTAACAAAAAGAGGTAGTGGGCAGGGTTGGCCAAAGGGCTGGGATTTCCTGACGTCTAGTTTAGAAAAGTAATTTGTGCACTGACAGGGTAGCACTGGGGATATGGAATGTCAGAGTCACAGTCAGTTTTCAACCCGTTCCCTCTGTACTTCTGCTAAGAACTACTGAGTGATAAAACTATCCTCTCAACATCTCTGTCAGGCTCTCATTATTCTTCCCCTGTATGGATTTTTACAGACTGTTTCGCAGTATAGGGCTCTGAGAGGGATTGCACATCTCAAAGCCCATACATTGCTTCTGTGCATTGACATTGAAGGACCTGGGAAGTCACAAACATTCCATTTTATGTTCCAGGGATCTAGAATGAGTTGATATTGGCACTTCAGATTTGCTTCAAACACTTGGTTCTCAAATACCCAAGTGGGAAAAGATAAGGGTATACAACAGAAGAGCTGGGGTGGTTTAGGAAGGAGCAGGTGATTGTATATGCCACATAAAAGTATCTGCCTCATTCTTCAGGTGAGAGCTAGTCTAGTAGAGAGCGATCATTGAGGCAGCAGTAGTGGAAAGCACACAGGTGAGACAGCCCTCTCTAACTAGCATTGCTAACTAGTAATTTTGCCTCTGTTATGGCTTGGGATGGAAATACGTCATATGTGACCACTGAAGGGGTCATGGCCCCCAGTTGTGAGTCATTATAAGGGTGGCAGTAGAGGCGCTCACTGATCTGAAGACCTGAGCAAAACGGTTCTGAGAACGGAAAAGACAAAGGAAGGAAAGGGACATGGAAGGACTCCAACGGCAATGGCAAGTCATCTCAGGGTGATTTTCCTTTACTTGTTTTTTTTTTTTTTTCTTTCCATGAACTCAGAGAATAACTATTTTAACAAATGATTTAACGTTGTTTTGATTTGGCTAACCTCAACTCTCGGTAAGGTGATTTCGTCACGCACCTTGCGGTATGAGGGCTTCTTGGAATTAGAGACTCTGTGAGATCCAGTGCAGCAGGATGACTATGAAAACCATGAGTATGGGTGTGGGTGTAGGTATGCTTGGAGCTGACACCCATTGGTGGGTGGGAAGCCAAGAGGGACAAGGGGCTACCAGCCTAATAGCACTGAAGCAGATACAATAATCTCCAAACAAACTCCTCGAGATAAAATCATAGTCAACATCTTGCACCTACAGACTATAGGCTATAAAACCTCTTAAAAACCAATGTCTTAAAAAACTATCTGGTACATTTGATGATAATGGAAGTCTTATTTCTACAGGTTGAGCCTCTAAGATGCTTCCAATATTTGCTAAAAGGACACATGTAAGCAGTCATCTTCCACCTGGTGTTGCAATTCAACGTCTCCGCTAGCATCAGAGGATTGCCAGTCATCTTCCACCTGGTGTTGCAATTCAACGTCTCCGCTAGCATCAGAGGATTGCCGCGGCGGTTGGCTGCTTCTAGCAGAGTAGCACACAATGGAATGTTAGGATTGGGGTTATCTCCTTTGTACACAGCCAGGCAAGTCGATGCCAGGCCACAACACTGCTCCTCTTGCTTCTGTATTTCTTTCCTGTATCAGTTTCTTCGCACCTTAAAGGAAACGGAGTCAGTCTTCAAGTGCTCTTGTTTTTGGAGCATGGGGGTTGGAATGGGTAAGTGGGGGTGAAAGGTTGGTGCCAAAGGCTTAAACACGAAAATTAACATCGAGCAGGTTTGCATGGCTTTTCAAATCAGATGGCATCATTACTTAGGGGTATTAGACAAGGTGCTTTATCGGTTCATCTCCACCTACTTTTTTGTTATCAGCCAAAGAGATGATATATAATGGCATCTTCTTATTAGGAGTGTTGTAAAAATGTATGAAAATGCATTAAAAATATCCCAAGATGGTGCCTGGGTCACAGCAAACACCTGATAAGCGCTCTTTATTCATTAGATAGTTCTTGAATTAATATCCCAATATTAAAGCTGATCAACATAACAATTTGTAAGATCCTATCACCATTTCCAATGGGAATCATTTGAATTCTGATTTCCTGTGTCTGAGGCTGGATAAGTGAGAGGACCGGCTCTCCTCTGCTCCTTATTAGCATCTATATGAGTGAGGTTTATGTAAATGAAGCATTGCACCCTTGGCTATGGGAGCACTGAGCTAAATCTTGATGGTGGCCTGGCACTCTAGTTTGTTTGTGAGCATCTCACGAGTGCTTGCTTCCAATGCACCTGGGCCTTCTTGTATGCCTCAGCTCAAGTCATTAAACAAATATGTGAGCTGCCTCTTTTCAGATTAATGACATAGGCTTTTACTCTTTATGTTTCGGATAAATGATCAAAAATTTCCAGTGTTGTTCTTGGCAGTTCATGTTATAAGCAAAATCGCTATGACTAAGAACTCACCTATTCAAACTGCCAGGTCATGAGGGCGAGGGTCCAAGGAAAGAAGTTACCCATACTGGTAAGAGATTTTTTTTTTTCATTTCAGCAAAATTATGAGTAAAAATACTTTGTGAGGGTTTTTTATTCCTTATTATTATAACAATGGCCATAAGAACATTGACATCAGTGAATAGTCTGAGGCTAGCTAGACATCATCTCAAGTCCTTGAAGTTGTTCTAACTAAATTTGACTTTAGCACTTCCTTGATGTGGCAGACACTGTTTAATCCTGCTTAGACAAGTGTGATGATTTAAGCTCAGTGATGCTGAGAAACCCAGTCGAGGCTACACAGCTAGTAAGAAGCCAAGCTGGGATTTGAAGAGTGGTTACTCTTAAAAATGACGACATGCTGTTGATTTATTTGAGTCTCAAGTGGCCTTGTAGCTCAGCCTTTTGTCGCATGAATCTCATCCCCCTCCTCTGCCCAGCACCTATCTCTCTTCCTCTAGTCCCTGGGTCATTCATTGTCATTTAGGAAATTCTTCCCACCCTTGTAAATAAATTGTTCTAAGTCCTATCTGTTTGAAAAGGGTTTTGGCTTCACATATATATCCTAGGGTGAAACGTCTTTCTTGGTAAATCTAGAGATGACTGGAATAGCCACACTCTGTCAATTCATAGAGAAAACTTGTCCTAGATGGAAAAAAAATCGCCCAAGCAAAGACTCATCACTGCAGCTGTGAGCTGAGGACAGAAGCATCAAAGCAAAGCTAAGCCACCTACTACAGGTGTGTGTGCCAGAAACCAGGCCAAGCTAGCAAGGAAACCAAACATTTGAGGTTTGAGAACTCAGTGTTCTGCTGCCTGTGTGTGAACGTTCATCTTGAGTCCATATGTCTGGAGAGTTTATTTTGCTCCAGCCAACATTTTACTCTAGAGTTTCCCTTATTAACATTAACAAGAATCGTGGGGTTAAAGCCTCAAGCCTCACATGGAAAGTTTATACCTGCTGAGTCCAGAACAGGACAATTAACACTCATGTTTTGGGCTTGATTGATGGGAACCCTCTGAGAAAAAGACAGCCTGCCAAAACAGCTAGCTCTGCGGAAATGGAATTTTGTTGCAGATAGACATCCTTAGGGACAGACGGCCCATAACCAGACTTTTTCAAAATGTACCTTAGGCTCCTTTCTGTTCAAAGTGCTTGGCATATGAATGCTCATTCTGTAGCCTTCTTTATTCCTTCTGGCAGAGAAGATGTGTTTTGAAAATGAGACACCACATCTTTTACGCACACCCACGAGGAAGAAGAGTAGATACCGTTGAAGTTGCTGACTGATGTCTGATCATCCTCTACTGGGTGACTTATGTGGCCAGCGGAACAAGAAAATGCTCAACAGGATACCAGGGTTATATCTTAATTTTCTCCAAACCATGAACAAGATCTGGGTATGCAATTGCTAATCTGACATCACTATAAAAACTCTGACCCTTTTTAGCTTTAGAACGTTTAAAGGCAGGAGACAGCAGCAAAGCCTGGGGCACATTGCTGAAATCCGGGGCATGCAGTGTAAGCGAGCAAGCAGAGCACCATTCGTGCTGGGACTGTGTGAGTCCGGAGCCATCTTTCTTTGGTAGTCTAGAAGAGCCACTGAGCCTTTGGGGCTTTGGGGGTGGTGGCTGTGGTGCTCACGTTGCCTTAAGCTGCATTTCCTCTCTTTCATAGTTGCATCCGTTGATGAAAGTCATCTGGTGAAAGCGATCCTTTTAGCAGAGTGTAGGCGGTTAGTTATGACATTTTTGATGCACTCACAAGTGTGATCTGTCCTTGCACCTGGTATACATTCAGATTTACAAAGAGTCCGCTTGTTATCCCTGCCTTTTGTATAGCCAGTCACACAAGGGAACTAGAACACAAAGGGTAGATTTTCACCTTGGCTTTTATAAGGGACATTATTAGCTGTTACACCTGCTTAGAAAAAGGGCCTGGCAAGCCTAGTTTCTAGGCAAGAATGACTTGCAACTGGACAGAACGAATAGAGACGTTAATTGCTAGCAATTAGCAGTTCACAGAGGTAAGTTTTCACTTTGAATCAATCAATCCTCTGTGGAAAGTGAGAGCAAGAGAAGCGAACAAGCCCAGCCCTTCAAATTTCCTGTCACACCCAAGTGACTCAGTGGGATTTCATTGTGAAGTTCATGGAGTTTTATGTCACCATCTCTAAAGACAGACGTTTATTGTCTTCCATCCACCCATATTTCTTTTTCCTTCTTTTTTTTTCTGTTGCTTTTTAAAAGATAATGTACTTTCCCCCCTCTGGCTGTTTATCATTATTATTATTATTATTATTATTATTATTATTATTATTATTATTTGGCCTTTGCTGTTGGCTCTCAGGAATTTTACCATCTCCACTTAGGAATGGCTGCCTTTCTTTCTTTTTAAAATAATTTTTTTTCCATTCCAAATAAATCTTATGGAAAGAATAAATCCATGGAAAGAGATCCCATCTTACCACCGATTTTGTTATTTCTTTACTAGAAGTGTATCTGTAAAAATGTTCTACACTGTCAGCCAGTTGCTGCTAACATCTGGGTGTCTGGGAGAAGCACCCAGGTGGTACCCTAATCCTTTCACCTTAAATTCAGTGGGAGGTTGGTGAGTTGTGTGAAAACTCTGGTCCTTAGAAAACCCTCACTTAGCAACCCACTCACTTCCTTCATTACTGATGGAGAAACAGACTTGGGTTTCGGAGTATCTCTGTGATCCTAAAACGTGAAGAAATCATATACAGCGATAGCAGACTTACCAGGTAGATACCTTCCCTAAGTGCTGATTCAGGACCCAATGGAGAATATTTCATATGATTGCAGAGCAATAGAATGCTCATTCAGAAGAGAATGCAGGGGTCGGGAAAACAAGATAAGGAGGAGCACGGGGAGCATCAAGAACAAGATAAGGAGGAGCACGGGGAGCATCAAGATCAGTCCATCCATCCATCCATCCATCCATCCATCCATCCATCCGTCCATCCGTCCATCCGTCCATCCGGAAAGAGGACAGCCATTCCTATTCCCACTTGAAGTTCTGACCTAGAAGTCCAGATGTGACTTGGGAAGGGATGCCAGAAACATGGATTTGTGGATAGTCACTGAAAGTTGGTACCTCTAAACAACATTTCACACACACACACACACACACACACACACACACACACACACACACACAGAGGCAGATACAAGCAGATACAGAGACAGAGATAGAAACGGCAACAGATCACTAACTTTTTTTTTAGTACCATAGAATAAAACTGGAACCAGCTAGTCTAGAAGGCAGGAATTTTGAGTACAGTGCTTGTCAGTTGGGTCTGATCTGTGGCATCCAGCAGATGAGCCCAGGCAGGAACCGACTCTGGCAGTAAGGAGCTGGTGGCAGAAGCTTGACGCACAAGTAGGGTTTGTTGATGATAGATATCCTCTCCTAAATTCATACTCGATGGATGATGACAGCTGGTACTTGGTACCTCTAGCTTGTAATTCATGATTTGTCAATTATCTAAGTTATTTATAGATATGATCTCCTTCTGCAGTCCAAAATGTTCTGGGATTTATACTGCAACCGGGCTGGCCTCAAGCTCAGCAATCCTTTTGTGTAGTGCTGGGACCACAGACATGAGCTAGTAGATTGTTCTCTTTCCTCCAAATTGCTTCAGCTGCTTGCGGTCCTTCATGGTGCGGAGCAGATTCTTTGATCTTAGTTTTCCATTTCAATGAAGAGGTCATTGTAATGTCAAGGGATTGTACTGGGTATGCAGATCAACCTTGGTGGCACTGTCATTTGCACAGAGCTAATTCTTCTAATCCACAAATCCTGGCATTCATTTTCAGTCTGCTTAAGACACCCTCAGAGAGCCTGTAACCCAGAGCTGCTTGTATCTATGGGGATAAAGTGAAAGATGGTGCTAACTGTCCAGGTGACAGTCAACACTCTTGTCATTTTCCTGATTCTTTGTACTCTGACCCCTCTTTTGGCTGTTCAGATTTTTTACAATAATATGAATATTAGAAATTAGCTAAATGTATTCAGGTTATTTTACTTGACAACTCAGATTCCTGGCTGTTTAGGATTTTTTTTAAGTTTATTTTTATTTGTATACATGAGTGCCTACATATATGTATATATGTCACATGTATGTCTGATGCTGTGTGGTGTTGTAGAAAAAATTAATCTCAGCCCAAGGCTGACACCCTACCTTTGATGGTTTAGTTCCTGGAAAAAAGACATACAACTTTTATTATGTACAATAAGCCTTAATCTGCACTAGAGCTGGTCAGATATGCTATTAGAATTTTTATGCTATTAGAATTTTTATGCTATTAGAATCTACTTTCCTATCGATAACTGAGTTATTACTGACTGTGTTTCATCTGGGCTGCCCTTAATTCCAATCGGCCAGCCCTCCTGGCCATGCTTTCTTGACTCCCAACCCATGCTGTTGTTCTCCTCTCCACTTTCTTCTTCTCCCTCCTCATGGGCTCTTCTAACTCTAAGCCCAGGAACATCTCAATTCTGTAGGCATCTTTATTCAACAACCAGAAATAACCCGGGGGCAAGGTCACATAGTGTCATTTGGATCCAAATATAGACTCGTGTCTCTGGGGCAACCAGGTCTTGGGGGCCTACATTTAGCATTACAATACATAGCAACAGACCAAATGTCTACACCTTGGAGACCAAAAGAGGTGTCAGATTCCCTGGAACTGGAGTTACAAACTGCTGTACCTTGCCGTATGGGTGTTGCAAACCAAACCCCAGTCCTCTGCAAGAGGAGCGAGTGCTCTTAACCTCTCCAGCCTAAATGTGCACAGTAGACCAGATATACTGAGACTATAGTTTCAGTTTGTGCCTAAATCTGGAGTTGTTTACGATAAAATATTTGCGTGTAGCAATATTTCCGTGCAGTTCAGTGTCTTATCACACTTTACACATTTATTAGACTTGAGAGGAGCTGTTCTCAGAGGTAGTTTTCAAAAAAACCACTGGCACTAGTGAACAATGGAGGGGCAGGGTTTTTGGAATTTCTGCAGAGTCCGGTACCTGGGCCACAGCAGGGGACAGAAGCTTTCTGTCATGAGTCAGCCACTAGAGGGATTGTGGTAACACCAAGAAGCAATTCCCCACCCTACTGGGGCGGGGGGTGGGGGGGTGGGGGGGGAGGCCTTCCCTGCAACTCCCTACCCCCTCTTTACAATTCCACCCAGTGAGCTAGCTGTCTGGAAAGCATTTGTCTTCTTAGTGGTGGAGGTAGGCGGGAGACCTGCTCTCTTAGCACGTGCCAGGTGGCGGTGGGCTCCAGCGATGTCTGATGTCTCTGGAGTGAGTGGTAGGCATTCTCATTCTCTTTGAAGCCTTGCTATTTGCACTCCAAAGAAGTTTGGATCCTCAGGACTGTCTAGGCTGAATGTGGTTATAATCCAAGAGTTTCCTTTACTATTCAAAGCTTCTCGTCTTTGAGGCAGTTTCTAGTAAACCCACTGCCTAGGAGACTTATAATGACAACTCAACCCACCAATTGTGTATTTAAATTGCCCTACAGTTAAAATGTGTTTATTTAGGTGGTATCGGGTGTCTGAAAGAATTTAATGTAGCAAGTTGACACTTGAAAGTGAGATTTATTTGGAGCTATTATTTTTTCTTTAAAAAAAATCATGGAAATGTTTTAATGTCTCTAGAATTAAACATAAGGTTCACTTAATTGACAAGAAATGGATGTGAACCAAATACTGACATGTTCAATCAATTAACCAGTTAATGATTCAAACATAGAAACACTGAAAATTTTCCTTTAAGATAGTTTAATGACTCCTATATTAGTGCTGCTTTGTAACTTTATAATTAGAATTTAATTAATAAATAATATGAATTTCACAAATGATAGCACTACATCTATCTCAAATTCTTAGGTAAATGAAAGAAAACACAATAATTCTGCGATGTCTGACACTTTTTCCCATGGGGTGTCTCTCTTCCATCTCCTAGGTTCTCAAGAAATAGAAATTGCAATGATCTGTGTATTCTGGGTCATTTCCAATAACACAACTATTTCATATATGTCAAATCCATATGTACCCTGTTAGGCAGAACACAAACACATATTTTTGTCATTTCGTTTTGCAGCTCATGCTTGCACTCAAGTACAGTGTGTTATTGTAGAGTTAATTGGTCACACAGGGCTTAGCCACCGCTGAGACACATTGACTTGTTATAATACCACATAGAAGCTGCAAGGGAACTCTTGCTACATGATTATACTTTGGAATGCTGGAGTTCCTTTTCCAAGGAAATTCCAAACACTGAATGTAATATATTATTTATTCCCCATATATAAATCTCTGCTCTGACCTCAACATTATTTCTTATTGGTATGTGTGTATGCACAGTAGTGAGAGAGGGATCAGTAGATGGTGGCAGCATGTAATAGATAAAGTAGATTTTAGTGTTGTGGTCTCCCGTCAATAGGGTTTTCTTTTGTGTGTTTATATATGTGTGAACATGTGTGTGAAGTGCTTATGTACTTGTGTTCCTGTGGAGATCAGAGGCTGGGTTGAGTGTCTGCTTCAATCACTCCCTTTATCTATCTATCTATCTATCTATCTATCTATCTATCTATCTATCTATCTATCTATCTATCTACACATATATGTGTGTGATACACATGTGTGTATGAATGGTTGTGTGTGTAGGTGCATGTATATCTGAACCGTGTACATGTGGGAAGGCTGGTGGTAAGTGTCTTTCTTGACCCTTCTCTACCTTACATGTTGAGGCTGGCTATGTACCTAAACCTAGAAGTATTCTGGGTTTCTTCTAGTCTGGGTAGCTAGCCTGCTTGAGGAATTCCCTGTTTCTTTCTCCTGGGAACTGGAATTACTACTCTCACCCAGATTTCATGTGGGTCTTGGGGATATGAACTCCTGTCTGTGGCAGGATATTTGATCACACTGGGAACCCTGAGATTGTGTTATTTCCTGGGGCGGGGAGGAAAACATGGTTTTAGTTGTGGTGTGACTCAGCCATAGCACAGACGTTTTAATCCAAAAGCTTTCTGCTTTAATATTGTAAAGAGTACTAATTAAAGTCAACAATAGGTCAAGAGGTGGAACAAGCAACCAGTTGTATGGGAAGTTGTAAAGGAACAGGAAGTAAACATAAGATTATTAAAAAAATTAGAGAGAGTAAGAGGAGTCAGGAGGATGGATGGAGAGACCCACAGGAAGTAAAAGGGAGGAATATTTTAGTTCAAAGGAGGTTTTTTTCTTTTTTGATTCCTTGCAGCTGAGGAGGAAGGTCAACTAGGTGCTTTCTCTGGTTCTCTGAACTAGCAGGCTTTCACCCCAGCATCTGGCTTCCAACAAAACACCCAGAAAGCCAAAACAATCCCAAACAACAAGAGAACTTCGCGAGGAATCATTATCCCTGAGTTCATGCTATAGTACAGAGCAATAGTGATAAAAACTGCATGGTATTTGACAGAAACATACATGTTGATCAATGGAATCTAACTGAAACCAGAAATAAAGCCAAGCATTTATGGACACTTGATTTTTGATAACGAAACCAAAATCATACAGTGGAAAAAAGAAATGATCTTCAATAAATGGTGCTTGTCTAGCTGGATGTCTACATTTACAAGAATGTTAATATATCCATATTTATCACCATGCACAAAACTCAAGCGCAAGTAAATCAAGGACCTCCACATAAAACTGGATGCACTAAACTTCATAGAAGAAAAAGTAGGAAATATCCTTGAATGGATTAGTACAGGAGACAATTTCCTAAACAGGATACCAATGGCTTAGACTCTAAGATCAACAATTGATAAGTGGGACCTCATGAAACTACAAAGCTTCAGTAAGTCAAAGTACACTGTCAACAGGACAAAATGGAAACCTACAGATTGGAAAAGGATCTTCACCAACTCTATAACTGACAGAGGGCTATTATCCAAAACATAAAAAAGCAAAGCTAAACAGAATTCTCAACAGTGGAATCTTGAATGGTCAAGAAACACTTAAATAGATGTTCAAAATGTTTAGTCATCAGGAAAATGAAAATCAAGACAACTCCAGGGTTCCATGTTATAATCATCAGAATGGCTAAGATCAAAAACTTATAAAAAAACTCAAGTTGCTTGCTTGAGAGGATGTCAAGCAAGGGAAACATTCCTCCATTGCTGGTGCGAGTACAAACTTAACCACTTTGGAAATCAATTTGGCAGTTTCTCAGAAACCTGGGAATAGTTCTACCTCAAGAACCAGCTATACCACTCCTGGGCATATACCCAAAAGATGCTTCAACATCCCACAAAGGCACTTGCTCAACTATATTCACATCAGCTTTCTTTGTAATAGCCAGAAACTGGAAACAACCTAGATATCCCTCAACTAAAGAATGAATACAGGAAAAGTGGTTCATTTACACAATGGAATACTATTCAGCTATTAAAACAAAGACATCATGAGTTTTGCAGGCAAATGGAAGGACATGAGTAAAATGGCACTATGGAAATTTTGTTTAAAAGCAATACCTGTCTTCTCACACTTGTGTGGAAAGCACATTACACATTGAGCCATCTCTCCAGCCTTCTTCATATTGTATTTGGAGAGAATAGGAACTTGGTAATTTAGCTTGCTTGGCTAACCAGCAAGGCTCATAGTTTCTCCTGTCTCTATATACTGTAAGATGACAGGTGCATATCTGTGTGCCCATCTTTTGTGTAAGTATGGAGAACTGAACTCAGGTCCTTACTTGTTTAACAAGCAGTTTACCAACTAAGCTATCTTTTCAGCCTTTGGGATTTCTTTTTTTGTTTTCTGTCTATTTGTCTGTCTTTCCATTCAGCTCTCTGATTATTATTGTTTCAATCTCCAAGTTTCAATAGCAACTCAGTTGGATTGAGAATCAACAAAGTAGGTTCTTTCATGGTTGCTGTCTGTCTTCTGGTGGCTATGATGTGGGCTGCTCTTCTCTGCCATGTCCTCCCTCTTGTGTTAAGATGAACTAAACTTCAAACCAAAGGAACCCTTTTCCTTTTAAATTCTTCATTGGGGCATCTAGTAATAAGAATGAAGAAAAACTGGTTAATAGGTTGTGTTGCTGCTGAAACTGCCTTGGATCTTATGTTTGGGAGCACTGGAGAGTTTCTATGTCCCAACTCTCTTTACCAGCTCTTTTCTGTGGCCCTCTGATCTGCTTCAACCTTTCCAGATGGAGTTCTTATCTAGTTGTCAGGAGACAGTGCAGATCTCAGCTCTGACTTTGTTACACCATCCAGGACTCAAGGAAAGGGCCCAAAGCCTCCTGCCTTCAAGAAGAGGACCTCTCAAGTGCATGCTCCTGGCCCCTCATTTCTTTTCTCCCTCTTTAGCTTCAGAGCAGTTTCTCAAGACCCCTTCATCAGGGTACCACCTCTCTATCCCTCAGCCTCAGCCACCAGGACCTCTAGGACACGGAGGCTTCAGTTCCTTTGCTGTGTTTTTGTCTGATTCTTACCAACATGAGAACTTACAGTTTGGGGGCCTTGGGGTGTCTCCTCCTTGGGGTGTCTCCTCCTTGGGGTGTCTCCTCCTTGGGGTGTCTCCTCCTTGGGGTGTCTCCTCCTTGGGGTGTCTCCTCCTTGGGGTGTCTCCTCCTTGGGGTGTCTCCTCTGCCCATCAATGGGAACTAGGCTAACTCAGTAACTACGTCTGAGGATGGAGCAGCTACCCCTTTTGTCTCCCACATTCTACTTCACGATGTGAGAATTGGCTGAAAATCCACTTGTTTTCTAAGGAACTAAGCATTCTGCACCATAGAGTGATTTTTGTATCACCAATTTTGTATGGGGAAAAGACTATGTTATAGTTTTCCTGTGATTTTAACCTCTCCCCTAGAAAATATGTTCTCTATTACTGAGTAAAGGGATAATTAACCTGGTCATTCCCTAAGATTATTTTCTTGTCTCTGATCATTTGTCCTTCATTAGAATGTAAAGTATGTAAGGACCAAGGACAACTGTCCTGTTCCCAGCTCTGAACCCACATATAGAACAATGCCCAGCACTTAACATGTGATTACATGTACTTGATAAATAAGGAGTATTCGAGGGTTACATCCCACCCTAAATACTTTGCTCTTTTCCACACAAGAGTGAAGGTGTACAAAGAGAATGCTAACTCAATCAGTTGCCATTTAATTATTATTTTCACTGGTATAGTCCAAAGAAGGGCACTGTCTAATTTATTTCCTACTTCAATACTGACAGGCAAAGAAGCTGAAGGTTAGAAAGAATTTATGCTACCGATCAACAGACTGGAACAGGACTTTATATCTGACTGAATCGTTTTGCACATTCAAATGGGGCTTGACCCTTAAAGCTAATGAGGGATGCTAGAAGTGTTCAAATCAATAGCACACACACACACCATGATGAAACTGTGCTTTCAAGTTAAAGCTTACAAGGTGCTGAAGGATACTCTATGTCTGACTTTCTGTCATTTAAATAGGTTTCCATTGTGTAAATGCATCATACACAGTACTGTGCTACATGAGAATATTTTCCTAGAAGTCTAAATTATGTGCTGAATATGCTTTCTCAACACTCCACCCTCACGGCCCCTCCTTTTAGCCCCACCACGTTTCTTGAAACAGTTCCACTTTTCCAGTCAAAACTAGGTGACATGACATAAGTAGATGTGTATCTAAGTAAAATCTGGAGACTATGTATGGCAGAACACAAGTGGGTGATTTTTGTCTGTTTTTTGGAGACTGGCTTAACTCAATGTGATTATATTCCGTTATATCCATTTGCCTGTAAATGATATAGTTTCTTTCTTCTTTAGAACTAAATTAAAAAACAAAAACAAAAACAAACACAAAAACATAAGACTATCTCAGTAGAATAAAGCAGTAATAAAGAAGGTGCTGGCCCTGGGCTTAGAATCAAGCAGAGGCCAGTTACATTAGCAGTCTGCGCCTTGGTGTGGGAGCTATGGTACTGGGAGCATATCAAAGGAAATGAGAACACTTCACAGAGAAAGTCTGGGTGAGTGCCGGGCTCTCTATGAGGACTGGGTTAATTTATCTTTCAGGTAATAAATACGATTGCATATGGCAGTAAGAGAGGGAGAGGACCATTGTGAATAACTACAAAGACTTTTGCTAAGATCCTGGAGCCAGTAATTGATCTTAATGGCACTTAATTATTTTATTACCGTAATCAGTCACCTCTTACCTCGAGTTCCCTTTCACTCTACTTTGAGAACCTATTAACTCCTGTTACCTAACTATGACAAGGAAGAGGCTTCTTGAAAACAAGTTTTAATTATTTGGCAAACTCATCTGTCAGCAGAGGAAGGAAACAGAATCAGTGTAATCTAAGCTAGGTTGGAAGATTGTCCAGCGCTCCCATCTCTGTTTCTCTTTGCTCTCAGTGTCCCGTGTTAGAACTTTGAAATCTCAAGCCGCGTTCATGTATGTGCATCGCCAGCATCCAATACAGTGTTCCTTTCAGAGTAGGGATCTGACACTTACTTCAGAACCACACAGAAAAATAGCTGGCGAGATTTGAAATGTCTAGTATAATTTCTCAGAGGTTGAGATCTTTCTGTACTTTAACAAACCACATAAATTGTTTATTCTTTGTCAGTTGTTAGTGCAGGTTCTGGCAGAGCTTCCTCCCCTGCCCATGCCGTTTGCTAGGGTGCCATGCAGCATCTAATTCATGGACAAAGGGACATTGGCTTTATGCCATTATTAAAGCTCCTATTGGTTTGTTTTATTTTGCTTACTCAAGAAAAAGTAGTGAGGTTTTTGTTTTTAATTGTTTTCATTGCCTTTCCATGTAGTGTAGGCTGATCCTGACCCCGAACTTTCTCTTTCTTTCTTTCTTTCTTTCTTTCTTTCTTTCTTTCTTTCTTTCTTTCTTTCTTTCTTTTTTTCTTTCTTTCTTTCTTTCTGCCTCAGTCTCTCTGATGCTGCTAGTATGGGTACAAGATTCTGCACCCTGTCTTTGATGACATCATTATAGATTTAAGAATTAGACATTGTTGAAATAAACTTTGGGGGACAATTATAATATTCTGATCTGACCATTGTTCTAAGAATAATTCTGAATAGCTAGCTTTTATTTTCCTACACACTTACACATTTGATATTATTATTATTATTATTGGTTTTGAAGTAGCACTGGGCATCCAGAGTAGTCCTGAAAGTTTCTACTGTATGTTTCATCCAGCTTCTCCTAATCGTGTATTCTTATAAAGCCTCAGTGCATTGTTAAAACTAAGGAGTAGATGCTGGTGCACTATGAACTGAAACACGGACCGCATTCCTGTTTCCCAGATTTTACATGTCTTCCTTTTGGCATAAATTCTACAAAGTTTCAGTGCATATGTAGATGCAAAGAAGAAATGCTACATTCACGATGTAAACCTATTGCTATCACTACTGAGAAACTCCTGTGCCAGCATATATGCCACATGCTTCCTCTAAACCCAACGCCTACCAGCACACTCTGTCTGTTATCATAGGAAAGTACCATTTGGAGATCATTTTATAAACAAAAGAACCACACTGATGCTACTTGATCCAACCCTTTTCTCCCCTACCTCCCCTAGCTTCTCTTCTTCTCTCTCCTCCTCCTCCTCCTTGTCCTCCTCTTCCTCCTCCTTCTAATTCAGCAGGATGCCTGTAAGGTCTGTTCAAAGGTGTATTCAACAGACCTCCCTCCCCCTTCCATGGTTTGTTTTTATTTGTTACTTAATTAACTTACTTATTGGAGTCCTAACATGTTTCATCTTTTGATAACAAAGCACAGGATTCACATTCATAACACCTTAAGTTATATTACAAAAACGTTCCCCAGGTCACCCCAAGACAGGAGGGATGAAGGAGGCACCCTTTCTCAATCTTCCCCAGTGCTCCAGTGTTCTCACAGCTACCATCATTCACGCTGCTTCATGAGGGTTCCTTATAGTTTTTTTTTCCCCCAGAGAAACAAGGAAACTTCATTCCAAAGCAAAGAGATAGGACAAATCAGAAAATTCCACTGTCAGCAGTGATAGTGGGCCACACGAATAAGAGCATCCAGTGTCCTCATTCTGTAGATTCGGAACAAAGGAAGAGCTGCTTACTAAAAGGGATAACTTGGGTAGCTCTTTATTTTGACTGATAGATTTGAGACATGAAAGCTTTTGCTCACTGCACATGTACCATCCCAGGATGCACCTGATTTTAATAATGTGCGTGCACAATGGTGCAGAGGTATAAGTTGGTAAATAGGAGATTTCCTGTAAAAGTTCATTCTGAGTACACAGAGTACACTGTCTTGAACCCCCAAACAGTTCAGGCCAGATCAGCTCCTCATTCTTATATCTGAGCAGAACTGCAAATAAACTGCTCAAGTTTGATGGTTGCCAAGAGGAGGAGAAATGTGTTCCACTGTGAGTGGGGCATGCAGGCAGTCTAATGCAAGTGTGGGCCTTGGGTTGCTAGATACAATGTTAGGAGAAGATTGCCTGTGCATCATGCCTGCAGATAAGAGGCTCAGCCTGCCAAGTGGTTTGTTAGAAGGTATGTGTACGAAGAGCCCAAACCAAGTGGAGTACCAGGTAACCAGGCTATTCCTTATATTCACTTGCCTTAAGTCTATCATGGACTGAAACCTATGAATAGGAAACAGGTCCTTCCTCTCTTCAGTTGTTTTCCTTGTGTGTTTTTTGTTTTATTTTGTTTTGGTTTGGTTTGTTTTTTACAGTGACAGAAAGCTGACACACAGGAGATTGTATTTCTTGAGGTTTTGGTTTGTTTTGCTTTCTGGTGATGGCACTTGAGGATTTCCAATTACTTTCTTCAGTTACTGGGCATAGATTTATTTTTTTTTTGAGAAGCTAGCCTTCTTGTCTCATCTGTCAAATGCAAATTTAGCGATGCCTTCAGCTTAAGTAAGTCTCTATTTGTTGCCCTAAGAAATGAAACAGGCTGCAAAAGACAGTTTGACTAGTGGCCAGCCTGCAAGCATCCGCTGGTAAACTCCACACTCACTGATGGTGAGGGAGGAGACATGGAGTGTGCTTTGTTATTCAGTATGCAGAGATTTTAGCTTGACTTTAAAATTGTAGCATGTCAGTACTTTGGAGTCCATTCTTCTATCTTTCCTTGAGTATATAACTTCTGATATTTTCTTAGCTGTGTGATATAACTAGTTACTTTACCTGTTTTACCCTATTCTTTCTCTATGCCACAACTTCTCCTGAGTATGAATGGTGGTTGCTTGGGAGTACTCCTGAAATCACTGATAAAATTGTTGGTGGGTATAAAGTAATACTTTATACCATAGTCTGTTAATGCACTTAAGCTAGAAATAGACTTTAAAAAAAATCAGAGTTCTGATTTAAATGGGAATACCTGATATCCTAAGTCTATTGACTTTTCTGTTGGAAATAAAAAATTCTTGAATACCAGAAATGTTAATATTTAGTTTCAGTTTAACATATACCATCACTGTCTTCATAGGGTTGCTATCAGTTGTTCAAACTATTCTTAATTTTTGATGTGTATGTGTGTGTTTTCATAGAGAAGCAAAGAGCAGTGTGGCATGAACTAACGTCTCAACAAAAAAATGAAATATGTGATGCTATAGTATTTATTAACGTGTGTGTTTCTTAGTTTTGTCCTTGGGCTCTGAGAATCTCAAGATTGAACATCAAAATTAACAGTTCTCTTATCACTGTCTGCCAATGCCTGCCATTTCTGATTTAGTATGTTGGAGTTGACTTCACAAGAGAAAAGTACAGTTCAAGACTTTGTCTTGATCAGAAAACTGAAAAAAGAAATGAAAACGGATCTTTTGAGAGAGACTCTTTGTATGTGACTTGGGCTGGCTTCAAACACGTGTCCCTCTTTCCTCAACCTCAGTGCTGGTGGTCTGAGTGTTCCTTAAGGAATCTTTTAGTCTCAAAAACTCCACTGGATGTTACTGCGACAACAGGCAGACATTAGCAAAAACAAACAAACAAACAAATGCCCCCCTAAAATAGTGTTTTGTTATTGGATAAATGGTATCTTTTTTTCTTCCTTTGTTTTAATGTGACAGAATTTTTTTGAGACAAAATTGATCTGGAAATCATGATTCACCTGCCTCAGCTTTTGAGGGTCGCTGTTACAGATGTGTACCACCACAGTGACATAATACAGTATTTTCTCAATGTGGGGGGGAAAAAGACAAAATGATATTATTCACATTGATTTCAAATATGGGCATTAACAGTAGTTGTATAAAAGTGGAAAGCAAAAAATGTCCCCCTCAAGGTGACTTCTGAAGGATAAAAGGCAGGTGCTTTTGTTATTTTTCCCAGTTGTAACCAAAGACTCAAGCTTCAAGGGAAGAAGGGTTTGTTTTAGCTTACAGGTTCAGAGTTGTGGGTCCATCGCTGTGCCTCTTCTGTTGGTCCAGACCATCAAGCAGAGGGAGTTGGGTGGCCACACAAACATTAGAAAACCTAGAAAAGGGTGAATACAGGAGAGGACTGTGATGAGGTAGAGCCCCAAGGAGATACCCCAGTGACATACTGTCTTCAGTGAGATACGCACAGCCACGCATCTTGCTACCGTACAGTGTTGTAGCAGTGTCACCTTTACAGTATCCTACAGACATAGCTATCTTTTACTGTTTCAATGCTTGCTATAATAAAGAACTAATAAGATCAAAAGTTCTCAGGTTTGTGCTATAGCTACAAATACTAGTGATTTTGCGGTTCATTTTAAAAATTATTCACTAGAAACTAAAACAAATTGGATTCAATTTTCTTCTAAAGGTAAGTGGACTTTCATCTGTCATAGAATCCAGGTTTGTTCTAATACAGACAGCAGACCACAGTGATCTACTCTGGGCTCTGATCTTGGACAGCAATTTCTCTGTATAAGGTGTGTGCACACCCTCTCCACAGCATTATTTTAATAGTGGCGTTATTATCATAATGGTAATAAGGGGCTCTTGCTGTTGCCTGCCTCCTTTTCAAGGAGCAAACTGTGATGTCAGCAGGTCACTGACATACTAGATATGTATCTCTAGAGGTTGCTATGGTGAGTCTGGAACCAGAACCTTAGCTGTAGCTCCTGACAGATGAAGCACTCTTCGACATTTCCTGTTAGACTCAGTGTTGGCCTCAGTTTAGGAATCACTTTCTTTCATTGCTGGCATAGATTATCAGTATGGGGTGGGAATGGGGGTGAAGCCCTATCCATGCATAAAGTGTCATTCATCCAACGGGGCGCTTCTGGGGCGGGAACTACATCAGGAGCAATGGCATACTAAGGAAAGGTATAAAGACACCAGGATTCTGGCAGTTTTGTGACATATCCTTTTACTCCTACTTTGAAAAAAAAATACGAACATCTTCCAAATTAAGAGTGTTTCATTTTAATATGAATAATTACACTAAAAGGGAGTGAAGATTGAGGAGGAGACTGTTCTAGTCCAAGAAAATGGATTTCTGAAACTGTTTCTTATATTTATTGGAAGATTAGCTTTCATAGAGAAAACAACATATATATTTCTGTTTTGATGGTCAGTGAACATGGCAAGGCACACTCCAGTGATGGCTGCCCAGCCAAGAGAGGTCTAGTACATTGGTTAATATCCTGTTACTTAACACAACCCCACAGGCCATGTTAGTTAATAGTAAATGCTATTTATTTTAGCTGTGGTCCTGATCCATGACACTTCTGGATTGTGCCAGCATTTTGAGGCAGCACAGAGCATCAAATGGCAAGCAATAGAATGCCTGGGGTGCACCCAACCCAACCAGCTGTCAGAGCAGACCTGTTGTTGAGATAACGAGTGCATTAACTGACCACAAGAGTAATCCACTGTGACTCTAGAGCTCCAATCACTTCTTAGCATTTCCTCCTCATCTACCTCTTAATGCCTCTTAATGAAGATTACAGCTCAACATGACTTGTGGAACTGGTGAATCATATTCAAAGCATAGCTGACGGCAGACACTGTCCTTCTTTATGCTCTTAGAATGGAAGAATTTGACAATTTACAAGTCTCAGAACCCGGGGCAATATCTTTTCTAGCTGGTACCAGAACAGACATGACCATCTAAGGGCAGAAGAGAATAATTACCACTTAGTTTTAAGAAAGCAGTGTGTGGGGTAATTCTATTAGAGTCTTTTATTGGTGCCTATTTATAGTGACATGATTAAATTATTTGGGTGTTCAACAGTAAGAGAAGTAGGTAGGGGTTCAAGAGAGTGAGACTTGGGAAGTTGTGGGGGAGATTTGGGAATACTGAATCATAAATCTAATGCATGAAGAAGTAGGTAACACTGAACTACCAGGTTTTTGGTGAAGACCAGAAAGAGCAAAAAGGTCTCTATGTTCTTTTTGAGAAACCTGGAAAGTATAAAATGTTCTAGGAGCTGAAGAAGCAGATAGGTCATGCTGTCAGGGACACTGTAGATTTCTGTATGGCCAGCTACCCTGTGGCCTCCCTTTAGAGGCTATTGAAAGGACAGAGAGCTGAGGCAGGGAGCAGGGTTCATATGGTGGCTGTGAATGTGGTGGAAGGATCTCCAGAGGCCGTTGAAGTGACAAAAGTCTAGTTTATTGTTCCAGGGATAGGGTATTGAAGGGCTGTTTTAGGGTACAGGTGGAAAGGACTAATTGGTCATAGCATCCAGTGGGTGGGAAGGGCTGGTTAGTTATAGTAGAGCACCTTGTTATTATGTGGGAGGGAAGTCAGGTGGAGAGTTGTGTGCTGAGTTATGCAGCCTTGCAGAGAGCTCGGAAAAACCACCTGTGTTAGGGATGCTTTCCAGACAGTCAGACAGAGACAGGGAAGCCCCACTGAGAAAGGGAGTTCACCATTTTGTGCCAAGCTCAGAAAGCTGTCTGGTTATGGGAGACTGAGACCTTAACAGTAGGGTTCTCCTATGCTACCCCTTCTGATTCTGTTAGGTTTGGGTAGAGCAAACATTATAAGACATTGATAAGATGGTCACTCATAGAAAAACTGTCACCCCAAAGCACTGTCTTAAATTCACAAGATGAAAGGGACAGTGGAAGTTTTGTTACAAACAGCGGCCCTGTTGACAGATACTATATTTTCTCTACCACACAAAGGAGGCCTTTACTGAAGATCCCATCAGACATAATGGCCTTGTTCTTATAAGGAAATTCAGTTTCTCCTACCTTAGAGGAACTGGGTACTTAAACTTCCTAATAGAAAAAGGAGAATTTCATTACGTCTGTGTCCACTAAGATTGGATTGGGGACTTAAAACTTCAAAAAGGCTGCAAGTTAAGGAAGCAATTGACAATTTGGGGAGAGGGCAGCACCAGATGCCTAAAGATGAGTGTGGAAGGTTCTTAGAGATCAAAGAACATCCCCCACAGTGTGTGAACACGGGCCATCCAAACAGCCATTCAAGCTCAAGAACTTGCTGAATTTGGGGCATTATGTGGGGGTGACGATCAGTTCTGCAATCCTCGGTGCCACCAGCCTTGTGTGTCTTCGAAAATAGTCATTGGTTGAGGTTTTCTAATGTTCATGGCTGACAGAGCTTAATGTAACAGAACCTATGGGCAAAAGGGCACTCACAGAGCCTCATTGGGCAAATATAGTGACTATTTTTAGAATAGTCTTGCAAATAGAAGTTTCCTAATGACAATGGAATCACTCAAATATTAAAGGTCCCTTTCCCTAATGGTCACAAACCTTCTATTCTACCTTCCTTGGATGTCATAATTCATCAGAGACAGTCATTGGTTTGGGGGCATACATGAGGGAATCCTCTAATTTTTCTTTTTAAATGAGCCAGAATGATAGATTTTAGTATAGCAACTCGTTCTTTTGGATTCTGATACGGTGTCACTTTTATAGCAGCATGAAGGGACAAATAAAAACCATCCTGTTTTACTGGAAGAAAATTGAGTCAGAGGAGCCGAAAAGGCAGCCCACACTATCTGCCTTTGTCAAGGACGAACGCATTTTCAACATAATCCTTAAGGGAGAAAGAGGTTACAGTAGAACGAACGATTCTCCGGAGGGCAGAGCTGTATGATGAGAAAGGTTCAGCCTTGTATCCACAGTGATGTCCCCTTGAATACAGATACCAATCTGCTAAGGGTATGCTAGAAGTAAGAGGGGGAAACCACTTAGATTTGTCCAAGAGATTAACCAAACAAGGGGATTTTAGCATCCTCAGGTAATTCGTCAGATGGTGGCAATTTCCAGTAACAACAAAACGTAGACCCATGGGTAACAGATTTGAATTGGTTATCTAGAGGTGAAGGGCTCCCAAGGCCCTCGTTTCCTTGTGGATCTGGCTTTCGATGGATCCTTTTGTGCTTCCTGTCCCTTTTCTACACTGCCCTCGCTCCCTTTCTTGTCTTTTACAGAACCCCAGCCTTATCTCTTAAGCTGATTTATTTCCAGCTTTATGGCTCAGAGAGCAGCTAAAAGTAACAGAAAAAAAGAGTGAACCTGAGTATTTTCCCATTGTCAAAGAGCAGATGCAGTGGCAGGTGCCCATGGTAAGATATGATAATGAAACAGGGAAAGTAATGTAGGAATTTATTCTCCCATCTTAAGACAGGGCTCCCAACTTGCTGATTCATTCACTGGTTCAGGGCAAATATGTATCTCAGAAAACTTTCTATACAGTTTACAAGATAGTGCCATGTGACCCAATGTCACACGAACCCCCACAATGCAGCTTCAACTGGAGTGCGGTTTATAGTCACTTTCTAATTCTTGATACATTGCATTTTGTGCTGTGGTGAAACAGAAACTTCTCTCAGTTCTCCAGAGATAATTGTAAATAAAAGAGCAGTGATAGAGAGCAGCTCTGGCATGCTAACAAGCGAGGTTCTTCCCATTCTCTGAATCTCAGTTTCCTCATTGGTAGAACAGAGAAAATAATTATCAGATCGTTTAATGATACAAAGATTGCAGTAGCTGAGAGTGGCTGGATTTTGCCACCCTCCTTTTCTTTTTCTTTTTCTTTTTCTTTTTTTTTTCAATTTTTTTATTAGATATTTTCTTAATTTACATTTCAAATGCTGTCCCGAAAGTTCCCTCTCCCCTGCCCCTGCCCTGCTCCGCTGCCCACCCACTCCCACTTCTTGGCCCTGGCGTCCCCCTGTATTGTGGCATATAAAGATTGCAATACCAAGGGACCTCTCTTCCCAATGATGGCCAACTAGACCATCTTCTGCTACATATACAGCTAGAGACACGAGTTCTGGGGGTTCTGGTTAGTTCATATTGTTGTTCCTCTTATAGGGTTGTAGACCCCTTCAGCTCCTGGGGTTCTATCTCTAGCTTCTCCATTGTGGGCTCTGTATTCCATCATATAGATGACTCTGAGCATCCACTTCTGTATGTGCCAGGCACTGGCATAGCCTCATACGAGACAGCTATATCAGGGTCCCTTCAGCAAACTCTTGCTGTCCTATGCAATAGTGTCTGAGTTAGGTGACTGATTATGTGCCACCCTCCTTTTCTGATGCTAAGTGGAAATGGTCAGCTTGCTGCTCTTTCCTCTAAATATCTTTTGACTTATATTGATATTGTTGGGAACAAAAAGGTTCTACCAGCTCCCTTATAATGGCCCTTTTGGCTATTTTTTTCTCTTAATTGTTCATATTATAATACACTGTTCTGAGGGAATGTAATCTAATTATTTTGGCTAGAAAATCAGAAATCAGTCCTGTACCAGGTCTCGGTTTGTATGGACTTCTCAACTTCGATTCCCCTACGTGGCCTGGCACATATTCAGCTGTGTTTTGGAGCTAACATCAAACTTTTCTGATCTTTGGTAGAAAAGAATATTTACTTTTTTGCGTGTAATCATGGCTATTTTTAAAAGAAATATTGTTATTAAAACATGCTTTCAACTATGGTGTCTATTCAACTGGTAAGAATGTTGGGTATTTTGTTGGTACTGTGTGTTTACTGTCTAGTTTATCTCGCTATGTGTGTTTTAAAACACTTCTTTCAGACATGCAATGCTATTGTTTTTAAGAATTAAACGATCTGATAAGGGCTGGAGAGATGGCTCTGTGGTTAAGGGTATGGCAGTTCTTCCAGAGGACATGGGTTCAATTCCTAGCACTCTCGTGGTATTTCACCTCCCTCTGTGACTCCAGTTTCAGGGATGCAATGATCTGTTCTGACCTCCATTGACACCAGGTAGGTACAAGGACACATGGGTGACAGATTTGAATTGGTTATCTAGAAGTGAAGGGCCTGCAAAGCCCTCATTTCCTTGTGGATCCATCGAAAGCTGGATAAAATGGTGTAGATACACACATTGTTAAAACACTCACATGCATAAAATAGAATAAAATGAAAAAAAAATAGGTCTCCATGATCACACTTCATACTAATACCTTTGTTTCAGATAACACTGGCAGTGTTTCTGGTCCAAGACCACTCTGATGATTTTAGGTTCTGTTTTATGTTTTCTTTCTCCTAGCCTGCCTTGGGCTGATGAAAAGGCTCAGGGAGCCATTTCATAAGCAGTTTTCTTGGGAGAAATGGAAATCTCTTTGAAGGTTAGGATAGTCAGTCACTTTCACTGCTCCATTCACTGATGAGATTGAGAAAAACTGATCCAAGAAGCACTTCTGCCATGGGAGAACACATGGCCCGTAGTCAAGGCAACCTTGATACCCAGGCTGGTCTGAGACTTAGGATTTCTGAGACTGGGTTTCTCTCTTGTAGAAAGAAGGCCTATCAGAGATAATTGTAAATATAAGATCAGTGATAGAGAGCAGCTCTGGCATGCTAACAAGCGAGGTTCTTCCCATTCTCTGAGTCTCAGTTTCCTCATTGGTAGAACAGAGAAAATAAGTATTATCCAATTGTGGGGACCGTGAGAACAAAATCAGGTATGGACCTAGGGCAATGGGTTGTTATTCAATAGAGAATCGTATTTGGACAGTGTCACTAACACGTCCTAAAGGACAGCCTAAAGAAGTAACGATGTTTTGGCTCACGGTTTCAGAGTACTTAATCCATGGTTGCCAAGTCCCATGGTTTTAGGAAGAATATCATAGCCTAAGGGGGGTGTGCCAGAGGGGCTTCTTCATCGCATTGAGGATAAGAATATCAAACAGGACTAGAGAAAAGGGGGCTGGCGTCCTGAATCAACTTTCAAAGCCATAACCCTAGTGATTTGCTTCCCTCAGCTAGGCCCCACCTCTCGAAGTTTTCACAGCCTTCCAAAAATAGTTCCTCCATCTGGAGACGAGTATTCAAAGCATGCGTCTGTTGGGGATATTTCTCACTAACACAGTGAGTCCTGAGAGGAAAACAAAAATTTCTACTTTCCAAATCAATTGCAGCTTGTTGTGAGTATGGGTAGTTGTAGGCCCAGTCTCACATACTGGCCCGTGAACTTTTACCTGAACTATCATTGACTAGTTAAACCTTACTATCATTGACTAGTTAAACCTTGTTGGCATCCTGGCTTGAGGATTTGGAGAGCAAGGTGAACTCGGCACATATGAGACTAGACATGCTCAGTGTTAACTCTCGGGTTCACTGGAAGAAAATCAGCGGGGCCGCAGATAGAAGTCTCGATTTACCTTTAAAGAAACGGCTTTCAATCCAACTGAGAGGCCGCTTCCAGTTAAACAAGACCGTTCCTTTTGTTCTCCAGTGTTTCTTCTCGTGTCACCAGTGTTAGTTAATATAACAATTTGTCTTTGTGAGTGCTTTTCTAGGTGTCTCTTTACCCTGAAAAGCCAAATAATACCCTCCTTCTGTATGACACCGGCACCAACGTCAGATAAAAGGGGTTTCATTGCAAGGCCAAGAAAGAGCTAATTTTCTAAAATTGGAACATTATCTGTCATGTGTTCTTACTCTGTAATTATGACTATTATTCTCATTGGGGAAAAAAGAGATATTTCAGGAGGGGAAAGATTTTTGTAAGAGGCTTTTAATATAAATGGGCAATTATGAAAATACCGACTTTCATGCTTAGACACTATGTTGTAGATACATTATATTTGATGTACATTTAGTAAATTATATGCATATGAAAACTGAAAGATATATATGAGTACTTCATCTTTTTCAAAAGGCATGAATAACCCCATGTGATAAATTTTTGAAAAGCGAATTCACCATCTTTATGTATATAGAGATTTGATTGTTAATGTTCAGGGCTGTGTTCCTTTTTTCTTTCTTTTCTTTTCTCAAGAATGAATCATTTCCATGTGGCAATGAGTCTGAACTTTTTTTTTTTTTTAACAAGAATGATTATGCTTTTTAAATAATTTGTGGTACAGAACAAAGGACTGTGGCAAAAATAAAAATGGTAGCCATGATTCATCTTCCCCCCACCCCCTGTGGGTTTTTTTTTTAATTTTTTAAAGATTACTTTTATTTTTTATTAGATATGTTCTTAATTTACATTTCAAATGCTATCCCGAAAGTTTCCTATACCCTCCCCCCCACCCCCCACCCCGCTCGCCTACCTACCCACTCCCACTTCTTGGCCTTTGCGTTCCCCTGTATTGGGGCATATAAAGTTTGCAATACCAAGGGGCCTCTCTTCCCAATGATGGCCATCTTTTTGTAGAAGACGGAGGCAGTGGTACAAATGGTGAAGAATGTTTCAGTTTTACCTTAAGTCGTTCATTACGGAGGAGTTGAGAAGCAGATGAAAAGTTTGGAAATGGAAAGAAATGGTAACTTGTGGTCATTATTGAGTTTGAGAATTGCCCGTGGAAAAGCTGGGAGAACAGAGTTCTTACAGCACCATTCATCACAAACTTCACTGCTTACAAAAGAAAACCCAGACATCATAATTCCCTGATGTAATTTTGGGACCTTGAAGAAAAAGAATACAACATTAAAAGTGCATAATAAGAATCAAGAATGCCATTAACTTGTACAAGATGAAAATTTAAATAAATTAAAAAAACCTAATGAGTATTAAAAATATATTATCAAATAATGAAATATTTATATTAAGTAAATGTTATTAAAAATAATATATAACTAACTGAAACATTTTAATAATATTTATGTTTACATCTTTAGCAGTCATTGTTAAGTGAATCTTGTTTCTATTTATTTTTTTCTGAGATAAGGTCTTGTGTAGCCTGGACCTCGAACTCCTGATCATGCTGCCTCTACCTCCTAAGGGGATATCCAGACATGTGTTACCATGCCCAGCAGTTTTGTACTTTTCATAGTTGGAATTCCTAAGCATGGTTGCACACAACTAGATGGCTGTGTTGTATTGCTACCAGATGTGTGCCCTTCAACAAGGGACTCTTGATATATCCAACTTCATGTAATTCATAGAAAAATAGAGTTTATTCATATTTTTGCATGTACTGCCTTGTGGAATCACTCCCACCAGACAAGAGCTGTTTCAGTAAGGATGATGAATGAATTCTATTTAGATTTTCCCCATATTATGGTTAGAAGTATTCTCTAGAGACTGGCTTTTGGTTCTGTACAATTTATAACTAGTTTTTTTGGGTTTTAAATTTTCAATTTATCACAAACCCCTAGTGCAAAGTGCTATTTCCTCTCCGAAGACTGTAGAGAAGGTGGGCACAGGGACAGGTAAGTGGCTTCAGGGCACACATCTCTTAATATTTCCTTTACTATAGACTTGTCTGAGCACCTATGTGCTTCTGTCCTGTGCCAAGAGAAATGTATATGTCTATGAAGATAGACTTGGAATAACATAGAAAATTTTATCTGAAATTATCTTCTTGCCAAGATTAATGGGAACCATTAGCAATTCAGTTTTTTCTCTTCACATAACATTTTCCCTTTGCAGAATCCTCCGTTTAAAATGGTACATCCTGGAGCTGGAGAGATGTCTCAGGGACTAAGAGCACTTACTGTAGTTGCAGAAGTCCACAATTCTGTTTCTAGCATTGATACTGGGGACATCATGTGTTCAACAATACCTGTACTTATAGCTCTATGGCATCTGGCATCTGCCACCCTCTTCTTGTCCATTTATAATTCCTTTTAGAATTTTATATATATATCTCACATAAACTCACTTGAATGTACACCTGCATATGCACACACTAAAACATTTAAAATTTTATCTCTTCCTTGATCTTTGTTTCCAAGAGTGTTGTCTTCCCCCCCCCCCCCGCCCCCGCCTCTGTTTTTCTCCCCCATCTTTCAAAGGAAAAAACCCCATAGGGATCTAAAGGAAATTTGTCCCTGGGACAGGGCTCAGCAGTGGAGGGCAATGGCAGAGTGAATAGACAGATGGGTTTTCCCACTGGCTGGTTCAGCGTTGTACAGGCCCTAGAAATTTCTGGACCATGGTTGTGATGTATAGATCATCACCTTATGTTATCTGTATTTTTGTATTTTGCTATGTGGCAGTCCCATGTTCTCAATGGGTTACATAGTCATCAAAAGGAGGAAGGGGTTTTCCTGTGTCTTTATTATTTTGTGATGACTGATTATCTACTTTGTGGTAGTTCGCAGAAATGCTAGCTAAAGTGGACTGGATATTGAATAATCCCAAATGCACTGGTGCCTTAGCCTGCTTTGCCTTCTTCCAATCCACTAACCCTCCAGGATCCTTACTACTCTCATGGTCTTTTCAGGATAGTTTCAAGAGTTCAGGCAACACACACACACACACACACACACACACACACACACACACACACACACACACACACACACACACACACACACACACGCACCATATATATATATATATATATATATATATATATATATATATATATATATACACATACACACACACATATATATACACACATATATATTAAGTTATATATACATATATTAAGGTTTTATTTATTTTATGCATAAGTATCTATGAATGCACTATCCTCATGCACACCAGAAAAGGGCATCAAATCCCATTTAAGATGGTTGTGAGCTGAGGATTGAACTCAGGACCTCAGGAAGAGCAAGCCAGTGCTCTTAACTGCTGAACCATCTTTCTAGCCTGTAACATGTATAATTTTAAGCAAAGTATTAAACTGAAGGTTGAACAGAAAGCTTGTTGATTAACTGGATAGACATAGATCTGGTCTGGTAGGGGCAGGAACTAGATCATGGATCCCTGATCACTTCTTCCTTTGTGGCAGGTCCCTGAATGGATCTCAGGACCCTAGAGTTCACACTGAGCAACAGCTCCTGGTGTAGAAAGATAGCTTCTGGGCACAGGATCAGAAAGCCTGACTTTTTTCCTTTCTGAGTCTTTCCTCCCATTATTTTTTTCTCTTCAGGGTTCTATCACATAGTCCATCCTGATGTCAAAATTCCGATCCTCTTGAGTAAAGGGGTTACAAGTTTATGTCATGACACAGTGCTGAAAGCCTGTATTTCTACTGTGACTTCCATTTGTACTTGTGTCATAATAGGCAAATCGTAAATTGCTCTTTGCCTCTGTTGTGACATCTGTGAAAAGAGGGTAATAATATACTGTCTCAGCCCATGCACAGTGAAACAACTGGAAGTCAGGAGGTCAGGCCTGGGAAGGCCTCCAATGTGTTCTCTTGTTTTGAATAATCATAATATAGTCCCCTTAACCTTCCTAGCAAAATTACCTTCTAGGTGATTTAAGTGAAAAATCCACAAAGAATTATGTCTGAAAGGAGTCTGTCTGTCGCCCTACGCCCATGATAGCATCCCAGGCTGCTGGTATGTGCCCAATCCTTTCCCTGCTCACTGACAAGGAAGCCATGAGTATGCATGTGGTCTTTCCAGCATGCAATTTGACAAGACGCCCCAATGCAAATCCTGTCCAGGCTACCTTAACACAAAAAGCATTTTGCTCTATAGAAAGTTGAGGGCTAAGATAATGTGACAGAAATAAAATGTCACGATGGAAGGCTAGCTCACCTCATGTTGGCGAATTCCTTCTGTAGCTTACTAAGTAACAATGACACTGTTGCTAGGCAGAAATGACATACTTGGAAGTGACAAATTAATCTTACTTTCAGTTTGTGTTGAAGGGTATCTGTCTGCACAACATGTACTATATAATGAATGACAGGCCATAAAATGACCTGAAGGGAAGCAGAGAAAACAGAAAGGTAGGGAAGAGAACATATATGCCTATATATGAACATATGCACATATATGCACATATGCACATATTCATACCACTTGGGTTAAAGAAAAAGGAGCATGAAGGGTGATGTAACAATTGGCTTTTAGGAAACAAGGAGATTTATTGTATAAGGCAGAGTGTAGAAGTGGCTCTCCACGAGGAAGCCACGTTGCACAGCTCAGAGACTCTGGCCTTCCAGAAGAGATTTAGAAGACTGACTAAGGGCAGTACCTCATGGAGAAACTGGATCCTCTGCTATCAGGTCCTCTTGACATCTAAATCACCTCAAAGAGATGAAAACACCTCTCATTGTTAGAGACATCCTTGCTCCTAGACTGGATTAATAAAATGACATGGAGGAGCTGAGTCTGTCACAGGACTTTAGAGGTGATAACAGACACCAAGGAAATTTCACCCAGAAGGCAAGCAATGATGTCTTCTTAGAAGCTTTTATGCCTTCAGAGTTGACAGTTGCTTCTGTAGTTACCAAGGCATAGGTCCCTACACTAGATGGATAAAGACCAGAACTTCTGTAATAAGCAGCTTGCCCTAATTGGCATGTGGGATGGAGCTGGCAGACAGACAAGCTCAAGCTTCAAGATAAGCCAGTGTCCTAGTCATACTTAAGACCTGTCTTAAGTTGTTTCAACTTAGTAGAAAACCTTTTTAGACTGGGGAGAAACAGAATAAAGCAGTGGTTTTCAGCATGGGGGGTCACGACTCCCTTGGGGTCACATATCAGATATCCTGTATATCAGATATTTGCATTATGACTCATAACAGCAGAAACATTATATTCATGAAGTAGCAATGAAATAGTTTTGTGGTTTGGGGTCACCACAGCATAAGAATCTGTATTAAAGCGTCACAGCATTCGGAAGGTTGAGAGCCACTGGCAGAGACCACTAAGTTCTCCTAGAGTTTCGGTGATTTTCATACGTTAATGCAAAGGATCCCCCACAGTCTGTCAAGTTAGTACCTATAAGGTGAGTGTCAGCACTGTCTAATTCCTTAAAATTAAAGATATGACTTTAAGGATGATCCTTTGTTGTTATGTTAGCAAAACCTGAATGACAGGAAGGAAGTCTGATATTAATTTCTAATACTTACTTGAGGCAAGCAAGCAACTCAGTAAAGGAAGAAAAAAATGTTTATTCTTAACTAATCATTTTGTTCTTCTCTGAATTGTTAGGTTCTAGGAATTTCAGGATGATAGAGTAAGGAAATGTGCATCTTTAATTCTTGTTTATTTTTAATTCAAATAGACTCATGTAATGAAGGTCAGATTAATAGAAGAACTGGAGAAATTTACTTCCCTAGCATTCATGTATACACGGAGAGGGCCAGGAGAAAGGTCATTATCCAAGGAGTGGCTTCAGATTCTGTCATCTATGGCATTTCACCAGAGGACAGCAGGTGTATAGAGATGTCACGGGGATAGAATGAAAAGGACCTTGACTGTCTAGGGGCAACAACCTGGAGAAAAGCTAATAATGAAGAGCAGACGATGAATAATTTAGCAGGCCCTACTCTGCAGGTTCTTCTGGCAGCATCTTGAGGCTGGCATGTGTACTGGAACCCTTTCTTCAGTGGTTGATCTTTGTCCTCTCTTGTAAGGAGGTTGAGCAAGATTCCATTGGCCTTTCTAAATCTATTTCCTACTTTCAGGAGAGAGAGAGAGAGAGAGAGAGAGAGAGAGAGAGAGAGAGAGAGAGAGAGAGAGAGAAAGAGAGAGAGAGAGAAGAGCTCTGTCATCTGCCTTTATGATTTGCTCTCTGCTCAATAGTTCATCATGTATTTGGTGACATATTTTTCCAGGGACTAATACTCTTACATGTTTATGCTGCAGATGCCATGCTCTTGAGTCAGGAGTCCTTTACTTCCCGCAATGCCTCTTGGGAAAACTTCTGTTGCTTTTTAAATGACTTTGAATGTGCCTCCTCTTTCCTTGCTGTGGCTGGCTGTGTGTCTGCTTGGAGTAGGCTGACAGCCTGTGTGGCTACCTCTCTCACAGTGAATGACTGTAGCAGAGAGAGAGAGAGAGAGAGAGAGAGAGAGAAAGAGAAAGAGAGAGAAATAGTTGAAACTTTGTTCTTTTTGGTAGAACTTCTACAAGTTGCTGGTAATGGCTGACGACTGATACCTCATTAACAGAAAGAAGTGTGGGTGTCTCATTTTGCTCATCAGCTCACGGACAGACGCCATACCTGGGCTCAGGAGAGATCTCAAGTAATTGGGACCAGTGCTTCTAATGGGCTCTTAGGCTTGCTTTGTTCTGAGTTTTCATCACAGTCTTAATAACCTGTATGACTTGAGATTGTGTGCTCTTCCATTCTTTTGTTGAATTCTTGACCCCGATGTGATGACATGTAGAGGTGGAGCTTTGGAAAGTCATTTGGAAGGTTTAGATGAGGTCATGTGGTTCACGCTCTCACATTGCTCTCTTCTCCCAGTCTTTCCTTTTCACTTCCTTCTCTGACATTTCAGTTTCATGACACAAATGAAGGTTGCTGTCTCAAGTGAGGAAGAATCCTGTCAAGATACTGAATAATCTGGTGTCTTGATTCTGGACACCCCAGCCTCCAAAATTGTCCAAGATAAATCTATCTTTATTATTATATTTAGACCATAATATTTTGTTTTAGCAGCATGAGATGATACAGCAACCACCATGCCATGGTACTACTTTAAGAGGTGAGGAGTGTATTTCAAAACTCATGAAGGCAAATGTCAGATTCTCTGACTAAGGCATTCGACTGCACGTAGAACCAGTCAGGAACTAAGAACCTTAGTAGTTTAATTTTACACAATAATAAACACAATAATATGTCTTTGCATGTCTCAGCTGGGCACACGTTGGGATTGTTGAAGCTGTTCCTGTTGGGAGTGATTTTGAGGGTTGTAGGAAGGTCACCTCACACTATTATTGGCCAAAGGCTCAGCTCAAATCATTTAACACATATCATACTTTGTACCCTGCACTGAGAATGACATTTTCAAACTAAGGTACTAAATAAATAATTTCATGGATATAGAAATATTGGGGCAGGACCTTTTAATGTGGCTATGATGCCAATTTCATTACTGGGCATCTTGTATAACTTCAGTGATGAAATCAACACTGCATTAGAATACAGTTTTATAGAGCCTTAAAAGAATAGAAGAATTGCACCTACATCAAAGCAAATCTGAAAAATTCTCTGCAGACAACACTCAGTGCCAAATACATAGCCACTGCTCTGCAAAGGCAGGAAGCAGCAGGAAAACCTCCTAGGAAGCAGAGAAGGACAAACAAAGGCTTGCTCACATCCTCCTTGCTATTATCAATCTTTTTTCTCTCGGGCTAATAGCTCTATCCTAGACATGCACATTCATCTACCCCTGACACCTGCGCAGAGCGTGGAGCAGCGTATCTCAGTCTGTAATTGCTTGCTACCCTGAGCTGATGGAAATGAACTCCTGATATTTGGGAGAAAACGGACTTTGCTTCCTGGGTAAAGTGATGAAATCCATGTTATTTAAAGTCTTAAGCTATTTTGCAGACAATAAGAGGAGACAAACTCTGCATGCTACTGTTAAGGTTCTTATGGGAGCAAAGCCATTGCTTTTCAAAGAGTGTGTTTGTGTGTAAACATGCTTTCAAGGAAGGGCGACAGATACAAGTATATAAACCTTTAGGATCCCTTCTTAATATTATTCATTCTGGCACATACAAAACCATTGGCTATCTCAAGATTTTTATTGTCTGCTAGGTGTGTGTGTGTGTGTGTGTGTGTGTGTGTGTGTGTATGTTTGTGTGTGTATGTGTGTTTGTGTGCATGTGTGCTTCAATAAGTCTGTCAATGGGGAAAATTATATTGAGCAGGGATAATCAAATCCTCAATCACTGAGGAACTCTGAAGACCTTGAAATCATAAAACACTGTGACCTCAAATTCTTTCTACCATGTCCAAGACGGTCTTGTCTTTGTCCTTGACAGACACATCCCTCCGCAGGTAATATATTACACTGGTTTTCTTTGTAGGGCTCCATACCAAATGTTGCTGCGACCACTTTGGAAATACTACTTTATTTATTTATTTATTTATTTATTTTAAATTAATGTCCTGACCCTTGTGTGAGCTCAGGAGTCACACTGAACACGGATTGTGAGTGACCCCACATGACATGCTCTTGTGACTCTCCATTTTGAGCTCACAGTCACGGGTGTGGAGCTGTTACTTACATCCATCCATATAGTTCCTGCACTTCAGTGACACTCACTCGCTCATAAAGACAGATTTCCCAGCTAATGTGAAAGATGAAACATTTTGATGCCCAGTACCCTAAGAGTCAGGGATCAATCTAGCTAACTTATTGGGTATCTTCAGACTGTCTACAGGAAAATGCATTCGGTAAGAATTTAATATATATCAACAGCTGCCTTATTTCAGGTACTCTGTACACAGTGGTGGAAGACTCAGAAAGGCATGGCCTAATTCATAAAGACACCTGTGTCATGTCTGTGGTTGTGGTTTCTTCTTTTTGTATCACATCCTCCAGGGGTTCTCCAAGTCCCTTCACTTCTCGTTTAATCCATATCTCACAGTGCCTCATACTTATTATATTGAGTCTAGCTTTCAGTGTACCAAAGCAAGCTGTGAGACTGATGGATGGTTTAGGTGATGAATGGCCAACGAACTAAAGTGAAAGTTGTCAGAGTAGTTAAGAGTGCCCAGGACAGCTAAGAATGGCCCATGCAGCGGAACCATGTCTTCTTTTGTGTATTTGACTGACAGTTCTTGATGGCTGCCTAACTTAAGATGGGGATGAGATTCTATCTCCTAATAGAGAAGTAGCAAAGTCACTTTGTAGAAGAGCAAGCGTGACAGGAAATGTCTCTTGTCACTTTTCTACACGTCTGAAGAGAAGGACACATGCAACAGAATTCATGAGGCAGAGAGAAAGATGGAGACTTGTTTTCAATAGGATGCCAGCCATGAGGAGTAGAGGACAGATATTCCAGTGAGCGTACAATAAACTCTGTTGATCAGTCATAACACCGATCAACTTGTACCAGGGACTTATTACCTGTTGCAATGACATACGCTAAATGAGGAGAGGCAAGTGAACAGAACCCCAACTCGTCTTGTCTGCTCATCTTTTGAATGTTCTCTTGGACACATAGTTAATTGTATATACTTTTCCCTTCTGTGTAGTTATTTGGAGATAGATAAACTGCAATGGTGACAGCTTTGATATGGTTGCAGAGCAAGGTTCTTAAAGCTAAGTCAAATGTAGATACATTTCCCAAAGAGATGTTTCTAACCCCACTTCTGAGATGTTCCCTGAGCCTTAGGTGCCGTGCATATCAACTGGAGTCCAATAGCCAGTAATTAGTTGTTCTCTACTTTTTGACCAGCTGTGATTTCTGTGATGGTTTCCATCTGCTGCAAAAAAGAGGCTTCTTTCATGAGGGGTGAGATCTGCATTTATCTGTGGGTATAAGTATAAATAAGTAAAACTCAGAAATTACATGGGCTTAGGAAAGTAACAGTAATAGATCTTCCCCAGGGCCTATGATCTAATAAGCCATGGTTCATTGGTTAATTTTACTATACCAGGCATGATTCCTTCCTATTGAGTGAGCCAATTAGATATCTGTTGGTTACCTCTAAGATGAACATATCACTATGGCATGACAGGATATTTTGCTCAACTGTTCATTGTTGTGACTCATAGGTTTCACAGCTAGATAGCACTGTTGGCTCTCTTTTCCTTTGGCAGCTTGCTTAGCAACTCCAGACACTCCAGACACTACGAGAATTAGTTCTCAGAGAAGAGGCTTTCAGGTCAACAATAATGCAATTCCTCCAGACCTGGGTCTGACATGTGTGGTGTCAGCAATAGGATCTCACCTCCAAGTTCTGGGAGGCAACCAAGAACAATGGCAACAGCTTATATTGTTTTGAGGGTCTCTTGTACTCCTCTGATCAACAACTCATAGGGAAATTTCCCATGACTGGTATTGGGAATTTTATTAGATAGTTATGGCTCTTGGGAGGAACATTATCATTCCCAAATGATATAACTCCATTACAACACACACACACACACACACACACACACACACACACACACTCACCCCAAATTTTTCAACGTTTCTGTGAAGTTGTGTGTGAGGGAGCCCATCAGCTGGGGCATTCCTTTAATTCCCCAGCACTAGAGTCCTTTCTGTATTCTCAGCCCTTGTACTCCCTAAAGCCTCAGAGTAAATAATCTCAAAATACATTGATCCACAACTTGCTTTGTTTTATTTTGTATTTATTCTCTTGGTTCACAAGAATTTCTTGACTGATTTGGAAAACACAGATAGTTAAGTATAACTTTGAGGGATTTGGATTCAATGGATTTGGCATGAGGCCCGAAACCAACACAGGTAGTACAGAGGCAGCTGCTCAAAGAATTCAACACTTGAGGTAGTACACACATGATGGCTGCTGCCTAGTATATTAAAGGTTTTAAAAGCCATATATTGGTGTAAAATCTAAGGTGTACTTAATATAGTCAAGGACTTGAATTGCACATCATTTGTGTATAATCACAACTAAACTGAGATTTCATTAATGCTTTTCCACTTTGTAGACATTCATTAATGACCTATCATGGATAAGAGACCATGGTAGCTACAATACCAGAACGATGAGGAAGACAAGCTATTTGTATTCAAGAAGGCTGCAATTTGGGAGGCTTTCCATTTGCTATTATGGGTCACAGCTGCCATCCCAAGGAGGGATAGTCTGGACGGGTGTACTATGTCCCAGTGGCTGCTGATTTCACATCGGTTCTTGCCTGCATTCTGCAGATACTCATGGAACAACACCGAGCATGAATCAGTGAACCTACAGTGCGGAACTTCACAGGAAGATGCTGGTCTTTGCCTTTCAGGGCCCTGTGCTTTAGTCCAGCAGCTGCATTGCAAGGGGTCTGAGAAAGGCCAATGGTCAAGGACTGAGGTTTGCAGTACCTAAGCAAAGTACAAGTGATGTGAGAATTGCCATGTGCTGGTCTTTTGGCGATTTGTCACCAAAGGCTTCCAGAGTTTAGGGTGGCTGCGCTCTCTTGAAATCCCATGGCTGTGTGCACTGATTTGTCTCTAGTGTTTTGTCTCCTTGAAGAAGAAGTTGCAAAATCTACTGCTCCATTTTCTTTGGACCACTCAAATTCAGTTCTTGTTGGTTGAAGACAGTGTCTGTCCCTGTCTTACCTCCTGTCACTGCCTTTGCCCACATGGTGCTGAGTTACACACCTAAAAACCACTGACACTTAATGAGAGCTGTAAGTAGTTGTCACTATCTCTGCTGTTGTTCTCACGTCTGCTCCAACCACGGGCAAAGATCCGTAAGAACACAAAGGCGAATTTCTTTCCATGGAATCCTAGAGCTGGAGTATGATTTCAACTCATGCTATTTAGCAGAATTAATTTGATATTAGAATCTTCTCTTCTAGATTCTTGACAAACACTCAAGATTGTCACAGAATCAATCCTTCTGTTCTTTCCACCAGATGCTCATCTTCTGGGCCAGCTCAGGCTACTCATACAGGGCACAAATAACCTATCCAACTTGCTGTCCTCTCACTTGGTCTGAGCCCAAATTTCAGTAGAATCTTCATCATCTGAAGTTGCCCGTGACCGCTATATTACACCCTATGGTGAACTCCATTTCTTCCCTCAGCAAAATCCCTGGTCCTACAAACTTCCTATCTTCAACAAACATGTGAAACAGGCCTTCTGTGTGTTTCTTTAAGATGTTTCTTCTACCTCAGGAAGTGAGTATTTATAGAAGCAGAGCTGGAGGTTCCCAGGCTAACTTGGCTTGGAGTCAGAGCAGCTACATAGAGTACTCTACTCCAGAGTTGCTTGCCCTTAGGCTTCTTTCTGAATATACCTGAGCCTCGACTTTTTTCTGTCTGTAAAATGGACACAATTGTAATCATGCAGTTGTTGTGTGGAATGGATCACACAGGTGGAGCACGTTGAGCTGCTGAGTACCGTGATGACTCTCTTGAGGCACTCGTGGCTATCCTCTGTGAACTAAGTCTTCCTTGGTCTTGGCTCAGATTGTAAAGTAAAGAGACCAACAAGGAACACAGGCAGATATTTCAGGTGTGGGCAAGTGTTTCTTAACCTGAAATCAGCATCTGCTGTTCTACTGTCTAAGCGTTATCCTGTCCATGGAGGAGAGGAAAAGGGAGTAAGGGTTGTGTATGGCTGGCCAGAAACAATCTGTCCTCTTCCTTGTCTCACATATAGGCACCCATCTAATGCCCACTGCATGTTACTGCCTCCATATTATCCTGCCTGATTTTCTTTCCTATCTTAAGAGTGGGAGAATAAGAGGTTCTACAGGGTTCATGCACCGTCTTCTTCTCTTTTTCCAGACTCCACTGTAAATACAGGGCTGCTCTTCTCAGTCCTTAGCCTCCAGAGGCTAAGCTGAGTGTTTGCAAAAATGTCAGACAAGGCAAGGATCAATGAGAATTCTTGCATGCCACGCTGCTAATGGCTTGCATTTTTACCCACATGGCTCCCAGCAAGGTTTCCTTTGCTCCTCTGGAAGGGGAATTCCACTTTTATACCCTCAGGCCTGTATTTATCTTGACAGAGAATCTGTGTTTTCCTACATGGGCAGTTTGACCCATTGCCATAAGAAGACAGCAGGTGACAGGGTAAGACACACTTAATATGTAGGCACACTGCTGCTGGCAGGTGTGTGTGTGGGGGAACAAAGCAATTATATGATTTAGATACATCAGGAATGATAATACCTAGGAAGGTTTTGTGTCTAAGAGTGAGGCCTCAGGAAGTTTTGCTTTATGACAAAATTAAGAAATGAACCCTTCCATTTATCTTACAGAATGATGGGACAGAAGATGCCTGCCACAACATATAGTTTCTGTCTACACTCACACATAAAACACTTCTGTGACCAATATGTCTCTTCTGTTTTAAAGGATAAAATTACACTTTTATTTAAAGATCTTAATTGGTTTATTTTCAGCTCTAGGATTGAGTAACATTTTATGCCATAAAATATAAAAAGAAATTGTGGCAAGACACGCAGAAGAGATTGGTGGTTTACAGAGAAGGCTAAAGAACGCAGAAACAAAGGACACAAAGGATGTTGGTCCTTTCCACACTGGATGGGGACCAGGGATGAAACAATAGAAAAAGGAGAAGGAGCAACACCAGACTGTCTTTTTTCTGTGGGGACCAAGGCTGAGGAACTTCATCATTGTGTTCCCGAATCTGGCACGTCTTATCTCCCTAGTCCCAGTTTCTCAGGTTAAGCAGTTTAGTTTCAGCTCAATGAAGTGGACTTTTGCATGACTCCATTTTGATTTGCCTGGCCTGGCAGAAGCCAGTCCACATACTGACTTCATGTATATTTTGTTTATCTTCTCTCCCCTGTAGCCCTGGCTTCTTCTTTCCTTTCTTTTGTCTTCCCAAGTTATGAAGGATGTCTTCTTGTCTTAGGAAAACAAAACAAAACAAAGCAAAAACCTTCACGAAGCTATATGAAACAAAGCTGTCTAGATGCTCAAGTTGTTTTTATCGGCCCCATACACACAAATTCCTTGGTGTCAAGGCCCTCAAGGGGGGCCTTTAGCAGCTTAAAATGTTCACATCACTCTGAAGGAGAGAGAAGGATGGGGCTGCTGGAAAGATTGTTTTAATGGGGAAAGGAGGTGAGCACAGTAGCAGCAGCCTAGGCAGCCTGGGCAAAAGCTCTGTCAAGTGTCATGGGCATCAGGGGTTGGGCACCAGGCCAGGTGGAATGGGCAAAAGAACAAGATGAGGCAGGCAGAGAGAGAACCCAAGAGGTTCTGACATAGGTTTAACATGTGTAATGATTTTGTGTATTTTTATTTCTAGATTTATATCCTGGCTTACAAAAATATGAAGGGAGTGAAGAGTCTTGTCAAAAACAAAACAATCCCCTATCTCCCTCAAGAGTGACCTGCTGGTAAATGGTCACTTAATGTGCCCTCAATACTACTGTAGTGTTCAGTTTACCTCCCAGGAGAGCTTGGCTCATTCTGGCTTCAAGGTTCTGGAAACTGTTCAATAGTTTTAGCTTGTAGACAGTGTGTATCTTTCTTCTCCTTGCTATCATAAATACCAGTACAGTAATTCAAGCCCAGAATCCAAGGCAATTTTTATCTCATTCACGATTACTATTTACACACAGGAATACCCTTCCTGTCAAACTGTACCAAAAGAAAAAGATGACATTGCACAGCTGCATATTCAAGTATTTGTACATAATGTTGGCATAATCTAAAAACACACGGGCTGGGTTGTTAATGAAGCATGGCTGGGATAAGAAATATTAATAGCATGCCAGACATCTTCTTGTTAATATTTGAATGTATTTCTGTATCCCATTGTCTTTGGAAAAAAAAGAGAGAAGTCGGGTCTAACGGTCAGGTGATTCGTCTGCCACTGTCATTTCTGCTTCCTGATCATGCTGATGGGTCGTCCCCTTCTTGGCCTTCCCAGATTGCATTGTTCTTCCTTCAGCTGGCTAGTTTCTAGTTTTCACATTAGCCCCCGAAGGAAAACCAGTTAGCAGTGCTCACATTTCTGCAGCTAATCTCTGGCTTATTAGATCTTTTCCTATAACTGCATTTCAGGGGCTCCACTGAGCTGCCAGGATGGTTGGTTTGTGTCAGGAGTTACCGTGAGCCTTGCGGATGGCAATCCTGGGCTTTACAAGGTAAGACAAATGTGGTATTTGGAGGAAAATAGATTGTTGATGGTAAGGTTTAGTAAGAAACATTTGTTTTCCTTCCAGCTTTGGTTGTTAAACTAAATTATGACTTTGAGGCTCAGGGGTTCTAAATTCTCTCTTCCTGCCTTGAAAGAATATTCACTGCATTTTATGCTGTGTCTTCTCCTTCACTTTGTCAGTGGCTGGCACCCCAATGGATGCTGCTGTCAGCTTAAGATAAGTCATATTTCAAGCATATTTTTTTCTTTTTTTCAGATCGGGCAGCCAAAATTAGTGCAAGGAATGTCAGTCTGTTGCCAGATCTGTCAATATTAAGTTTAGATCACAGTTAACTGGTGCCAGTTTAGTTAACTACCTGACAAAAAAGGCTCATAATATGCCGGGAAGAATGATCTCACTCTTAAAGTGATAGATGCTCGAAGCCGGCAGGGATGCTGAAGTTGACATTGGGCTTCTGCAAAAGAACTTGAAAATGCTATGGAAAATGGCAGCATCTGGAAATGGATGGCGGATGAAAACCCCAACTTTACTTCATACAAACTTATCTGCTAAAAAGCTCAAAATGCACCCTCAGTGTGAGGCCATGCAGAAATCTGTCACGAGATAAAAAAAAGGTTCCTGGTTTAGCCTTCTACTAAACGTATTGCTCAGGAATAAGTATTCGAGTGGCATTTCTGAGTATACTTACTGTGTTAACAAATAGGAACAGAAAGTATATCTCAGATTAAGTTTATTTCCAAGTCTTTCTTGAATTGAAAGCAGATGTTTCTGATCAACAGCTGGCCCTCATACACGTGACAATTCAGGGATTCATGCTCTTTTCAACTACCAGTTGGAGTGTGGTAGTACCAGTGTGTAGACCAGAGCCTTTCCCATTTTAATGCACATTTGAATCAGTGAGTGAGGTTACTAAAATGCATATTATGTTTCCAGCAGTCTAAACAGAATCTCAGCCATGCACTATTAATAAGCTCCAGGTAATGTCTGTACTCTTGGTTTAAGATGGTGCCTGTCTACAGTGGCTTTCAAAATCAGCAATGTACTACAGGTGGAAGAGGCAAAAGCATTAAAGTAGCTGGGGGTTCTTGTGGGGTAGACTCTGAAGTGATATCACATATTAATTAGAATAGTTCAGAAGATACTGTGCTCAATTTCTGGGGGGAGAAAAAATGGGGGCCAGATGTACATTCGTGAAGATGAAGGAATAGGTGCTAGAAAGCTGTTAAGACCATTGCTTCATTACAAAACCTTGGTGCTAAACACTCTCTCATTGCTAGGGTGTCATGATACTGTTATAAGCATTCCTCCTCTGTTTTCAATGGATGGACTAAGGATTCTACTCCACGAGGTTAGCATTGTTAACACAACAATCTATATGACACCCAGAGGTACATCTGCTCTTCATCCCTGAGTGTTCTAAATGGTTTTGAACATAGGCATTCCACTATCTTTTTTGGGAACGGGCACTCCTAGCAACTATAATTCTTCTGTTGGGATGTCCAAAGCTACTTAGCATGTTTTCACTGATCCTGAGGATTAAAAATCAGGTTAGGTCACCATTTCCATGTCTTAGAACATTTAGGTATGAAGAGTGGATATGTCTCTGGCTGTCACATAGATCCTGACACAGTGCCTCACTGACACCATTCACCTCCTGGAGTCCCAACTCCAACCTTCTAATGTCAGGTCAACACCTCTCTTTGCTATTTGTTTTTCTCTTCCTTTCATCATTCCATTTTTTTTTTTATTTAGCTAGGATCTCACCCTGTATCCCAAGTTAGCTAGGAACTCATTGTGTAGCCCAGGATTGCTTTGAACTCATAACAATCCTCCTGCTTCAACTTCCTGAGTAATGTGTATATATATATATATATATATATATATATATATATATATATATATATATGAGCCATCATACCTGACTCTTCTTTAGCCCACTGATCCACTGATTATGGGATTCACTTTGTCCTGTATTGGGCTAGTTTTCTCACAGCTCTTTATTATGCTGATATTCACATGGTGTACTCATTCTCAGAGAGCCCGGGATCCCCGTCAGACACAATTCACTTAGAAGAGCTTAGTGAGAAGGTGGCTGCGAATGAGCTGTGAAGACAGTTTCACTTGTTGGAACAAAATGCTTTCAGAGTTGGCCTTTTGACGGCAAGTTTGGGGGTCAGTTGTGAGATATTTGTTTTACTACATGTAGCCTGTGGTCATCACAGTGATACTCATAATTACCTTATGATGCGTAAATCTGTAGATGGGGAATATGGAGTTATATTAGCTCTACGATTTTATGCTAGACTGCAGCAGAGGAAAGCCCTAAAGGTTTGATTGCACTTTTATAGGTTTTGCAATCACATCTTTGTAAGTTAGATGTGGTTTGCTGCCTCAGTGAGGTTATAGCCCCTGGCAAGTTTTTAACTCTAATACATGTGTTTGGCTTACAAAGCCTGCCCAGTTGTGTGTGTGTGTGTGTGTGTGTGTGTGTGTGTGTGTGTGTGTAGTGACGTTTTGCATGTTTTTTTTCACTTATACACCTGCATGAAATCATTTAGTGAGCCCTCAGGAAATCCACAATAAAGATAGTTTAATGTTTCATTAGAAAATTGGAAACTCCTTCTCTTTGGTCCCCAAAGACTTCCTCAATTTTTGACACTTCCATACAAATACAGTCTTAGGATGTGTACTACAAAGCTGGCATAGGAGTTTCATTTAGCAGCTCAGGTGCAAGACTGTCTCCCCTAACCTCTCTAGTCTAATTCTGCCCAATGAGTCCTAAAGGTCCAGTAAATGCACAGCCATCCCTTCCTGAAGGCTAGTCCCATCTAGCTAGCCAGAGTTCTATGTAACTCTGCTTACGTTGCCTCTAGTTCCTGCTTTGGTCACTCAAAGGATCTCCTCCCCCATCTCCACCAGCAGAAAGGTGACGAACCCAGAACACTGTTCCTTATTTTTTAACCTACCAAGTATATCTCTATTTCCTGTGCCAGTTTCTATCCTTCAGTAGAAACCACTTTATGGATAAGGTCTCAAACAAAAGCCTCAGTTCAAAGCTTTGATTCTTGGGTTTGTAACTGTCACTGTGGAGACAGTCACCTCCTTACCTAAATTCTACAGATCGGCTTCACTTCCAGTGAGGCTCCTTGTTGCCCAAAGGTCATTTTCTTTTCTTTGCCTGGTAAATAGGAGCTGGCAGTTTCCAGTAATCTATTCTTTGTATTTGCTACTTCAAGTCTTCAAATTGGTGGCAGTGACAGTGTAGGTTTGTGATCCTTGACAAAGTCAGTAGGCTGGAAGAGTCCAGAGTGGGTGTAGAAAACCTTAGTGTATCTTGCTTGGTGTGTTGTTGCCACTCAGAAAAAGAAAATTAAGAATTCTGTTTGGCCATCTAGCTGGTGACTATTGGATAGAATATAGCAGCACATTGCCATAAAATTCACCCATTCCCAAAGCAAATATTACCTCTGGGAAGCAGTTTCTAGATCCATAATAATCATTAATATTTTTCATCAAATGAAACCAAGCTGTGCAGTTCCACAGATTATATGTGGTCAACAGATGCCTGGTTTCTCTCTGTTTAGCCTTTCATTTTCTAGGTCAATTAAACGCCCTGCTTAAGAAAGCCCAGAGAAGTTAAGTCTATTTCACTGAAGATTGTACAAGTCCCTAGGAAAAGGTTGGAAACTCCCTCCTCTTGAATGTTAGGAAAGATCATATTTCTAGTTGGGACAACTTAACTCCCCCCTCTTAAAGGGAAGTGTCTTCAGGTTGAGGAATTAAAGGGCAGGATACTCTCTTTCAATTGCTGTTTTTATTCTACTCTATTTAGGGAAACATTGTTTGCTTATGCAGTTATTGTCCTCCTCATTCCCTCAGGGCAGACAATTTAAAATTAATATGCTTCTTATGTCTGGACTTTTCAATTATGGCTAGAATACATTGGTACCATGGAAGTGCCTAATATGACATAATGTTATGTATATACACACACAAATATGACTATGGCGAGGGTGTTCAACTTGCTTAACAGCAACAAATTAGAAGAGCTTTCAGTTTTTGGACCCCAAATCAATTTTGTTTTGTTTTAACATTATATATTTTTGATGTTAGAAATGAGAAGAGAAACTTGAAGTTCAGGAATATGCCAGTAAAGATTCTGAGTAACCCAGCTCTCCAAAGACAAATATTGGCATAATTTCTCTTATATGCAGATAGATGACAGTTTTTAGACTTTTGATATGTGTGTTTCAATGTGAATAACCACAAGGTTGAGGTAGCTAGTAAGGGACGAGGAGCAGAGAGGTGACAACCTTTCAAGGAAGGAAAAGTAGAACACAGTGTTATAGAGGTAAAAAGGGGATCTGTACAGAAGGAGTAAATGGCAGAGGAGGAAAACTAATACTAAAGATCTGTTCAAAAGCCAGATGGAAACAGACTGTAGATTCTCTGTGAAATCTATACATACTTAAAAGGAATTCATATAGTACCATCATATAATGGGGGAGGCATTGTCTTCAAATTGATATATAATGCCACCAAGAGAAAACTTCCAATGTTAGGAATGGGTTTTATCTTGGTGTATCATTGGCCAAGATGGGTCCCGTGGACATTACAATCATAACAGTACATTGCCAAGGCTATTGGTTACTCTCTTCTATTTGATGGCAAGGCTCCATTGTTGAAGACAGCACTTATTTTTGTTATTGATTATGGGGAAATTAAGTTTGTATCCAACTAGAAGTGTTACCGCTAATGTTCATGATGATGGGAGGTGTTTTGCATGCTACCAGAGGAAAAAAAAAGTAACCATCAATATCACCCATCTGCAAATCGTGTGAACTACAACTGCGACTTGCTAACAAGATATACTTGTATAATAGATGTATAAATGTTATAGCAATAGCCACTTTTAAAAAACCGGATATAAGGCCCTTTCTATGAGAGGGAACCCATACCTGACACTGCTAAGTGGCTAAGAACCTAAAACTAAATAGGTCAATGTCCCTAGGAGAAAACCTCCTGCTACTATTCTGCTAAGGAAATATAATGATAGGGACGGGAGAGATGATGGTTTAGTGACTAAGAGCAGTGATTGCTCTTCCATAAGTCCTGAGTTCAATTCCTAACAACCACATGGTGGCTTACAGCCCTCTGTAATGGAATCTGATGCTCTCTTCTGGTGTGTCTGAAGACAGCAACAGTGTACTTACATAAAACAAAGAAATAAATCTTAAAAAAAATTTTTGTGTGACCATGTAATGGAACATATAAAGATAGAAAGAAAGTAAACATAGCAGTAAAATGATTCTTACTGACATTGCTGTACCAATAAGTCAGTGTCTCACTCAATCCTTATCGGAGAAGCTTCTCTCAGTAGATGGGAATTAGCACAGACCCACAACTGGACAGTGTGCAAAAAGTGAAAGACTTTGGAGAACTCAGTCCTAAGTGGAATGCCTCCATAAAATCCCTCCCCTCAAGTCTCAGGGATCTATGCAGAAGAGAAGGAAGAAAGATTAGAAGAGCCAGAGGCGATAGATGACTCTAAAGGAACATCATTCGGGCACAGTAGGATGAACATTTGAACTTAGAGACTGTGATAGCACTTGCAAGACTTTTATAAGCCCAAGCCAGACAAAAATCTTAGCACAAAAGGAGGGGAATGGGTGCAAATACCACCCCCATCCAAAAAACTATTTGTAACTGATATTTGCTGGCAAATGGAAAATCAGTTTTCTTCACTGTAGTTTCCATGTAGGTATTAATCATACTTCAGGGCAGGCACCACACTCAGGAGTAATTTTTCAACACAAAATGACTCTATGTTTCCTTTTATGTGTTTTTTTTTTTGATATTACTGTTTTCCTCTTGTCTTGAAATTTATTTCTTGTTTTTCTTTTCCCTTTTTGAGAGACAGAAAAAGCATAAAATTGAGTAGGCAGGGAGGTGAAGACACCCTGGAGGAGTAGTCGTGGGAGGGAAATAAAATAAATAAAAATTAGCATATTGTACTTACACTTAAAAATTCTGAGGTTTAGATATCTATTTTGAAATTATCTCAAAATGGCAATCAAGAGTATGGCAAGAAAACCTTAATTAAATGGCTTTACTACATGTCATTCAAAATGCTTAGTGCATAACAAGAACAGCTCTGTGCCTTGCCCAGTCTGAAGTAATTGGTTGGGGAGAGATGGAGGTGGAGTTGATACCACAGGAAGTGTGCCCTGACTAGGCTATACGCAAATGTGAATGAGACTGAACACTGCTGATATGCTAGGACCACCAGGTCACAGACTATTAGAGCTGGGTGAGTTAGCGGTGTCACCTGGCTCCTGTCTCTACACCATAGTCTCAGGGCAGCTGTTTGACCTGTCTAGTGTCAAGTTGTTTCTTTTTGACAGATGTAAGACAGGAATTCCTGGCTTCAGAATCTTCACACAGTGTTCTTCAAATCACTGATATCTAGACATTTATGGAGTTAGTTTCATTCACTTACATAGCTGTGTGCTCTATTGATGTTCTAAGATTTTCCTTAAACAAATAAGCTCTTACTGTATTTGGAAAAACAACTGGACACTTCTTTACGATAGTATCTATAGGCAGGGTTTTCCAGAGGAATAAAACCAGTAGAATATATATGTGTGCATGTATGTGTGCATGTGCATGCGCGCGTGCGTGCGTGCATGTGTGTGTGTGCGCGCACACACACACGTATGTGCATGTGTCTGTACATACCCATCTACAAGTGGGGATGATATAGATTGGTTTATAGGATAACAGCATGACAGTCTGCAGGCTAGAGAGTCAAGGAAACTGGTAGACATTTCAAAAGGCTCATAGCCTCAAAACCAACGAATTACAACATCCAACAATGTAGCTGGTGCTCACTGTACTTGTTTTTCTTCTTTATTTTTATTTTTATTTATTTTTCTAGGAAACAGAGCAAAAAGATAAGAAAAGGACAAGACCAAGATGCCCTCACAGGCATGTCCTCAAGCCAGGCCCAAGTCCTAGGTTCTCAAGATCTCTCAAAACAATGGCATCGACTGCTGACCAAGCCTTCAACACATGAACCTCTGGAGGACATTTCATATTCAAACCATTAACATTCTGTCCCTGGCCCCCAAAGGCTCATGGCCATCTCATAAAACAAAATGCATCTGGTTCATTGCCAGAAGTCCCTAAGGTCTTATAAGGTGTTGCTAAAAAGTCTACGTGGTGGCTGGGAAGATGGCTCAGTAGGTTAGAATACTTGCTGGCCAGGCGTGAGGACTTGAATTCAAATCCCCAGAAAGAGTGTAAAACAAAACAAAACAAAACAAAACAAAACAAAACAAAACAACAGGTATAGTTGCTTGAGCTTGTAACTTCAGCACTGTGGGGCACAGACAGAGAAAGGAGCATCTCTAATATATGATAGTTGCCTAGCTTCCTGTTCCAAGGAAATAAGACAGAGTGACAGAAGAAGACAGACATAGCCTCCTCTGGCATCCATGTGCTTTCTGGAGAAGGCGGAGCTCCATGCATGTTTGTCAACATCTCCTAGGCAATAACACGTCTCTGTGGATACCTGAACATGGTGGTCATTTCATAGCCTGCTTGCTGAGGCTCAGCTGTTACAAGCGGTTTTTCTGTCATCATCTGCAGAAGATGGAGCCCTTTAAGTGGACTGGAAAGCAGAGTTGAGAGAAAATTAGCATCAAGAATGTGTGAGAGTTCCTTTTTGGCAAAGCTGTTTAGTATATTTCTTTGAACTCGGGCTCTCATGGTGATACTTCTGGGAGAATATACAAGAAAGTAGGAGGGGCAAGCTCCCCCAAGTGCTGTTTGCCCTGTGTATATGAAGACAGAATGTAAGTGTTGTTTATTCTTTATTAGCAAATCTTTTATCCATGAACGAGGAGCCTATATACTTCTAAATGCCATGAGATCAGAAATTATTAGCTTTTAGTGAAGGGTTATTGTGTTTCTAGCTTCAATAGGAAACAGAAAATGCATTTATCTAATTTCCCAATGTTTAATCAAGACACGCATTCATTCCTAAGGACATTAGCATAGCCTAATAACAAATGCATTTTTCTCTAAGTGCCAACACTGGAGCTGGAGAGGGGAAGTCTTGACAACTGACAAAACTTAGGCACTAGAATGATGAGATGTTGATAAAGTGTTGATAAAAAATGTTATGTTATTAATCTTACTACTTTTGGAGTCAATCCTTAGCATCACCAATGTTAGTACTTGTAAAATTACTCATGGTAGCACTTATGGGCTTAGATTTAGAGTTCACATCAATTTAACTTAAGAAATGATTTTGCAACTTCCCTGGTCTATGTTCAGACATATGATCCTTTTGAAAATGCTTCAACTTGTTCTCATTTTTAAAGGCAACTTTTTATTTGAGAAGGGAGAGGGTCAGGAGGTTTCCTAATGCAAAATTTAGCGTTGAACTCTTGAGGGACCTTACATGATTGAAGACAGGATTTTCACTTTGACAGTTTAATGCATTTTGCATTGTGATGACATCGTCTGCTTTACAGTTTCTGAGAAAGAACTTGCATTAGGGCTCAAAGTGGCCATTTTCCCTGTAGCTCCTTGCTGTCTCTCTCGCTCATGTCAAGTCCCCAAAGGGACCCATTTGTGCAGGAGAGATAATTTTGCCACTTGGGAAGGATCCACATGCTTCTTTGCCTAGGATAAGATCAGTTACACAAAGTGCCCTGTACTGAGAATGTTCTGTCCAGCCACAGAATGACACACGTGATTAGTCAATCCCTGAGTGCATTCTGCTCCATTGTTCCTTGTAAAAATTCTATGTGCAGATAATTCTCACCATTCCTAATGCTGGTAGTAAGTAAATAGACAGTAATACCAGAGTTCAATTCCCGTGTGTGAAAAAGGACACAAAGAAAGGAACGTACCTCACATAACTCGCAGTACTAGGGCACAGAAAATGCATTTGTTAGTAGGCTATGCTAATGTCCTTAGGAATGAATGTGTGTCTTGATTAAACATTGGGAAATTAGATAAATGTATTTTCTATTTCCTCTTGAAGCTAAAAACACAGTAACCCTTCACTAAAAGCTAATAATTTAAATTGTAGTTGTAAATTTACACTGATTTACTTTAGGCTTTGGGATAGATAATCCAACCCCTGAGTTACAAGTTTCCTATGAGAAAGCAATCATAGTACTTTAATACATTTGTTTTATATATATCTTATCTTTGTCTTTTTGGTTCTTGAGCTTAGTAATATATTTATCTGAGAAATGAATGTTACTGCTACATTGGTGACAAGACACCAAGGCCTAGAGAACTTAATTGAATGGCCCAGGCTTATAGCTATAAGCTATAATGGCTTATAACAAGTGTAGGTCTCAGTTTATTTGTGTATGGTTAGTAGTTGACTTCAACCAATGCTCTTTACATAGTAGTTTAGAAAGTGACTGCCATGCCTCATGTTATATGGAGCACTGTTGGGGTAGAGCATAATAACATTAAAACATTTTAATACTCAATTACTTAACCATCTATAATTTCGTTATTGGCAATATAATACAACATGTTTTTGTACCATTTTCTAGCATGTTGACTGGCATTTTAGTTAGCTTGAACTGTCGCTTGGTGCAGCCTAGAGTCATTTGAGAATGCAGTCTCAATAGAATGGTTGCCCAGATAAGGCTGCTCTGTGAGCATGTCTGTGGGGAATTTCCCTGACTGTTGGTTAATGAAGAAAGGCTCAGCCCACTCTAGGCAGCCCCATACCCCAGGCAGGTAGCCATGGGTGATAAGGAATCTACATGAACATGTGCTGAGTAGGCCAGCAGGCAGAGTTCCTCCATGCTTTCTGTTAAGCTCCTACTTGATTGAGTTCCTGCCCTGACTTTCCTAGATCATGGACTATATATAATATAGAAGATGGAATAAGGCCATTTCCTGATGTGACTTTGGTCTGAATGTTTTACCATAGCAACCAAATACAACCAGAGTAATTGGTGACATGGTGGCTGAGTAGTCCACGAAATGTCACTAAAGATACTAACAATTTTGGCTAATATAACAGGACAGAGAATAGGCAGTCTCTGTTTGTTTTGTTTTGTTTGTTTGTTTGTTTTTGTTTTTAGCTTCCAAGCTAGAATTTCTGGTAAGTGGTGAAGAAAGATAGGCATTGACCAAGGCAGCCTTTCAATGTTCCAAAAAAATTATTTAAAATAGCTAGATGAGTATTGCCAGGAAGCTGGGGGAGCGCTAGTTATGATGTGAAAAGGAAAAGAGAGAGTGTGGCCCCAAGTCCCCAGGCGGTCACCTTAGAGGAGCAGAGGTGAAAATGATATTTAAAGAGTTATACAAAAGTAGGATCAAATTTGAATACTGGGCTGTTCACAATTTCAACTCTTCCAAACCCTGCATATTTGACATTTTAGCTCCGAGTACTAAATAGCACCTAGAGGAGAATCAGATTTCTTCTAGTAACTTCTGATGTTTTGATTTGAGACAGCCAAGCCCACTGTAATGGATTGCCTCTGCAGCCGGCCGTGCCAGAGAGCTGTAGAATTTGTACTGATGTGCAAAGCTCAGATTATAGTGACACAGCAACTACTCTGTCTCTTAGAGTTTCAGATGCCAGGTTCAAGCCAGACTTTCTTCTTGGAAAGAAGGTGACAGGCAACATTAAAAAGACGGAGCCTTAGCTGGGCAGTGGTGGTGCATGCCTTTAATCCCAGCACTTGGGAGGCAGAGGCAGCCTGAGTTTGAGGCCAGCCTGGTCTACAGAGTGAGTTTCAGGACAGCCAGGGCTACACAGAAAAACTCTGTCTCGAAAAACAAAACAAAACAAACAAACAAGCAAACAAACAGGCAGAGCCTCTTCACCAAGTTCAAATTCCCTCTGCTGGGGGAAGTACTCCCCCACACCTTTGGAAGGGACATTCCCTTTTCTGAACTCCAAAATATACCATACAACCTGTTGTTACTGAGTTGCCTGTCTTGGCCTTCTCAGTGAGATCCTAAGCAACACGGGAGCCATTTCCCTCTGTGTTAGCCTCATAATGTCCAGTGATAGCCGTCTGTGATTTATGGTTTTTTTTTTTTTTTTTTAGGGGGGGTGTTCGAGACAGGGTTTCTCTGTATATCCCTGGCTGTCCTGGAGCTGACTTTGTAGACCAGGCTGGCCTCGAACTCATAAATCTGCCTGCCTCTGCCTCCAGAGTGCTGGGATTAAAGGAATGCGCCACCATGCCCGGCGTGATTTATGTTTTTAATTCTGTTGTTTTGTTATTTAACTCCTTCATATTTTTGTCATAAATCATATATGATCAAATTTGGAAATACACCTTTGATTCTGTAAGCAACACTAGAAACATACACCTTTAAGAAAAGAAATTTTAAAATAAAAATTTTGTATATTATCTTTAAAATGTTGGTGATATCTTTTTAAAATTAAATTTATTTATGTATCCACTTTACAACCCAACATCAACCCTTCCTCTCCTCCCAGTATCCCCTCACATAAGTCTTTATCCCATTCTCCTTAGAAGGGGAAACCTTCCTCTGGGTGTCATTACTCTCCCCCCAGCCCCCACCTTCCCAATTCCTACCCCTACCCCCAACCCACCACTGCATATCAAGTTGGTGCGGGACTAGGCATATCCTTTCCCACTGAAGCTAGACAAGGCTGCCCATTTAGGGTTGTGGAATGCACAGGTAGGCAGATAGGCAACAGACTCAGGGACAGTTCCTACTCCAGTTGTATGGGGAATCTGCATGAAGACCAAGATGTTTATCTACTACGTATGCGCAAGAGGCCTAAGACCAGCACATGCCCACTCTTTGGTTGGTGATTCAGTCTCTGGGAGCCCCCACAAGGGTCCAGGTTAGTTGACTCTGTTGGTCTTCCTGTGGAGACCCTGTTCTCTTCAGTTCTCTCAATCTTTCTCCCAATTCTTCCGTGAGACTCCCTGAGGTCCATCTCTTTGGGTGTTACTCTCTACATCTCTTTCCAGTGGCTGTTGGTTGGAGCCTCTCAGAAGACAGTTATGCCAGGTTCTTGTCTGTAAGCACAACAGAGTACCATTAGTATTATAGGGGACTGGTTCTTGCCCATAGCATGGATTAGTGGATATCTTAATGTAGGCATAACAATAATGTTTGCTGGATATGGTGGTAACCTATAAATTTAGCACTTTGGAGGTATAGGCAGAAGGACTAGATATTCAAAGTCATATAAGCAGGGCTATATGAAAATGTATGTTTCAAAAAACAAACAAACAAAAACCCCAAACTCAAACAGAGCATATAATGAATGATAACAACATCTCATTTGTTAAAACTAACAGTTAAGAGTTCAATTTATATCATTTATGAGTAAAGGATTTTGAAATTAATATACATATTTGAAAAGAAATGATTTAATATTTTTAAGATGTTAGAGAAACTTTAAAAAACACAAAACCACCATTTGTTTACATTAAGGGGAACCCAGGTAGTATGAAGCAACTACTACAAAGGCAGGAGCTTCACGTTCTTTCCCAATGTGATGAGTGGAACTTTGGCTCTATGACCTTTTCTGTCTGTTGTGGCAGGTGAATGTAGTCAGTTCTTACATGGAAGAGATTTCATAGCTGTAGTGAAAGTTGGGGAGAGTTGTTTTGGAGACAAGGAGATAGAAATGCAAACACACACACACACACACACACACACACACACACAGGGGGAGGGCGAGAGGAAGGAAGAGAGAGGGAGAGGGAGGGAAGAGCAGGAGGGGGAGGGGGGAGAGAGAGAAAGAGAACATAAGCAAGACTGGAGGAACTATTTCAGGTTAGTGGATGAGAAGATACTATATGAAGAGGACCAGAGAGAGACCTCAAGGAGCTAAAACCAGGCATGTAGATTAACCAGGAGGGAAAAGGGAGCCTTTGTCCTCCAGCAGCAAGAGACTGAGTTCAGGTCTGTCTCATAGGAGCATGGGAGCAGACTTATGACCAGGTCTCCCGCTATGAGATAACGAATAGTTTTGTCCAAACAGTGGACCATATAGTAATTTTATACGGTGGTAATGGAAAATTAATATGCCCTTCAGGTTGTTCAATGTGCTGGGAAAGTTCTGAGTAAGAGTCTTAACACTTCAGGTAAGCCTCATCATTTTCAAAGGTATATTATTTAGCAGATAAGTATTTCTCCTTAATATGCCTATGTTCTTTTGAAATGTGCGTACATTGGGGAGTGACTAAATAAACACACTTCTATGCCTGTAACTTCACAAATCCGTCATGCTGTAGGCCCTGGCATATAGTTAACTTTTGCTATGAGCAAAGCCTTGCTAAGCAAAGCTGAATCTGGGTGGTGACGACACGGAATCTTGAGAAATTTCACCTCTGTACCCTTAACTAGTCCACCAGTGAGACTACCATAGTGCGTCCAGGTAAAACTTGAAAATCAGCTAGAGCTAGCCTCATTTATTATTGTCCCTTTTGGGTGTCTACCTCAGTGCTTTGGGTGTCCACCACCTTTTGTAAATGAATGTCATGAGCCACTTAACTACTATTCTGGCTCTTCTTCGGCTTCCAAGGTGACAGAAACTTTGATTTACAGCGAGAGAGCTTTCAGTCAGGGCTAGGAGGATGGAGGAAGCTTTCTGTTCACTGCCTGAGTGACAGTGCAGGCTCTTACGGCACACACCGAAGCAACCTGCTCAAATTCAGGTCTCACTGAGGAATATCTAAGTAGATGATGAGAAGTAGCTTAAGAAAACATAATGGGGAGAGAATAAAGATAGACCTTTCCTTTAGTAACCCAAGCTTTTGTTCTGCTCCTTTGGAGTTGAATGTCCTGAGGAGGCTTCTGTGCTAGCATCAGGCAGCATGTCTGCTGTCATTAAACCAAAGTGGCTGCTGACCTGTCTGTTCATCCACCCATGTGTTGCCGCAGGGTTTATCACTGTAGGTTAGCGCCCTGGTAACTGATGAGCTGGAGTCTGGTCTTAGGACCCTGTTTGCCCTCATTGCAAGAACAGCAGCGGTGGATGGTTAGCTACTGGCAAATGACCTCTGGGCTGAGACTTAGCGAACACTAGTTAAAATATTTTATTTTATTCTTATAATCAGGTGTGTGTATGTGTGTGCCCGTGTGTGCATGCATAGTTGTGTGTGAGGACTAGTTAAAGAATAGAAGAGTAATCGGACATACTTGGCTCTGTCTGGTGAACTGGTGAGACAGGCCCATACATACAAAAGTCTTGGAGTCTTTCCATAGAGATCTAAAGCAAGGGAGGAAAGACACAGAGGGGTGGCTTTGACCCCACTGAGCATGGAGAATGGAAACCTTTTGACTTTGAAATAAACGTTGTTTGGTATGGCACCGAGGAATCCATTTCTTCAGTGACAATGCCTGATGCACTTTGGGCAGAATGCCACCACATGTCTCCAGATCAGCCTGTCTGGGAATGTCCCAAGTCCTTAGGGAAGAAGGGAAACTTAGGAACTTGGAATGTTTAGTCAGTGAGCAGAGAAAGAGCTGGTGAAATTTGAAATATCAGTGTGGCTTTGACCTACAGGTGAGTGAGACCAGAGGAGACAATTAACCACGGTGACACCAAATTCCAACTATGACCCCCATGACCTCTGTGTGCTGCTACTTCTGCCCAGTGTAACTTTCTCTCACCTTAAAGGGGACTGATGAAACCAAGAGGAGATTGTCTGAAATGATGTTGTGTTACTTCTGAAGACAGGCCATAAGGGCATCACGGCATTCATCTTTCCTCCTTGCTCTGGAGACAGCAGATGCCACACTGTGAGGATGCTCTGGTGTCTGTACATAGATGTCCATGTAAGGAACAGAGATCCCTTTTTCTCAGCCATGTGAGCCAGCCAGTGCAGAAGCAGACAGCTCTTCCCTGCTCAGTTCTCTGCTTAAGAGACTGGGGTACAACTATACAGGGACATATTCAAAATAACAAATGTCTGGTGTTTTAGGCTATTTGCTATATAGTAGCAAATTCTCACCTGCTTATAGAGCATATGATGGCTGGAATTCCAATCTATTTCAAACTGTGAATTCGGTTAGGATTGACCCTGCATCTCATTAATTTTTTTTTTCATTCCCGCTAACATGCCTTTAACCTTTAGATTATTTTTAATTAAAAAGTTTTGTGTAAACTTAAATTTCCAAGTCTCTTCTGAATATTGTCTAAAACGTTCAATCACGGCTGCCATTGTTATCAGAGGGATCTTGTCGTTGACACAAAGGTACCCATGAGAGAGGACTGGAGAGATGCAGTGGGCCAGGCCAGCCTTAACAAGCTAAACAAAGCATCGGTCTCACCTTCACGTGTGTCTCTATTCTTCCTGCTGTATCTGGTGGTTAGAACTCTCTTCTCAGGACCACAATAATCATGGGACAGACAAAAATAAAGATAGAAATAGATATCCAGGTATTGAGCAAAATCACCTTGGTTGCTGCCATGGCATATAGCTAGATTTCTTTATCAGGAGCACACAGTGACAGCATGCTTTGAGCTTTCCCTTTAACAATTATTACCATCGATCCATCACGGAGCCTACGCATTCATCTCCCAGTCACACACTCAGCTCTGGCAGCAGCTCCCCCCCCCCACTGACATTTAACACTGTATTTGTACAATCCCTGGCACGTAATGAAAGAATAGGAAGGAAAATAATTGTTATTTGTGAAGCATTTGCTTTGTTTTGAGGATTGAATGCTAGCGAAATGTTTCTACAAACAGCATTAACATCGTGTATTGACAGGGCCTCCCTTGCATCTGGAGTTGGTTCTGAACCTTGCCTAAGGACACACAGTGAGTTGAAGTCTGAGGAGCCTAGGCCTTTCAGCTCCTAACCTGAATGTCTAATGAATAAGCTATTTGGACACAATGTTTCTCCTCCTAATATCTCTAATGTACAAGATCAACTGTATGCTTAGACAAATAGAACCATTTGGGGGAAAAGTCATTATATGTTTTTTTTTCTCTAGTACTTAACGCTGATTGTATTTGTCTTAGAGGAGAAAAATGTGGTGCTAGGCATATTAAATGTTAGACATCTTGTAGAAATGTTTTTGTGTTGGGAAAATGAGACAGAAGAGGAGAATGAGCCTAATTTTCTCCAGTTGCAGTGTGATATAGAGCAAGCATCCTTCATAAACTCTGGTTCATCACGGCTGTTATCCTCATCATCATTATGGTGATGAGGATGCTGATGGGATAATAGCCATAATGAGAATAGATGGGATGGGAGGAATTTCGGTTGGAGCCTAAACCTTGTCGGTGTTTGTACATGTATTCAGACATGGGTGGAATGTCTGGAAGGCGACTGCCAGGTTCCCTCCTCAAGTGACCATGGAGCCCTCAGGGACAGATCTAAAGGGTGATATACAAGTGGGTGGGCCAAATTGATTTAAAGATGGTAGGTGATGAGGGAAAAGGACATTGGATGTCACCTAATACCTTACCCCAAGGTTGAGGTAGCTTAAGTGTGGAGTGTACTAATTCCATGTGCAAGCATTTGCTGGCTGGGAGATCCACTAGGACCAGGTGCTTCTATGCTTCAGGTCACGCAGGAAGAATGTATAGTACTGTCCTTAGACCTTAGAGCTGTGAGGACAGCACTGAAGCCTTTGCAAAGAGGAGAGGGGTGGTGGCATAGGCCCCCTGAGCTATGTCTGCAGCCAGTTACAGTCTCATTGGACATCAGCTGGATCCTGAAGAATGAGCTTCATCGAGCCAAAAATAAGTTGGGCACACAACTGGTGCTACAGAGAAGTAAGATCACCCACCCAGGGCTGGTGGAGTCTGAGTGGGAGTAGAGACATTGACATAGGCAAGTGCTGGTCACGGCAGAGAAACTGATGGCTCTCAGGACTTGAAGCCTTTGGTAGGGAGGTTATCGGCGCCATCCTCGCCACACACTTTGCCCAGTTTCCCTTCAGGAATGTGAAGCTGGCTCCTGAAAAGGCAAGTGCTTCAGAAGTCCCCACAAACTAAAATAATTACAGAACTGTTTGAGCAAGTCCTAACAACAGTCTGATCTCAGTTCCTGACAGCCCAGTGCGTGCTTGAGTCTGGTCAAACCAGCGCCTGTAACCGGGAAGAGAATGCATTCCTTGTAGTTTGGCATGCTCTCTGGCTCTCTTGCCAGTGCTTGTTCTCTAGGGGAGGCCTGAGTAGATTTCTTGCTCTGGTTAAAAGTAATGGAGACCCAGCTGTGGGGTCTACTTGGCTCCCTTTTCTGGATGAGCGAGGCTAAGGGCACTGTGCAGTGTAAACGTAGTTACATCCTACAGGATGAGAATGTGATGGTCAATGAACAGGGTCCCCCACACCCGTCTCAGTTGGATGGTCTCTTGTGACTATTGCTGAAGCTTGTAAGCAGCTTATCTTACTCCCAACTTGGTGGGGTTGGGGTTGGGGTGGGGGTGGGGGTTGCATTGGGGGTGTCACAGTGAGCCTTGGCTTAGCCAATTGGATCCGCACTACCCTTGTCCAGTCGAGGGTGGCTAAGACGTGCCTTATTTGGATTGTTATTGAGATGAGGTGTCTATGAATTTCTGAAGCATAGTGGTCACTCCAACAATTAAGCAATTAGCAATTAAGAACACAGACATTCACCCCTCGCTGATGGGCTACTGGAAGTTGGTGATTATTGGCCTAACTGTGGCTGTGGGCATAGCTTAGTGTGCCTATGATACACTCATCTGCATTAACTCTTTCTGAAGGCTTCACAACGAGGGAATCAGTTTTCTTCAGAAATGTGGGCCTGTGGTAGGTTAATCATGTTCTAATGGGCAGCTCCACACCCTTGATTACATGGACATTACTAAGTAGACCCAGTGCATTAAAAAAACTAAAACAGAGAATGAAGTTAGGAGTGGGAAAATGGGAGGAAAAGGAAGGGATGGGGTGGATATGATAAAAACACAATGTGTGTATGCATGTATGCATTTCTCTAAATTAATACAATTTCCAAAAATAACATGAAATTTACAGCAAAATTACTCTGGCTCAAATCCCAGCCCTGCTGCTTATGGGATTCATGAACTTGGGCAGATGAGAAATCACTTAATTGCTCTCAACTTGAGCTGCTCACCTCTAAAAACCAAGATACTTAAATTATCCACTATACAAGGATTTTATAAAGGCAGAGGGAAATTACAGAGGCCAAGATTTTAGAACAGTGTCCATTTCATGGCAAACACATCCAGTCAAGGTGAGTTTTATTTAAGTCATTATCTATAGACTAGGTCAACTTGGGCTGGTGCTTATGAACACTAGGTCCCAGAGAGGAGACCAGTTGTCTTGCTAATCCTTAGGACATGGTTAGCAGGACTGTTTGAGCCTGTTCATGATAGTCAGTGGGGATGTCTCAGTTAATAAGTCAAGTCTAATCCTTTCTAGAATCTGTATCTCTTTATGAAGTTTCTAGGAGAAAAGGTAAAATGGCCTCAGTTGTGTCAAACATCTATCTTTAGTTGCAGGATCTCTGGATGGATTGGCAGAGAGGAGATGCAGATAAGAACACTGGGCACATCCCCATGGAGTCAAACCAGGTAGGCCAGACTTGGTGACAAAGCCATGGTAAGGGTGACTGCCACGTCTGTACCTGCTAAAAGGAACCCAATAGCATATCTAGTGATCTGTTTCCGTGAACATGTGCATGTGAATACATATTTATGCCACACATAATATGTGGTCATGTGTGTATGTATGTCTAGTAACACACTCAAGCATCTCCAATCTTCATGAGCGCCATGTCTGAAGGTGCTTATCACCCTCAACATGTGTGCAGCCATTTGAAGAGTAATTTCCTAATTCCTAGCAATAACCTTTAAATTTTACACATAATTTGACCAAATTATTTTCTCCTTAGAAATGTACTGTTAAGGAAATAATAAACAAAGTATGAGAAAATTTTACTGTAAAGATTGTAAGGAATTTACTCACCAGGACATATTTATAGAAGAAACACAAAAAGAAAAATATTTAGTTAATGATAAAGATGGTTGAATACAGCATCACACGTACAGAGTGATCATTGTCAACAGTCATCAGAGATTTTGCTGAGGACATTCAGTGATATGTAAACATGCTCCTATGGTAAGTAGAAAAAGCTAGTTATATAGTGTTATATGTTTTTTCTTTCCTTTCAAGAATAAAAAGACATGGGCATAAGAACAAAACTAAGAAACGCAGCAAACCCCACCAACTGTCTTGAAGTAGTGAGCATTAATGTGGTTTTTGTGTTATTTTTCTTATCTGAATTTGTAATTCTACTTTAATAATATTTTTTCTTTCATGGCATGAAAAGAAAAATGCCTGAACAAACATGAAGCCCGTGAGCGGCCTCTCTTGACTGTGTACTTCCCAGCAGCTGACACAGAGGCAGGAACATCCCAAGGTCCCTGATAAAATGTCCCTATAAAGCAAAATGGAGTCTGGCTGCCTGCGGGGGACATTCAGCTTTTTCTGCCACTACAACCTGTGATAAATTCATCCTCAGGGCCCTCTTAGAGAGGTCACTGGGTAACACAAAAAATGGCTTATTTGATTACATTCTTAGAGTAAGAGTAATTCTGAGTTTATGGATTCTTTTTTTATATTGTCCTTCGAACTATGCTGATGAGAAGCTTAAAAGCAATTTAAATTGGAAGTCAGGCTAAAACCACCCACAGCCTAATGAGTTCATCAGTCTTAATCCAGCGAAGGCTCTGAATAGCTAAGGACAAAGTTGGTTTGCAATCTTCAAACTTTCACTGAGGTCACTTACCCAGACAACCATCAGGGCTCCCCACGAAAGTCCTTTCTGCTGCTGCGGTTGCTTTCTGCTTCATGCATTGAGCAAGGCCTGTGCTGAGCATGGAAACAGCACTGCTGTAGATGTTAGGAGCCTCATGAGGAGACCTGCTTAGCTGAAGATTCCGGGCATAGCCTGAACAAGGGAAACTACAGGATCTATTTTTTGAACCATTTTTGTTAATAGTTACATTTTTAAAAGTCAGTCCAAATATTTTTTTCTCTGATAACAGCACTGATAAACAGCCTCTCTCTCTCTCTCTCTCTCTCTCTCTCTCTCTGTCTGTCTCCTCTCCCTCCCCCCTCCTCATCTATCTTTTTAAAGCAAGTATAATTAAGTCCCTCATCTATTGGGACTAATAAAGATACCAGGTAAGAGCATCATTAAGGCCCAGGTAGCATGGACATGGCCAGTATAATTTCTTGTTGTATACTTCAGGGCAGTGTGTACATCTCGTTTCAAAGATATCTGTGTTGAGATAACTGAATGACCCAAATTATTTAATTTGGGTCATTATTAGGTAATAGAGGACATGTATCAAAAAGGACAACCTGTTTCAGAATGGCCCACTTTATGGCTCTTCCTCCCCGTATTAAATGGATTGTTGCTATGACAACTATTCAGACTCCTAGCTTGTCACCACAGCCCTCTGCAGTGGGAAAACTGGGTCCCACTCCTTCTCAAATCTGCATGGTGATTTGTATTAGGGGGCGGAGCCTTTGGGGGGCCTTTGAGTTTCTGAGCTAGGTCCCTCATGAATGGAATTAAGAGTAATTTTTTTGCCATTCCTTGGGCTGAGACCCTTTAATACAGCTCCTCGGGTGGTGGTGAACCTCAACTATAAAATTATTTTGTTGCTACTTCATAACTGTAATTTTGTTACTGCTATGAATTGTAATGTAAATATATGCTATGCAATCTCTGTGAAAGGGTCATGGGATTATTACCCCCCCTCCCCAAAGGGTTGTGAACACAGGTTGAGAAGCACTGGATTAGCACCTGTAGGTTAAGGATTGCATCTCCCCCTCATTCCTCTACCTATACAAGGGGAAGCCTATTAAACAGGAAGAGGGCCTCTCGGAAACCATTCTAGCACTCTCCTCTCAGACTTGCACCTTCTGGACCTGTAAGAGAATCATAGAATCATTGCTGTTTGTAAACCTCCAGTTTATGGTTTTTGATTATTTTAATCATAATTATGACATGCATATGACTTGGGAAAAATGCTCATCTCTCTGAATTAGCAGTAACGGGGCAGAACTGGCCATGGTGTGGAACAGGGATGGGCAATGCTGTCACCATTATTTCCCAGCTGTCTTCTTCTGCAGTGGCACATAATTTTGTATTACATAGGGAGAGTTTTACTCTTTCTTAACTAAAGAGGTGAACTCCCAAGGATCTAGCCTCTGAACTACTTTTCATTTACCCACTAGTTTTAAGGAGGGAAACAACTGGAGGAACGTGAGGCAGAGGAGATATTCTCTATGTTTGCACTCCATGCTCATGGATTAAGACAACAATTGTGCCTGTTGCAAACATTAAAAATGCTTCTGCACTGATAGTGCTGACTGGTTATCCATGACTTGGCAGTTGCAGTGACATTTGGGAACCCCGTGACTCTCCCTACCACTTGCTTGTGGCTGGAATGCTAAAGTGCAGCCAGGTGTGCTAAAATCCAGATGTTGGATGAGGCATCCTGGCTCAGGATACTCAGAGGCCCCTCAGTCGTATGGTGCAGTCACAGACTTCTTGTCAATTAGATTAAAATAGTGTTCTTCGGGAGAGTGGAGGCTCCTGGGTCTGCATCTGACTTTGAAGGAAGCAATTGCATGCCTTAGGATATCCAAGAGCCACCCCTTAAGGCTTTACCTGCACTGCTGTAACAGACTGTTTTCATTCCTGATGTGGGTCCTCTTCTCTTGCAGACTCATCTCTGTAGCAAATCCAGTTGCAAATGAAACTCTGGCTAACTGCCAGGGACTGGATGCAGGCTCAAGATAATATCTGAACCCTTTCACCTTCCTCAGAGTCCTTGCCCTGCCCTGGATTTTATTTCTATCTTAGCCTGACCTGCAGGTTTAGGTATTGCACTACTCTCTCAAGTTCCCCCCCCCACCCCCCGCCCATGATACTTTGAAATTAATTTTCTGTCTCACCTCAGCTTTCTCATGACTTTCTCCACCAATAGGCGTTTGCCACCACCCACTCTCCTCAATAGTCTTTGTTGAAATTTATCTGAGGCCTGGGTTATGGAACCCTTTCAGCCCATGGGCTCTCTGTCCTCTGTGGGATCATAGCCTTTGACTTTTTAATCCATTCTTTTCATTTAGACTGTTTCCTAATGATAGTTCTGAGTCCACCTCATGCACTAATTAATACCCATGTGAGTGCCTAGCCTTGATTAGTGACCAACTGCGACTTAACGCATGGATATTTTGCAGGAAATATATAGGAAAACAAGACATTATTACAGCTCCCAGGGACTGAAAGAAGATGTGTGTATGTCAGAGTGTAGAATGGGACATTGTATCAGTGTGCTTTCAGGGTTAGAGGACAAGCAAGAGACAAGGTCTGGATGGGGTGTTTCTAGCTGGATTGTGGATGTCACACATCTTTTGAATTGGGAGGGAAGGTTCTTGGAGACATTGACATTCCAGGGAAGGAAGAATGCAGAGAAAGCCCCTGCAATTGCTGAGCAATTGATGGTGGTTCAAGGTGAGCAGGGTGGAGGTTGGTGAAGAGCTTCTCAGAGAGTGTGCTGGGATGATAGTTCGGGCCAGAATGCAGGGCCAGCATGTGAGCTTACAGGGAACAGGACTGCGAGAAGAGCTGATGACAGTATTTCTCCTAAAAGAGTCAGTGTTGCCACGTATGGCAGCGCCTTCCTGCCACTCAAAGGCTTGGGGAATTCAGACAGGAGAGTAAGGGAATTGGAGGCCAGCCTGAGCTACATGCAGACCTTGTCTCAAAATACATACACGCATTCATGTACGTACACATAGATAATAAGAATAAAGTAAGTGTTCATTGAGGAGTGTAAAATGAAGACGCTGTCCTTCCTCACTCTGCAAATCCCCAAACCATCACTGTTAGGGGCTCTAGGGACCTGTGTACGTATAAGCACCAACTGTCTTATTTTAATAGTAAGGCTAGCCGGGCGTGGTGGCACACGCCTTTGATCCCAGCACTCTGGAGGCAGAGGCAGGCAGATTTCTGAGTTCGAGGCCAGCCTGGTCTACAAAGTGAGTTCCAGGACAGCCAAGGCTACACAGAGAAACCCTGTCTCGTAAAAACCAAAAATAGTACGGCTATAGTTTGCTCACTGGTGTAATGATGGAAGACACAGGAGTTGTTTCTCCTGCTTTAATATTGTGCATTTTGGGTGATAATATCCCAAATATTCTCTGGAGTGAGGGGGCTATGTAAGTGCTAAAGGTTCTGCAATAACTCAGCAGCAACGATGGACACTGGTGGAAAGTTCAAGTGGCTAGCTTTGATAGTTACTCTCCTTAGTGGCCAGGGCCCAGCTTTTCTTACCCAGCTCCTGAAGCTGGCTGCTTGCTGGGGAAAACTTGCAATGAATTTGAAGTCCTGAGTTTGAGGACAGATGCAGGGTGGAGAGATTGGATACTAGCCAAAGAAAATCTTAATTGATATAAAAACGCTTTGCTGTAGTGAAGCACAGGAAGACATTTCTTTTCTTTTTTTTTTTTAATTTGTTTGTTTGGCTTTTTTTCAAGACAGGGTTTCTCTGTATAGCCCTGGTAGCACATGCCTTTAATCCCAGCACTAGGGAGGCAGAGGCAGGCAGATTTCTGAGACATTTCTTTCTTCATTGTGACAGTGATTACAAAGGAAAGAACTGGACTTCACTCAAAGAAAGCCATGGACTGTTCACTCGGAGCAGTGTGGACGGGATGTTTCAGGGAAAGCAATGAAGAGCTTCTATGTTCCCACTTACTCTTTTTGCCAAAATATTACTTTAATTATTTTTGTCAATGTTGTCAATAACCAACATCTCTTAAAGGTTTGCAATGTGTCAAGACACTAGAAATGTAGAATGCTTGTTGGGATTTTAAGTTGAGGAAAAAAAGAGCAGGGAGTGAGAGAAGGTAGGGTGCTTCCCTCCACCTCATGGTGCCCACCTAGGCAACTCTCTCCAGCCCAACAGGGCTTCGAGCTCAGGAGTGTAGCTTGCCCAGAATGAGGTCCTGGCATGGGAGGAAATGGTTGGGCCTCGTGTTAACCCTTGACTAGTCAATGACTGTAGCCTGCTGTGAGCCTAGCAGACCACTGCACCAACTCTTCTCGACACGGCCCACTGCAAGAGTACTGTGCTACTGTGCACTTAGAGAGGATGCTGTGGGAGACTCTGAAGCCCTGAGCTGTACTCCTTTATAGCTGCACGCTAAAGCCTTTTCGGAGGAAGGATATGTGTGTGACACCTCAATGCCTACCCTCATGCCTTCTGTATCAATAATATCTTTTGTTTATTTATTATTTGATAATTTCAAAATGTATACAGTGGGTTTCAATCACATGCACTCTGAATACACACCCCGACCAGACACTCCCAAGATGCTTCCCTCCCTCTTTCAGTTTCATGTTTCCAACTCTCTCTGTCTTTGAGAGTCATTTAATACTGCCTTATAATTCTAGCTGATCTTAACTTCTCCTTCTCCTTCTCCTTCTCCCTCTCCCTCTCCTTCTCCTTCTCCTCCTTCTCCTTCTTCTCCCCTCCCTTCCTTCCTTCCTTCCTTCCTTCCTTCCTTCCTTCCTTCCTTCCTTCCTTCCTTCCTTCCTTCCTCCTCCTCCTTCTCCCTTTCCCCCTCTTCCTCCTCCTCCTCCTCTTCCTCCTTCTTCTTCTTGACAGTGTTTCTCTGTGTAGCCTAAAACTCACTCTGTAGACTAGGCTGGCCTTAAATTCAGAGATCCACCTGCCTCTGCCTCCTGAGTGCTGGGATTAAAGGCGTGCGCCACCACCTTGTGAGGCTTCATCTTACACAGGTAACTATAGCTTCAGTGGGTTCACATCCCACCCAGAAAACAATATTTCATAGTCTTCACAGCTGCCCTCTGCTTCTTACATTTGTTCTTTACCCTCTTTTGTGATGGTCCTTGTGACCTGAGCGTATTCATATAGATGTCCCATTTATGGATCAACACCCGACAGTGACTTATTCTCAGTGCTCTCACCAGTTATGAGTCTCCACATTAACTTGTACTGCATAAAGAAACTTCCCCGGCCAAGGTTAGGAAGAGCACTAGTCAGTGGGTACAAACACAAATATTTAGAAGATGGCTTGACAATATGTCTGTTTAGTAAATCAGCAATGGTAGGTTCCCCTTTAGGGTCTATGTCCTCTTGACTTACAGGCCTTTGCACATGTTTATAGTACCAGATATACCTAGAGAAGAAGTCCTCAAGTTCCATGAGAAGTAGTTGGTTAGTCCCATAACATTCATTCCTTATTTTGCCAGTAGCCGCATCTTGCCTGATAGATCCATATTAGAGCATTCTGGGCACAGTCCTGAGTAGTGACATTAATGACTCTTCTCCTTCAGCTACCATCAAAGCTAAGGGCAGGGAGGAGTTTCCAAGTAGGATCCAGTTTGATTTCTCTATTAAAGGTGATGGGTGTCCTGTCTTCTGCAATTGGGTCTTAACCATTTAGTCATAGCAGACAACCAAGAGCAATGGCAAAAACCTGAACATGTTTGTTTACAATATAATTAAATAATTATAAAGTGGGCATCTTTTATGTGCAAACTTTATGTGCAAGCTACACATTGTTAGGGTTTTTTTTGTTCTGATTTTTGTTTTTTGTTTGTTTTTTGTTTTGTTTTTGATATAGTCAATTTCTCAAATACACATATGAGTTTGCAGATTCACCTAATGAGTAGTTACAATCTGGAAATAGCTAATACTTCCCTGAGTATTAATGCCCTTCAGAATAACCCAGCATGGTAGAGACTACACTTCAGTCTTTCCCTTGAGGACAGTCCAGGTCACGTTGTGTAGGAGATTTTTTTTTTTAAGTTATGTGATTTGCCAGTATGTGGCAGAGCTGAGGTGACCGAAGGCATTGTACATCACACCAAAGTGACTGCTCCAAAAATACTACAGAAAAGAATGGAACCGGCTGGGTTGTATTTGTGAAAATAATTTAATTCTTATGTCCCTTGTTCCAGGTTATGTGGATTTTTGGTATAGTCTTTATTGTAGTAAAATAAAATATTATGGCTTCTGACATATGTTCAAGTGGGGGGATTAATTTTTGACTATGTGCTTTGCAGATCTGGGTAATTTGAGTCTACGCATCTATATTGGCTTGCCACATTTGCTGAGAATTACAACTTTCTATAGGACCTTGCGTTGTATGGATTCCATTTTATCTCTAGCTTTACATATCACTTACCTAATCTATTTTGTAAAACAAAACAAAGCTGGAATCAAAGATATGAAATTCATTGAGACTGAGATACCAACAAAAGGGAATTCCTGAATATAATCTTTCCTCTTAGATGTTTTCCTTTCCTCTAAATTTTATTAATAATGTGGTAGGCATCTCAATATTACATATTTTTAAAAATTAGCCAATGATCTTGATCTGTGTTTCATTTCAAGATTATTAGAATTGGCCTAATATTAAGCATGTTATTTCTAGGCTGGAAAAGTGATATTATTGTTTGGGTATTTGTTGATGACTAAACTCAGGATCAGAACATTTTATCAGCTCATACTTAATTCATTAAGGTTTCATAGGAATTAGCCTCAGGCCAGGCTAAGAGCTGGTTTATTAAATAATCATTTGAACAGGGAGAGAGGATTAGGCCAATCTTTTAAAAAGAGCAGACTCCTTTGAAGGAACTCACTATGTTAAGTTGCATTACTAATGATGCAGCCAAGCAGTTGCCCTCTTCTTAAGATAGAGATGGTACCTGCCTTCTTTTCTGTCTTAGGAAGCATTTCACAGCATTAGTTGGTTGACACTGAGTTTCCAAAATCCACTACGTGTGTGTGTGTGTGTGTGTGTGTGTGTGTGTGTATCTGTTGTGTGTATATATTGTGTATGTGTGTTGTGTGTATATATTGTGTTTGTGGTGTGTGTACTGTGCGTGTGTCCTGTGTGCTTATTGTGTGTGTGGTGTGCGTGTGTGATGTGATGTGATGTGTGTGGTGTATGTGTGGTATGTGTGGTGTGAGTATGTATGTTTGTATGAACTGTGTGTGTTGTATTTGTATATGTTGTGTGTATATACTGTGTGTGCTGTGTGTTGTGTTTGTGTGTTTGTACTGTATGTGTGTGTTGTATACTGTGTGTGTTGTATATGTACATGTTATATGTGTTGTGTGTATGTTGTGTGTGTGTTTTGTGTGTGTGTGTGAGTGTGTGTGTGTGTGTGTGTGTGTGTGTGTGTGTGTGTGTGTGTGTGCATGTACCCATAAGTGCTATTGCAGGTGTAGGGAATCTGATGTGTTGGTATATTGATTTCCTCTCATCTTTGGAGACAATGAGACCTTCACATGAAGCCTGTAACAATTCTCTTGGTGTCACCTGTAGCTAATGTGCTTCCTTGCACATTCGTGGTTTAGTTAGTGTTTCTGATGAGGTTAGGTGTTGCTTATGCCAAGAAACTGACCTTATTTGGAAAAAGGATCTATTCAGATGTTATTCAGTCAAGATATTTAAGATGAGACCATCCTAATTATAAGGTTGGCTCTAATCCATTGACCAATGTTCTTCCAAAGCAGAGGTTCTCAGCCCATGGGTTGTGACTGTTAGGGGGGTGGTCACATATTAGATATCCTATATAACAAATATTTACATTTTGATTCATTACAGTAGCAAAATTACCGTTATAAAATAGCCATGAAATTAACTTTATGGTTGGAGGTCACGGCAACATAAGGTATTGTATTAAGGGTTGCAGCATTAGGAAGTTTGTAAACCACTGTTAAAGAGATATAAGAGGCACAGGAGTGAAGGCCATGGGGAGAAAGAGACAGCAAACAAGATGATATTAGTCAGGGAATTCCCAGGATTGCTGATAGCCACCAAAAGCTGGGAAAGAAGCATGCATGGTCCATCTAGAAGAAGCTAGGACAGACCACAACCCATGGGCTGAGAACATCTGCTTTAGAAGAACATCTTGCTTTGAGGCTTCTGGCCTCCAGAACTCTGAGAAACAAATCTCTGTGGTTGCCAGCCAATGAGTGTGCAGGAACTTATTTGAACAGCCCTAGAGAAATAAAGCCATCGGTGCCACTCTGTTCTGATTGAATGTCCTCAGTCAGAGACTCCCTCTGAGAGAAGGGCCACCATGGATGCATGAACTCATCACCCATACATGCCCGTGCCTCCGACACTTCTCACATTTCACAAGCATGGGGATGGGAAATTACTATGGCTTCTCTTAAAGATGCATTGAGAGAACTGCTTTTTGGACAAGCAGTTCAAGAATGTTTAATAATGTTTCCTAACATTTTCCCTCCCTCCCTCCCCCCTCCCTCCTTGCCTCCCTCCCTCCCTCCCTTCCTTTTCCTTGGCTGAACTACACAATCTGAGCACTACTGACTATGAACAGTAAGCACGACATGGATACAGAAAGCAGGGGATGTTCATAAAAGCGAGAGCCCTCTTGTGTGTCATTTCTTGGGCACAAAGAAGCTTGTGCAGCCCACAAAGCCTTCAGTGCTGAGATAGCATTGAAACCATGTTCACTTTGATTGGGAGAATGTCCCTGAGAGTGTCCTACAATGCGCCTTTTTGTCATTTAGGCTGTGGTATAATATATATTGCCTAAAGGGACTATAGCTGGGGGAAAAAAAAAAGAAAATAGAAAGCAAAACAACCCTCCTCTCCCTGAAAGCAGTGTGCTTAAGTATGATGGCAAATTTGAGAGCAGCTTCAGGGACCATTAAAGACAGCTTAAGGAGGCACGCGAAGGGCAACCAACCGCAGGGGTGGGCGGGCCTGGAGTGTTAAGGTGGGCAGCTTCTGCCTCTATACAGCATGCAGGCATAATATGTCACCACAGGAGGCACAGATTCTTTTTCTTTTTTAAACCAAACCAAACCAAACCAAACCAAACCAAACCAAACCAAACCAAACCAGCCCAGTGATGTGTTCTGGTCTGAAATGCTCCAATTCTGTGAGCAACAGACGGTTCCTCTTGCTGCGGCTAGGGCAATACTGGGTTTGTCCAGACTCTTCAAGTCCTTTATTTTGATAAGGGAGGTACTACCAGTTGGTTGTATGTCCATTACTACTAATAAAATTAATGTTCCTTCTCATTTAAATATGATTTCCTATTATTTCAATTACTACTATTATCATTTATTAAAATCATTATGCATTCTTTATATATTTTGGATGTTATTTTAAAATTATGTGTATTATAAATGTATTGACCCAGGTTCTCACTTAGTCTTTTAGCTGTGTGTTGTATCCTGCTATAAGAAGTCTTCATTTTAACATACTGAATCTACGCTATCAGCATTTCATGCATCACTTGCACTTTCCAGAGATTTATTTAAGAGATGGCTGTCCTTAGAGAGGCTCTGCCAGCACCCAAGACAGATGCAGATCCTCAGAGCCAACCATTAGAGTGAGCCTGGATACTGAGAGTTAGGGGAAGGACTGAGGAGCTGAAGCGGCTGTTCTTCCCCATAGGAAGAACAATAATATCAACCAACCAGATCCCCCGGAGCTCCCAGGGAATAAACCACCAACCATGAGCCAGTCCATGGCTCCTGCTACATATGAAGCAGAGAACTGCCTTGTCCGACATCATGGCAGGGGAGGTGCTTGGTCTTGTGGAGGCTTGATGCCCCAGAGAAGAAGGATGCTAGAGGGGTGAGGTGGGAGTGGGTGAGTGTGTGGGTGAACACCCTCATGGAGTCAAAGGGGAGGAGGGTTCGTGGAGGGGAGACCAGGAAGGGGGACAACATTTGAAATGTAAACAAATACAATGATTAATTAAAAAAAGAATTCTTTCTCTATCTCAACACTGTCCTCTATGTTAGATTAATTTTGCAACCTTTAAAACAGTAGCAAATATGCAACCAACCGTATCTATATGGTAATCTTATTTTTCATTCTCCTCTCTCCATTAATACACCATGACCTGCTCATGTGAGAATCACAAGCTCCTTCTGAGCATTTGGATACCCACGAGTCACATCATAGTCTCCTCACGGTGGCTAGTGTTAGGGCTTTGTTCCTGTATTACACTAAGTAGCCATTACTGGAATAGTATGGACTTCTCCCGGTTTTACTATGATGATCCTGCAAATCTTGCCAAACTCTCTCCTTAGCAGCTTTATTATTGACTTGCGTCAGACCCACATGTCACTGAGCCTTTTGTGATCCTGAGAAAGGTGCGTCACCAAGTATCTGTAGCAATCCAATCTATACAACTCAAAAGTGGGTTGTGATGCTCCAATAGTGAAGGAATACAGCCCCTGTAAGGTAGAAACACACCTCACATCACCACTACAGATTCTAGTTCCTTTCAAAAGACTTACTTCCCTGAAATTGTCAACAACTAGTACTGGAGTCTTCTTTTTTCATTTGCTATGCTATCTCCTTTGAATAATCCTTTACTCTTCCCCTTTTTAAGAAAATCCAAAACATTAGGGCAGTGAAAACTAGTCTGGGAAGATAATGGCTTGGACAGCCCAGAATTCTCTCCTGGCTTCAGGTAAGATAAATCTGCTTTGTCTGACCCATTATAGATATTAAAGATGTCAAGAGAAGAATGGCCATTACAATTATGTGACTTTAAAGTATTTTCCAAAAGAGCCCTATCTGTCATCGGTTATGCAAGCTGACCAAATGCTCACGATGACAGACAGACAGCTGGTTCTCATTCATATTAAGTTCCTTCCAAAGCAAAAGGAATGTTAAGGCAATCTGGGCTCCTATTATGTTGATTCCAATGTAATTACATTTGTTATTTCCTGGCGATGTGGTAAATCAAGCTGTGGCAAAAAAGGTGGATATTTCACAGAAGTAATTTCAGAGAACATGAAATTGGATCACGTGTTGTGCTGAACTTTCTTCTGCTTTGAGACAAGTGATGTCCAGTGCAGGCAGTACTGAGGAGGAAGAGAACAAATTTTACTTCAAAGATAAGAAAGCCATTCTTTCCCACATGTAGATGCAAATATATAAGAAACAAAGAAAAGCAATGAACTAACACATTGTGGGGTCAAAGGCATGGGCAAACTGCCTTGGTGCAAGAGGCTCTCTTCTCTTCTCTTCTCTTCTCTTCTCTTCTCTTCTCTTCTCTTCTCTTCTCTTCTCTTCTCTTCTCTTCTCTTCTCTTCTCTTCTCTTCTCTTCTCTCTCCCTCCCTCCCTCCCTCCCTCCCTCCCTCCTTCTCTCTATTCTCAGCCCAGAGGTTGCAGAAGCAGCTGCTCCCTAACAGTGTGTCTCCCCCAAGCACACCGTGCTCTCCTGATGGACAGGCTGCCCATTAATTAATGTCTCCAGCCAGGGGTTGCTGACCCTTCTGATTTCATTACAGTCAGAAACTCTCTGGTGTTTACTCTCTCATTCATACAAAGGCCAAGTGCTTTTGGAGTCCTTTTATAAACCGATTGCCTAAGGGCCCAAATCAGAAAGGAATCTAATATTGGCACTAAATGATCATTCTGTGGCCTAAAAATCTGTGTTCAAAACTATTCTTGCCTGTGATATGAGCCCTTGTCAATACCAGAAATAAAGAGTTATCCCTATGTAAAAGAAAAGCTCAAAGGAATTTAACTTTAAAGGGCACTACGACCTTCACATAGATTTAAATACTGAGACTCACAGACTCTAATTTTTCTTCTAGACAGCAGGGATGCAGCTGTTCCACTACTCTATACATTTTAAGGAAATGGGTAGTGAGAAACCTGGAATAGCCAGGACCTCCTAGGACACAAATGTGCCAGGAAGTCCTAGGAAAAGACAACACAGCAAGACCATCACTGCAGCCTGCGTGGTTTCTTGCAGAATGAACAGCTCTGCAGCGCAGCCAGTGGCAGCACTGCTGGGAGAACCGAGCTTGGTTCTAGTTGCCATAAAAGAGCCAATCCAATTGAAGAGTTCACTTGAAAGCTTTTCAAAGAGACCAGGTCCTTATTTGCTTCTTGTAAGATCATGGTGCTACATGTCCAACACAGCCCATGTGGTTTAGCTTGAGCCAAAAACTAAGTCTGGAAAACTTGAAATCAGAATTAAAATGAAAGGGAAGAAGATAATGAGTTTGCCAAAACTATAGCTATATCTATTCCCCAGAATTCTCCATTTTTGCATCCTTGTCTGCTGCTCTCGGGCAGAACTTCCAGATTGTGTGCATCTATTTCTGTGCATAAAACAAGCTAAGAAACAGGTGATCAATAAACTGAACTCCTTTTTGCGTTCAAATGTAGACAAGACTTATTTTTTTTTAGTTTATCTTTTGTTTGGTTTTGTTTTATTCATTCCCAAATTGGTTTTCTTCATTTGAATATACTGCTTTCAAATTGGCTTACAGGGGTCTAAAGAGATGGTTCAAGGGTTAAAGAGAGGCCCAGGTTTGATTCCCAGAACACACATGGTTGCTCACAATTTCCCATATCTCCAGTTCCAGGGAATCTGACCCCCTCCTCTGGTTCCTGTGGGTACCACACATGTGTATGGTGCATGTACTTACATGCAGGCATATGATCCGCACACATAAAATCAAAATGAATTAATTAAAAACCTGGGACAGAGACCCCCTTCCTTACTAAGGGACATGAGGCTTGACTTTTTCATTTGGGAGAATGGTTGGAATTCTGGAACACTTACAAAATAAAAGTACTTCTTAAAAAGTAATGTGAACAAAGAGAAGATGAACATATACATCTATTAAATGCAATGCATGCATTACCTTGTACAGCCCCAAATATGAAAACAGAAAGTTCCAGGAGAAAAGAAAATCCAGGGAGTCGCCCTCTCAAAAACAAAGTATCCAGGAGTAACTGGTTATCCTGCTCTTAATTTATTGTTTACTTTACCCTACTTCATATGAAATTGTCACACACCTCATTCAACATTGGGGGTACCAGAATTCTGTTTAGTAGAACACAGGATCCCAGCCTTGCTTACAACAGACCCCACTGGGCTTATTTCCAGAACTACCTCTAGGCAGGAGCCTTGTCTAGCAGAGCTTCAGATCTTACAGGTGACTTTCCCATTCATTCCTTTTGTGACCTTGAAGTCCCCTCTAGTGCCTTTGCTTTTCTCATTGGCTTGGTCCAAAGTATCTTTATGACCCATGCTCTTTTATTAAATAACGGATGATAAGCTTGTTGCTGGAGTCTTGGAGATTTAAGGCTCTCTTGTCCTATTCAACAATTATCTGTTTTCACACACACAAACAAATCAGTGTGTGTGTATGTGTGTGTGTGTGTGTGTGTTTGTGTGTGTGTTGGAACCAAAATAGTGTACCAACAACAAATAGCTTTTGTTGGTGCCAGCCTTGAGATTTTTCACTTCTGAAATATTAGCAAAAATTATTGGTTGTTGTATATATGGCAATTTGGACAGCTAACAAAATAATAAAAAATTGTATTCTTCACCCCCAGGACACTGCCTTTTTTCGGGTACATGGTTCAGAGAGCAAAGCACCTTAGATTTCAACCTACATCCCCCTTCAGTGATATGACACCCTTTAAGGTATGAATGGATTCATATGTCAGCTGTATATTGTATTGTATAAATTACTTTTGATTTGAAGGTACAGTTTGATTGTGACCAGTATAGTCCAATGTTTTCCATTTTAAAAGACCCTGAGGGGCACCCAGTAAGACCTATAAGGATACAGAAGAAACAATAGCATAATAAAGTTTTAATTTCATTAGTCTTGAAAATAAAATGTTACTAATGTTTAGGCGACATTTTTTAATGTGCCAAAGCATACACAACATAGGGTTCTAACCACTCAGAGGCATAATGCATTGACATCATGTGTGTTCATAACGAGGCCGACCCAAAGGAGCCTTTTCCGGAGCTTTGCTTCACTCTAAAGAGAAGTTCTGTAGTCCTCTTTCTCCATTTGCCCAGTCAAGATGCTGTCTATACAGCTTTCTATTCGCATGGATTTGTCTTATTTATAGGAAACCATGCAGTATTCATTCTTTTATGCCTGGTTTATTTCACTTAGCATAATGTTATCAGGGCTTATCCATGTTACATGGCGTATCAGAATTGAATTTTCATCCTAGAGTGGGAGCATATTCCGTTACGCGTACAAATCACATTTGTTTATCCACTTAGCTGTTGGTGGACCTTTGAGCCGCTTCTATGTTTTGTCTATAGTAAACAATTCTATTATGGACACTGGTATTGAAGTATCTGTTTGAATCTCTGCTTTATTACTTTGGATCAATATGTAGAATTGAATTTGCTGGATCAATTATATGATTATTTCTTTTAAAAGCTATTACACTGGCCCTACCATGACCATACTATTTCTGGTGGCCATCACTAACGTGTGAGTACTCCAATTTCTCTATATATCTACCGGAACTTACTTTCCGTCTCTATTTATTTTGTAAGATAACCAGCCTAATAGAGGTGAAATAGCTCACCATGGTATTGCTTTTCACTTCCTGGTCATTTACAATGTTGAGTGTTCTGTATTTATTGCTCACTCATCTATCTCCTGTGGAGAGATGACTATGAAGCCCTTTGCTTATTTTCAGGTTGGGTTGCTTTTCATATTCTGGATATTGACTCTTCATCACTGTATAATTTGTAAATACTTTGTCTCTTACCCTGAGCTGTGTTTTCCCTCTGGTGATGCACCATCTTTAATGTGAAGACCTTGTTAATTTCATCAAAGTCCTTCTTCAACAAAGATAAACAAAAAATTATCCACTCTGTTCTTTTGTTGCTGTGTACTAGGTTATTTTTAAACAATTATGCTCTCCCACTACATATGTGATTGTTATGTGTGGTGGATGTATGTGTGTGTGTGTGTGTGTGTGTGTGTGTGCGCGCGCGCACACATGACAGAGGTCAATGTTGAATGTCTTCTTCAATTGTTGACTGCTTTGCTTTTTTGAGGAAGGCTAGCTCTTTGAATGCGGATTAAATTGGACTTGCTGGTCTGTAAGCCGGGAAGATCCTCCTGTTTCTGCCTCTCCAGTGCTGGGATTATCAGGACAAACTGGCACGTCTATTTCTAGTTTTATTTATTTAAAACGTAACATTGATGCTGGGGATCTAAACTTAGGGCTTCAAGCTTGTATGGCAAACACTTTACTGACTGAACCATCTTGTTGTCCCGGGTTTGTAGCTTTTATAGAGGGTATCTTGGAGGAATGGGAAGAATTCCATCATATATAGGGAGTTCACACAAGTGTTTCCATGTAATAGAGCACTCTCTGCTCATCATAGGGGGTTCACACCAGCGTTTCCATGTAACGGAGCACTTTCTGCTCATAATAGGGAGTTCACATCAGTGTTTCTATGAGATAGAACACTCTCAGCTCAGCATAGGGAGTTCACACCAGTGTTTCCATGAGACAGAACACTCTCAGCTCAGCATAGGGAGTTCACACCAGTGTTTCCATGAGATAGAACACTCTCAGCTCAGCATAGGGAGTTCACACCAGTGTTTCCATGAGATAGAACACTCTCAGCTCAGCATAGGGAGTTCACATCAGTGTTTCCATGAGACAGAACACTCTCAGCTCAGCATAGGGAGTTCACACCAGTGTTTCCATGCAACAGAGCACCCTCAGTATGCTCCATGTGGAGCAGTTCTGTCACTTTGAGTGGATTTTCTAATCCTTTTACTTATGTTTTTATTTTATTTTTACCTACATAGTTACTAAAATAAATCTTCACATTTATCAAGCAAATGGCTGAGGGAATACCTGGTATAGAAAATTCAAAAGGCTAAGTAGGACTAATACTGTACATGACAGTGGTGATAAGAGGATCTGAGAGTCAACCCTTCAACTCCTGGCTGTGACTGTCAGCTGCATTAGGAAGAGCTGACAGGGAGTCAGCAAAAATTCACAAACGTCAACGCAAGTGTTTTAAAATGTGGATTTAGCTCTGCTGTTAACAACACACGGCAGATGGGAGTGCTTGGGTGTCAATAGTCAGAGACAATACCCAAACTCAAAAGTTGTTTATGTTTGTGACAAAATTCTTTTAAATACCGCACCCATAACATTTTAGGGTCAGTTTATATTATATACCACACAGGTTGATATTTATAGGTTCACAACTTATAAAAGAATGCATCTTGTAATATTTTTTTTCCTTAGAGGTATTTTTAAAAGTTAAGCATTCTGGTTCCCATAAAGATAAGTAAGCTTGCAGACGTATTTTCCCTCTGCTTTTTAAGGAGGAAACCAGCATACAACTGTGTCAAGAGATTTTTTTTTTCTTTCCTTAAAAAACAATCCAAGCAGCCCGACTCCAGTGTGTTTGACATGAGCTCCTCGTGAATCACTGCAAAGGTAATGAGTGCTTAGTCCTCTTGCTGTTTGTGAGAACCAGTGGTCTCTTATCCCCCTGCTTTGTGTGCACTCAGAGTGTACAGGCTTGCAGAATACTTGTCACAAAACACTATGACCCTGTGAGACTAATTTGATGCCAGAAAAATAGTGTAGCTGAGTTGAGCGGTGAAAGGCATTCTGGGCCCAAGATATGCCAATAGAAAGGAGAATGTCCTCAATAGCAAGACTGTAGTTCATCCATCACCCTGAATCTTAGCACCTTTGTGCTGTTTCAAGGCAAGTTAGTTATGAAGTTAGTGAGTGAACTCTTTGAATCCGTGTTTACACTGATGTTACTCCATGTGTGTGTGTGCTCGGTGCTCAGATATACACCCATAAAAAGCCTAATCTGTGACAGGGATGATAATAGTATCCAGTGTTTTTTGTTCCCTTACCACTTATGTCGCATAGCATCTTTCTATTTTATGTGAATTTTCTCTATCCACATTGCTTTTGCCTTCAGAGGCCTGCATATCCAGTGGCCAATCCAACCTCCTTGAAAAATAATTACCTTAAGACGAGAGGAGCTTTTCTAGTTACAGATTTGGTGACAATAGCTATGAAAACTATCTCTGAGAAACACTGAATTCTCTGGGTAATTTTGACTGGAGACTAAGGAACTTCTTTAAAACTTGAAGGACAGCAAAGCTTCAGAGCTTTAAGGGCTGCACACCACCCACGTTTTCCTGCAGACAGCTGGAAGGTTAACATAGAAGGTGGCTTATGTGGATTTGCTCTCCCCGGTAGAACCTCCAAAGTAAGCCAACTGGGCTCACCATGAAAATAGAAAAGATCTCAATGCATGTAAGAACCCAAGTCTTACCAGGACAATAGGACAAGAGAGGACTTCAAAGGATGCTTCTCATTGGGATCAGATTTTAGGAGGTGATTCGTCCTGAAGACAGAATAAATGCTAAGGCAAGGAAATGAGATTAAAAACTTAGCAAAGTAGAGGACAGAGAGCTAATGCTCATAGAATCAAATTCCTATTGGCCTTCAGCTGAGAGGGACTGCATGTGGTAGGCAGTACATGAGTGGGATAAGTAGGTGACATGGGTCTATGCCCAGGAGAATGAACAACTCTTGTTCTGAGATGAGGTTGGAAGCTTGAGGAACTGCCTCTACCCCTCCTGCACACATTGGTACTAGGATGCGTCTATAACCTGGACCCCACTAATGCGCCACAGTGGCAAATCAGTATCTCTTTGCAGCTCACTTTTCCTGCTCATTTTCACTTGTTTCAATTCTGGCTACCTCCGTGGCTTCTGATTTCTTTAATTCATGGCAACCTGGTATCTTCTCTGAAATCTAAAGACAAAGCTTCTTTTAGGGGAAGTGTTAACTGTCCTAATCCAGGGCTATCCTCAGCATTATCTTGATGAACCTGCCATCCCACTTGACCACACCTACTTGACAGTTTCCATCATGAAATATGACTGTTCCTCTCTAGAACTGCTGTTGACAGGGACATTGGCTCTCTCCTCCCCTCAGCTCATGCAGTAGCTCCTCTGATACTCCCCCGATTTAGTGTCAACCACTCTGGTTTTGTTGAACTTCTACATGTACACCCCTTCCATTTTCCCATGACCCATCTTTGGCTTCTCCTCTTTCTCTGTCCCATCACTGACCACCCCAGACTCTCTGTTGATGCTCCAGTTTCTCTGGCTCCATTTTTGTTTTCATCCTGCATCTTTCCTGTCCCTTACTCCCTTGAGCAATTGTGTTCCTGATGTCATAGGAACCTCCTTGCTTATAGGACTAGCTAAAACACAGCTCTTCTGTGCTAACACGCAGCAGAGCCTTTTGCCTGTAACTCTCAAGACCTCAAGCATTTCTGATAGCTTGGACAACTTGTGACATTATCCAAAAATACAATATTTAAAAATGTGAGGCATCTAGAGTTCTGGGTTCTGCTCATATAGGAAGAGATCAGGATGGAGTATCAACGCCAGTCTTTAAACAAAAATATAGACAAATAGAAAATTCCTTATTCTTTTTGAGCCCAAACAGAGAGCTGTGGCTGGAAAGCAACTTACTGGTGTGGATAGAAGCAACAACAAGCTTGCTCTTGTTGGGTAAACGGTATCTAACTAGGACCAAGCTGCTAAAGGCTGTGCTCCAGGCTTGGCAGATGCTTTGTTCAAAGAGCCAGAGAACAAATTATCTATTCCAGTGCTGTACTTGGAGACTGACCCAGGGGACTTGGATATGTTTGTATTCTACCACTGTGCTATAGGATCAGGCACACATAGGAATCACTTCAGGCCTTGTAGGCTAAGTGAGATCTTTGCTGCCAATGATTTGAATAGAAAAGTTATAAGCACTTTCTCATGTAAAAACTACTCGAAGTCCATATGCCGTACAAAAATAGACAGTGGCTGGATTTTGCCCATAGGCAGTAGTTTGGTAATAAGTTCTCTAATAGAGAAAGGGAACAACATGCCAGATCAGGTGAGTAATTGAGAGGAGAGAACTTGGCACTATAAGAAACAAAAGCTGAGTCTAGACACAAGTGTTGATACAGCAAAAGGAGTGATAAGGACTACCAGGTGACCAGATTAAGCTGCCACCCATGACCTTGCTCTATATGCTCTATCACAGCCTCTGTGTTTATCCTAAAACATAAAGGGGAAGGGAAAGCTTAGGCAGGTTCCCCAGAGCTGAGAAATAAATCTCACACAGTCATAACCAAGGCAAGTTCTGTTTCCTGTTGAGAAGCAGACGCCCTGTCAGGATTCTAGGATCCCAAAGACAGGAGCATCATTGATGAATGGTTAGTGGGGTTTTGACAGAGACCAGACTCCAGCACTAGCCTCTCTCTGTAGTCCAGTGAAGTGCTAACCCTGCGCAGCCAGTCCTTGGCAAGAATCCCTCTTCAATGGCTCTTGGACAGTGTCAGCCCAGTCTGCTCTGACCCCACCCCAAGGCATCAGAATCCCACCGTGACATATGTTCTAGCCTGCCCCCAACCCTTCTGCTATCTGATGGCATGTCACTTGTGACTTGTTTTTCTTCATTTCCCTTCCCTGTTCCCCATGGCAGCAACTTTAATCCCTCAACATAATTCAGCTTACTATTTTACAGTATCCACTTCACACTTAACGAGTGATCAGGCCTCCTGCGTCGCACAAACAGAGACTGTTCAGATAATAGGGCTTATGTGTCGCCTCTCATACACACAGGTTGTGCTTTTGTTCTTCTTACAAAGCACTCATTAATATTAACACCGTCTTTGTGTGGGCATGTTATTGCCCCTTTCAAGAAGATATGAAGCCTTAGAGAGGGTTCAGACTTGAGTCTAAGGAGCTGCTAGGCATTTGCTCTTTTCTATTGGCCTTATCCTTCCTCAAGAAGACAAAACTCAAAGAGAAAGTACTCCAAATCAAATCTACTTTCGGATCTGCTCTATTTATTACTTCATTAAAAAAAGAAAAGAAAGAAAGAAATGATCTTTCAAGTCCTCTTTAAGTAAAAACTGAGTTCCCATCCGGATATCTGATGTGGACATCAGGCTTCTGAAGGCAGGTTTTAATGTGGGTGGAGACACGGGGGTGACAGACTGTTGGGGGCCATGGGGGAGTTTACAGGAAAATACCAACACATGGAAGGGGAATGAGAGAGAACCTGGTGAACAAACCAAATATGCAGCTTCATGCTTGACCCTGGTTGCCTGGAACCGACTGTGTAGGACTTTGGGGGGCAGTAGGGGCAGGGGGAATGAAGAAGAAAGGGCCAATACATTTGTTTTTTAAAATATTGATCAAAAAAAGCAAAAAACAAACAAACAAAATCCCCCCAAACAAAAACAAAACAAAACAAAACCCACAAAACCTACCTGACTTACTAGAAGTAATTTGAAGAGGTTGCCTTGGCTTTCCTCCCTCCCTCTCTTCCTTCCTCTATGATTTCTTTGTTTCTTATCTCTCCCCATCCCAAGTGTGACATCAGCACATTGCCAGGTTGGCTGAGAATTTGTGGCCCTTCTGCCCTACCTCTGGAGGGCTAAGAGAATAAACAGACCCAACCGCCTCCAGCCTTTCTCGGCTCTTCTGAGTAAAGCCTGCCTCTCTCGGCATCTGTGATGAAGTATTAACTGCGACTTTACTGTACCAACCAAACAAACAGAATGTGCATTTGTGACTCGTGGGCTTGCTTAGTGCTACCTCAGCTCTGACATGGCAGTTTGGCATTTCCAGCAGGAATGAACCTTCTCGATTTAAATTTATTAGTTAAAAAGCTTATTCTCCAGAGTTTTAAGTAAGAAAAAGAAATTGCATTTAAGTGAACATTAGGTATTTGTTTGAGCAAACTAGTGTGATCCAGAGTCATTTTAAAGATTTACATTTATTATTTAATGTGTGTGTGTGTGTGTGTGTGTGTGTGTGTGTGTGTGTGTGTGTGTGTGAGAAGGTGTCTGGACAGGGGCAGTGAGGTTGAATTCTCCCTAGAGCTGGAGTTCTAGTTGACTATAGTCACCTCAGGTCCTCTGTAGGAGCAGTACATATTTGTAACCATGGAACCATCTATCTAGGCCCAACCCAGACTCATTTTTTTTAAGTGTCACATTGTCCTAGTGTGGAGCAATTTTTCTGAGGCGTAGACAGCTGTCCAGTTTCTCACTCAGTTCTTACACTGAAAGTGGACAGCTTGGGTTTCTTCATCCTCATTAAATCTATGTTCTCCTTTTATGCAATGTGTCCTTGTTCCTACAAAAAATAACAAGTTACTAAGAGAGCCTGGATGGGAAACGTATGCTAAGTGTGTACTGGCATATAAAATAATGATAAAGGCTATTATTCATTGATATAAATTTCTGGCTAATTCATTGCCAAAGAAGCTTCAGTCCAACTAGAACTTATGGCTATTATTTTTTAATGTTTAATTTTATATAAGTCAACTGGATATTTCTCATCTTATGCATTATTTGTTTATTCTATCATTTATAGCCCCGATTAACAAGCATATTAGGTCAACTCACTATGAAACATGGGCTAAATTCATTGCTGATGAATGTGTAACTGGTAGATTTTATAGCGAGGTGACTTAACATCTGTGTTTGCATAGAATCTAGCTTGCCTGAAGTGATTTCTTTTCTCCTACTTCTGCAGTTGTATATATTGGTTTCTAGGAAAGGAAGAAAGGAAGAAAGGAAGGAAGGAAGGAAGGAAGAAAGAAAGAAAGAAAGAAAGAAAGAAAGAAAGAAAGAAGCAAAGGAAGGAAAGAGAGAAAAAGAGATAATGGTCTGGAATTAGGGGTGGAACTTACTAAAGTATCATAGGAGAGGAACCTGAAAAGAAGGTGCTGGCTAAGGTTCAAAGTCACTCTTATGTCCAGGGAACAAATTGGTAATGGTTCTTCCATGGGTTTGAACTCATGATCTAGGTAGACATCAATTTATCAAACCCAAACAGTGGATCTCTTTCTAAAAGAACCCATGTGTGAAACCCTTTGTCAAATCTAAATCAATACACACCACATCATCCTAGCACTTCTATTGTTACCATAACTGAAGGAATTCTGGAAACAGGTACTTCATGAGAAACTGATAATATATCCTATGAGGCAAAATAATTCTTTAAGATTCAGCAGCACAGATTTGGCTCATGTCAAAGTCATAAGGAACAATAATGCTCCATAAATTACATGAAATTTCTACAGGTACATGAGGAGAAACATGGAGGTACATGAGGAAAACAAAGGAGAAATTTCATTATGTTACAATGAAAAAACCCCCACAAGACATTGAAACTATTTCCATCTTTCACTTCAGAAGGACAGTGAGTCCTTCTAATTAGCCCTGCTAATAATTCATCACCCTGAGTATGTTTGTCTCAACACCTAACACGATTAGTGTGAAGGAGCAAAGGTCTCCTATCCACTTTCTCAGTTTCTGTCCAGTCCATGGCCAATGGCCAGGCTACTTTGAGCTTGGGGTGGGGCAGGATATGTCAATGACAGCAGATGGCCCTGCAAAAAACCATTCAGTTCATAGCCAGGATCACAAAAAGGAAGTACTGGCCTTTGAACTTCCCATAAATTACACCATCACCTCCTAACGAGAGCACCTAGAGGACCAAGCCTTTAACACATTGGCTAGGAGGAGACTAACTTCTAAAGTATAGCACCTGCACATTTGCACTGAAGTCATTCAGTCGGAAGTGTTGAGCTTCTCAAGATGGTGGGAATTGTCACAAGCAGTGAGGACATAGAGATGATGAAGATATGCCCTGTGTGGTTTCTTACAGAGCCCATTTTATAATAAGGATATGCAGTTAATCAAAGTTGTAGCTAAGCTTCCAGACATAACAGGACTGATGCACATATGAACTGACAGAGACTGTGGCAGCCTACACAGGGATAAGCCAGATGGGATCCCAACGTGAGAGAGGAAGTGAGGGTATTAAAGGAGCTTGCAGCCATGTTCAGATGAGCTTACCTCATGTTTATCAGCACTGTGAACTTGGGCAAGTATTTTAGATGCTTTGAGCCTTAGCTTCCTGGGGTGGAAAATGACTTGCTACATTACAAGTGAAACACATAGTACTTGGCAGGCTTAATATTCAAGGACTACCATATCTCCCTTTTGGTGGAAGGAAAGAGAGACTTCACTGGAGAAAACTATTTCCCTTTGCTGTTTTGGCATGTTATGCCAGGTGGAGCTCATTTTGACAGTAGATATAGAAATGCATCAAGGAATCTGAGCTATGTTTCTTTGCAGAATAATTTTATTAAAATACACAAAATTCCTTCAAGATCATTGCTGGTTTTACATGAAAGGCAGTTCCACCCAACCCAGCTTTGCAGGGGAGAATGAACATTTGTCAAATCCTATTTAGCTCTTCAGAGGTGCCTTCCAACAGGTTTCGCCTATGGTTTTTTTTTTTTTTTTTTTTTTAGCTTGAGAATGGAGTTTGCAATAGGTTAAGGGCTGCAAGTTTAACATAGAATTCTTCATCTCTGGGCTCTGATGTAAGCACTTCTTCTGGAGATAGGGGTTTGGTGTTTGAAAAGAAAATTCCTTTGCTTTTCAAAGTTTCATGGCACTCTGTGGTTTGGAGCATTTATCACAGTAAACAGCAAGAGCTGAGGCCTGCCCCAGCCTTTGGAGATGGGAAGAATGTTGTGCATGTAATAAGGGGCAAGGGAATGGAGCAATGATTGAGCCTTAGGGAACGGGCTTTCTGGAGGTTTCTGTTCTCCCACCCCAGCTGTCTCTCTATTAGTAACAGAAGCCTTGTGTTTCTCAGCCTGAGGCATCTGGTTCCAACCCAGATGCTGTAAGGTCACAGTAGAATACAAAGAAAGCATCCAGGTGTTTCAGATTCAATAATGCTTGTTAAAGTGGAATGATAAGAATAATCACATTATCTTTAATTATGAGCATATTTTGTTTGCAGAAGTTATCAATGTAAATAACATGAATTACTATATCAAACATAGTGATTTCTAGAGTGACAAAAGTTACATCATCATTTTCTTGTGCTTATTAGGGTCTTCTTGCATACACTTCTTTGAAACTTGTACTGGCTGGTTTTGTGTGTCAACTTGATATAAGCTGGAGTTATCACAGAGAAAGGAACCTCCTTTGAAGATATGCCTCCATGAGATCCAGCTGTAAGTCATTTTCTCATCTAGTGATCAAGGGTGGGAGGGCCCAGTGTGGGTGGTGCCATCCCTGGGCAGGTAGTCCTGGGCTATATGAGAAAGCAAGCTGAGCAAGTCAGGGGAAGCAAGCCAGTAAGTAACATTCCTCCATGGCCTCTGCATCAGCTCCTGCTTCTGACCTTCTTGAGTTCCTGTCCTGACTTCCTTGGTGATGAACAGCAATGTGGAAGTGTAAGCCGAATAAACCCTTTCCTCTCCAACTTGCTTCTTGGTCATGATATTTGTGCAGGAATAGAAACCCTGTCTGAGACAAAACTCTGAAGTATTTTGATGCATTTGTGTTGTTGTTTTCTCATTTCACTGAAGGGAAGACTAAAACTCAGCAGAGATATGTAACTGCCTTCAAATTACCTGACCAGGTACTGGGTGGTCTGAGCCTGGTTAATAAAATTCCAACTTCTAAGCTACATATTGCACACAGAGAAATTCATTTACACTTGCATTTCCTAGATTTGATCCAGTAACTTGAATGACTGACGTTGATATCAACTGAAGGTTGTCCCCCCACCCGCCACCCTGAAAGCCCATTGTCAAAGGCTTGGTCTTTGAGAAGGGATAAAGCTTTAAGGGAGGTTTGTAGGCTAGTCCCCTCCTTTCCTTTTCAGTTCCTCGACATGAACGAATTTGCTTTGCCACGCTATGTGCTGGCATCGTATGTGCTGCCTGGCCACAAGCCCAAAACACTGACCATGGACTGGAATGAAAATATCTCATTCTTGGCTTTCCCTTTGTAAGCAAATTACGCCGTGAATGTTTGCTTTTATTCTCATGAAACCAAAACCCAGATACGTTTCGACCCAGCCTTCCCAGCCTTTGGATACCTCCGTGGCTAGTTGATCTTAGCTCTGCACCCTCACTTGCAGCCAGACAGAATTGAGAGCTGAGTCTTCTGAGGTTTGTAACGTTCTTTCAAAATAAAAGGAAAGCTACGGCAGGTCACTGTTTGCCCCAGAGGATTCATGGAATGCAAGAGTTTGCCCTCAAAGTCACAGGAGATGATGAATCGTCAGAAGTTAATGTTGCTGGTCACCGACTTGGCAGTTACTTTCAAAGCTGTCACCCGAAGCAAAATAGGCTTAGCTCTATTCTTGTAAATGTAGCGTAGCACTTCTTTTGGCCATGAGGATAAACATCTCTCATCAGACATTTTCTTTCAACATCTGAGGATTGTAGCCTATTCCTTATTTTGTATAGATCAGGAACTCGAAGAACTTAAAGCCCAAATCTCCTTATTGGCTCAATATTTGGGGCTTTTAAGTGAGTCCAGCCTGGCTAATATGCAGTGTATTTGCATATTTGTCTTAAAGTGTCATTCTGGAACAATGAGACGAATAAAAGATGAAAAGAGTGCATGACTCTTGCTTCAATTTTACAAATGATATCAATTTATTCATCTAAACATACTGTGCTCACTTACTAGATCATGAGCACTATGCCTGGAGAGCCTTCCTCCTGTGGCACTGGACAAACTTACCATACATCAATGGAACGATCCTAACAATGTCATAAAACACTACACAAGTCTCAACAGGCTTTCTTCTAAAACTTAAAAAAATAAACAAAAAAATGAAAGAAAGAAAGAAAGAAAGAAAGAAAGAAAGAAAAGAACAAAAGAAAGAAAAGAAAAGACCTTAATTTGATCTAAGGATCCAATTTACTACGGATGTTTTCAAAGAGAAGAATTAAAAATATGAGGGAAAGAAATATTTTTTTCCTTTTCTCTGACCAAGGCTGGAACTCCACAACAAAAAAGATTAAGGAGATGAGAGCGTCTACATTTGTATAGTAGGAACTCCTTAGGACCCCACTGCCTTGGAAATGGCCCAAAGAATGGGTAAAACTGACTGTGTTTTTTTTTTTTTTCTTCTTTTCATTAAGTTTGAAGGTGTGGGCAGTTAGAGAGAAATCTGATTGGAGGATGTGAGAAGGACGCAATGGTAAGAGGCAGACAGACCTGAGTGAGGACTTCACTGTACTGTGTAGAGAGCTCTGCTACTGAGCACTTGATGAGCCCCCACACACTCTGCTTCAGCTGCAGCCCTGAAGAAAACAAAACCGAACAGTAAGGTTCTTCCTGCTGTTCCTAAGCTGTTAAGACAAGACCAGTTGCCTCCTCTAGTGGTGGGCACCTCTAAACTGAAAGTTTTATGTCCTGCTTCTGCGGATGTTGGAGCGTCGTGCTCATTGTCCGAGTCAGGGAGAAGGGTAGGGAGAAAGATGAAGACCTTGCTTGTATTCTTTCCTCAAGGCTAAGGTGACATGCTTTGGGGTACTGTGCCATGTCCCCCTTAAAACAGCCAAATATTAAAAATATGAGCTGGGTGGGGTCGTACATGCTAGTATTCTTAGCTCTCCTGAGGGTGAGGCAGGGGATTGTCTCAGGCTCAAAGCTAGCCTGGGTTACATTAATGAGTAGTACTCCGCCAGCAGAGGTTACATAGTAAACCTCATCCAAGCAAACAAACAAAAACTAAATCCCCAAAACACAAAACGCGACGAAACAAAAGCAAGAAAACAAAACAAAAAGCCAAAAAAGCTGATTAAATGCCGATTTCAGCTGATAGTTTCACCTCGAACACTGCAAAGCCATGAGCTTATTGTTATTTGTAGAAACCAAACAATGGCTTGTTACCCCACAGATTTCTGCTTGGGTGTGGATGCTTCTGGAACACTTCTCCTGGAAATGCAGCAGGTTCCTGGTGTCTGTGGGAAGACCAACGCCAGAAACCTAGACATCTTCACTGACAGGTGGAAATACTCTAGACTGGGAAACTCCGAAAGCCATATATATCATTAGCAGTGAACTCTAGAGTGGCTTACAATAACCGAGTGTCCCTTATGAAGACCCAGCCAAAGCCTCCCTTACAAGAGCAAGAAAGTAAAATGCTTTAATCTGGAATATTAATGTTTTCCGGTTTTCTGAGGTTTTCCCTCATCGTTTCCTTAAGTAATCCCTTTCTTTCATAGTTAACAAATACTACCTGGAATGGTGGATGGTTTTGTAAAACAGCTGCAGAAAGAAAACCACAGGCTAGAGCAAATGGCAACCCATATTTGCTAGTATTTGCATGTGGAGAGTCCGCGTTTGTAACTCAAAAGGTCTTTGCTGTCCCTGCAAGTAATGGCCACAGATTCTTACTTTAATACCTTGTTGATATGCTGTTTTATCTTTTCTTTACTGCCCACCACCTGCACCTTTTCTTTTAGTCAGTTTCAGTCCCTAGATATGTCTAGTGTGATGTTCTGCGGGCAGGGTGCCTCTTGCCTTTAACCCAGAGCTCAGGGGGTAGAAGCAGGTGGTTGGTTCTCTCTGAGTCTAGGTTAGTCTCATCTACATCGAGAGTTCAAGGTCACCCAGGGCTATATTATAAAGCTGTCTCAAACCAAAACAAGAACAAGAAAAAGGAATACGTCAAATGTAACAAGTCAAGTTTTTGCTTTTATTTGTAATCCATGAGCTGTACCACCTAGCCTACAAACCAGATGGGACTTTCCTTGGAGGTACCGGAGGGTCTTGTTAAGTAGTCTGAGGAGGAGCGAGCAAACAGCACAGTATAAACACAAGTTCGGTGAGATCAGGGTGCTTCTGGTTATTTCCTCTTCTGGATTACAGCAGAGGGCACATCCTGATTGGTCAGCTTAAATAGATACGGCCACTTTGAAACAGTTGCTATAAATCAGAATTATTTGCAATCTGTCTCACTCCCTCGTTCTCTTCCTGTCTCTCCCACTTTCTCCTGGTCTGTTTTAGGAGGTGCCATCCTCTCTCTCTCTCTCTCTCTCTTTCCCTCCCTCTCTTTCTCTCTGTTTCTCAGAAAATCAAATCATCCACATAAACAGTGAACAGCTTAGATATCCACTGGTGGATTGACACACTATAGGCTCCACTTTGCATAAGAGTGTAGATGCCTAACGTAATGGCTCAGTCCAAAGCAAGGGCTTCTCATTTAGTCAAGCTAAGCTCACCAGAATCAGGAATATCATGAATCTTTCTTTTTCATTCCATTTCCTTTCTTAAAATATAAGAATTATGTATGTGTGCCCCCCGCTTGTGTTTGTGTATGTGTGTGTGTGTGTGTGTGTGTGTGTGTGTGTGTTTTTGCATGTAAATGGGTTCAGGTGGAGGCCAGAAGAGGGTGCTGGGATTTGAGTTCCAGTCCTCTTTGGGAGCAGCAATCACTCTGACCCATCATCTTTCTAGCTCAGCATAAAATTTGAAAGCATCATATTTTTGAGAATTTCATATATTTTTATAATGTATTTTGGTCATAATCACCATTATTCTTGTCTCTAACTTCATTTAGAGTCACCCCTCCTAATGTTGTGTCCTCTTATTTTCTTTTTTCTTAATAATCCACTGATTCCAGTCTGTGCTGCCCATTACTTGTGTGTACACGAGTAATTGGAGCACGGCTGACCTACTGCAATCATACCCTTAAAGGTACATGTTGATAGAACCCAGATATTCTTGGTAGCAGAGAGGATTATTCCAGAAGCTGATCACTGAAACAACCTATTAATGTAGGCTTGGTTTATCCTGGCTCTAATAGTTGTGTGTTGGTTTAAGTAATATAATAAGATTCCTCAAGAGTATCTACACGAAAAGGATGCTTTCCTGAGCACTACGGAGAGAACTTCCTGCTTGGTGTATCAGCTTTTATATGGTTTACATGTATGATCTTTCTATGAATTACTCACAGACTATTTTGGAATCATTTCCACAGGATCTTTGGATGAAAAATGCAGTGTGACATACATGTTTGTCTTGGGAGTTATTTTTTTAAAAAGTATTATTATTGGATGTGCATGTTTTATATGTATGTGTACCGTGTGCATACTTGGTGCCTGCGTGGGCCAGAAAGGGCAGTGGCTCCTTTGGAACTGGAGCTACAGATCATAGTCAGCTTCCATATGGCTCCTGCGTATCAAACAGACGTCCTCTGCAAGAGAAGCAATCTTAGCTGATAAGACATCTCCAGCCCCCACAAGATTTATTTATTTATTTGCATCAACACGTGTGTTTAACATCCACAAAGGCCAGGAGAGAGCATCAAATCCTTTAGAGCTGGAGTTACAGGTGGTTGCCAAGTGGGTTTTAGGGACTGAACTCCAATACCCTTCAAGAGCAGCATGTGCTCTTAACCACGGAGACATCTCTCTAGGTCCCTGGGATCTTTTATTTGCTGGTTTGATTTTTGAGAACAGATTGTTCTAACTTAGCAGTTAAATGGTCCTCATGCAACTTAGGAATCTCATGATAGATGATGTAACAGCTTTCTTCCCCTAACATAAGTCTAATAACTCATGTGTCTTAGGACTGAAACTGTCCTTTGTCCTAAAACACAAGTGTGATCGGGTAAGGTTTGGTCAAACTTTTGGTAAGGAGCTGGAGATGAGGATGGTCCTACCTGTTGTTATTCACTGATGATAAGTAGAAAAGAAAAGAAATATCTGTTATCAGACTAATGACTCAAGTATTCATGATAAGAGACAGGTGAATCATACCAAAGTTATGTAGTCAAGCATATGTGGGTGGAAGCCTTTTTATAAATGAAGTCACAGCAGGCAGAGAAAGCTATGCCACGGTGAGGAAGAGAGACAATGTGTCCATGTATGATTAGGTAAAGGGGCTATGAAGTCACGTCTCTGCAATTGTCCTGAATCCAGGGTGTCAGATTTCAGAATAGTGCATCCTGAGCCCTGACAAAGGCAAGATAAAATCTCTTCCTCAGAAGGCTAAAACCAAAAATAACCTGTTTAAAGTGATCAGCTTGAAAGGCCTCAGATCAGTAACAGTCAGCTTTCCACACTGTACCACAGAGTCCTACAGCACAGAGAGCCAAGAGGCTCTGCAGAGACGGACTTGCAGAGACTCTGATGCCTAAGGCCAATGACCACATAGCCTGTTAAGTGATAATCACATTCCCCCCAAGTCACTTCCCTCCTATTCATGTCTCCTTGGCTACTTGGAAGTTACTGCCCCTGAGCTTTTCAGTGTCATTATCAACATAATAATGGCTTTTCTGTTATTAGGATTTAGCAAATTAGAGGCTCTGAGTAAACTGATTAAAATGGAGAGTATTATTAAAGGTTAGGTCAACCTGTTTCTATATCGATCTTAGGTTTATGATAGCAGAACTGTATGTTGGTTGCTGGGTATTTATCCCATTAAAATTCATAATAAACTACTGCTTCCAAAATAATATCAGAGACCACATGGTGCAGAGGAGTTCGCTTTATTTTTGTAAAACTCTGATTCTCTGTAGTTACCATTGACAGGACATAGATTGAGGCTCATGTGGAAGAAATTTATGCTATAAACAGTTCACAAAGCATTATGATTGCTGATGTTACAGGTAATGCACCAATCATAGCTATGTGCACTGTTCTTGGTCAGGCAGTAGAGTATTTCTGACTTAAGGGACAATATGTAGCTTTCATCCAGAGAGGAGGAAACAATAGCTGTTTGAACAGAACAACAAATAGGCAAACTAACTGTGTCAAATGGCACCTCATGTTTTATGGTCATCTGAGCAAATTTGAAAATTCTAGTTTGAGAAGATATATGCTCCAGTGGGTAGTCCCATAAATATCATAAGAAAAATCTCCTGTGTGGAAGTAGTGCCAACTGACTATGATAATGAGTCTACAATTACAAGACTCGGGAGGGTGAGACAAAGGCTTCCATCCATTCCTGGTCTGGGGTCAAAGCTCCTGACTTCTACAAAAATGCTGCACACACCCAGATGTGGCATGACAAAGAAGTGCAGCCTCAAGTCTCAATCTTGGTCCTGCCTGTTTAAGAGGTTTATAGAGGGGGCCTCTGATGCTGTCTCCAATGAAGTACAACTCTTCAGATAAATCTTACGACTGATGTCAACTCTAAAAGCTCGATAGAATAGGAAGTCGCAAAGACATACATTAATCTATCTGGATTCCTGGGAAGAACAGTCTAGATAGTTCTGATCTGAGGAGCTAAGGGAGCTTAGAGAAAGGAAGATCTCACATGGGTGGGAAGAAATCAACCTTAGGACACTCGGGTAACTTAGTGAAGGCCATTTTCATTGGTGAGGGAAGGCAGCAGAAGACTGAGTCCTTGCTCTGTGTACAGGATGCTAGAGGTATTGGGTGAGGTCTATGCTATATACACACTGGGTGAGACACACCCCACAGATGATGGTTAGTGAGAGGCTGAAGTTACGAAGCTGACAGTATTTTATAAGCTGATGGAATGGGGAAAAGTCAATTTTTGGCTTTTTATCATAAGTACCCTACACAATCATTTGAAATGTTGGAAAGAAAGTAAAGAAGAAAAGGAAGGAACATCTCTCAGCTCCTTTTAAGATTCTACTACAACCTTGAAATTGAAGGCCAAGAGGAACATTAGACAAAGTAAAAATTTAAATCTAATTTTCTACAGAAGTATACATTTAAAAATATAAAATAGAGCCGGGCGTGGTGGCGTACGCCTTTAATCCCAGCACTCGGGAGATACAGGCAGGCGGATTTCTGAGTTCGAGGCCAGCTTGGTCTACAAAGTCCTTGGGCTACAAAGCCCAGGACAGCCAGGGCTATACAGAGAAACCCTGTCTCACCCCCCCCCTCCAAATATATATATATATATATATATATATATATATATATATATATATATATAATAGGTTATTGGTGAACCAAATGAGATTGTTTTAGGAAACTTGATTTAATAGTAAAATAAAATATCAAGGTAAATGATATAAGGAAATATCATATCTTAGTGGACTCTGAAAATGAATTATATAATATGCTTGTGTTCAACATATTTGGATTTCAAATAGAAAAAAATTCTTTATAGCATTCATGGACATTTCTAAATAGCTAATCATGTAAAGAAAAAACACTAAACAACATTTCCTCAAAAGTCAAATAAGACAAAAATATTTGGTTCTTTTTCTTTTATATATTATATAAGGCTTAGTCAATATATTTGATCAAAGAAACAAAAGAAAAATTATAAGATATAGAAAGTTTTAAAAAATGTTACCAATTGAAGTTAATGTGATAATGCTCACAGAAAATCCCCCAAAATTTATACACATACATACATACATACACACACACACACACACACACACACACACACACACACCAGCTTGATAGGTGAACTAGCAAATCCACTGAATAAAATATAAATACACAACACTCTGCTACTCTGATTTTCTACATAATAACAACATGCATATGGACAAGTGTATATTTATAAAGAAAGATTGTTTATAGTGACATTAAAACCAATATACACTGAGGAGTAAATCTTCTCAAGATTGAACAACAACAAACAAAAATCTACAAAACATTTTTTGAGCAAAATACTAAAAAGAAACAACTCTCTATTTATCTAGTCCACTTGTGTTTTTGCTGGGGGTAAGTTGCCTATGTTTAAATGAATAACACCTTCATGCTTATGTGAATAACACTAGTTAAATGCTCTTCCTTCTTGAAAAGACATAAAAATAGGAGGAAGCTTGGTGGAGAAGAAAAGGTTCACTGGGAAATTGCTGAGACAGGATAATCAAGAGATTTGATTGAAGTGTGTGTGTGTGTAATTATGAAAGAATAAATTAAAAATTTAAAGCCAGGGATGAAGAGATAGCTCAGCAGTTAAAAGCACTTGACACTCTTTCAAAGAACCCAGGCTTGGTTTCCATCACCCACATAGATGCTCACAACACCTGTAATTCCAGTCCCAGGGAAGCATGTATGCAGCACATATACATATATGCAGGCAGAACACTCACACACATAGAATTTTTTTAAACGATGAATAAATCTAAAAAATGTAAATGAAAAAGCCAGACATAAGAGAATGCAGGATAATGTATGGCTCTACTTATATAAAGGCCGACAAGCACTCTTAGTCTGTGGCCATGGGAACATTGATTATATGCCCTTGGGAGACTAATGGTTGAAGATGATAGAGAGGGGACAGAAGGAGTCCTCTAGGGTGTAGGCAATGATCTTTATATTAGTCTAGCTGTTGGTCATCTAGGGTTTTTAGTTGATAAAAACTTGCTGAGCTGTAAGATTTATCTCTACTGCATGTATGTCGCTATCTCTCTGCATTCATGAGATACTGGCTCCAGGGTTCCTGCCCATTTCATGCAATGACTGCTAAAATCCCTTCCATGAGATGATGCCGTATTTGCACATCATTTCCTTTCATGTGGTCATGCTTATCAAATAATCTCTAGTTACTTAAAATACCTAATATAGTGCTAATTACACATTGATAGTTGTTACATGTTGTTGTTTAAAGAATAAGGGCAGAAAAGTTATTTGTAAGATTCTGTATACATTTTTCTGAATATTTCCTTTCTGGCATTGGTTGAATTTATACATGTGAGACTGCTAGTTATGCAGGTGACTAACTCACATGTCAACAGCAAAATTCACCAAAAATGTCATTTATTTATTTTCCATCATAAAATCAAAAACCTTTCCAGACATTAGTTTCTTAGACTATTTTGAATGAAAATGTATCTCCGAGTTCTAAATGCTCATGGTCAGTTGTGATACTGACCATACCTGCTATGTTTATTACAGGTTGTGAGGCGATACCTTTATAGCACAGAAATGGTAGGACCAGAGATGTGGGAAGAGTATAGTCATTACTTGGGGAACAGGCTGTGATTCCAGTTTTCATCTTGATGATAGCCTTTCAATTTCAAATGATAAGCTACTTATTTTGCTTGCGGTTAAAAAAGTGAATTATCTTCAACTTTTTCCACAGACGGTGACTGTAAACACAATACAAGATTAGCTATTAGTTTACTTCTCTGTGAGTTTGCAGCAGTTCTGGGTGGGTTGAGGCAGAGCAGTGTGGGCTCTACTTGTGTACGGAAGTGGTTATGGTCTGCAAGGACCCAGATGCCTTATTTTGGCTATAGAGTATTAAAGGAAGTTTGGTTGAGTTTGGTATTTCCTCTATGTATATCTGTATCTCTGTCTCTATCTCTTTCTCTCTCCATGTCTCTATCTCCATGTCTGTCTGTCTGTCTGTCTGTCTGTCTGTCTGTCTGTCTGTCTTTTTGTGTGTGTGTGTGTAATTGTGTGTCACTCATTTTAGATAATAATTAGATAAGTAAAAATTACATTTTGTTTATTTTCAGTCATTTTCCTTTCCTTTCCTTTCCTTTCCTTTCCTTTCCTTTCCTTTCCTTTCCTTTCCTTTCTTTCTCTTTCTCCCTTTTCTTCTTGCCCTCCCTACCTCTTTCCTTTTCTTCCTTCATTTCTTTCAAAAATGTCTTCTGCTAGTAAACAACTATAACCCAGATTGAATTTTTGAAATAACGCCATTTGGGGTTCTAAACAAATCCCACTTTTCTTCAGCAAGAGCTTTTTTTTCTAGATGGCATGCTAATGTGCCATTCACAGGCCTAGCTTCACTGTCTTATTTAGCTTTTCTATTGCTATGATAAAACACTATGACCAAAAGCAGCTTGAAGAGAAAAAGGTTTATTTATCCTGGTCATGGTCCCCTGAGGGAAGCCAAGGCAGGAGGAGGCAGGAACTGAGACAGAGGCATTGAAATAGTGCTGCTTACTGGATTAGCTCTCATGAGTTTCTCATCCTGCTTTCTTATAACACCCAAGACCATTGGCCTTCATGTAACACTGCCACACTGGCCTGAGACAACCCACATCAATCACCAATCAAGAAAATGTACCACAGGATTGCCCATTGGACATCTTAAGGAGGAATTTTCTCAATTGAAAACCCCCCTTTTCAAATAACAAACTAGCATCCAGTTGATCATAATCTAATACTCACTGAGCCCTTAACATGTCCATGTAGTTTGAGCAAGTATTAAGTAGACCCAATCTGATCCTGCCTGCTTCTCCCTTCTTTTTCATCTCCATCTATCCCCTGTCTAATGTTCTTCTTCCTATGCTATTCTACCCTTGTGGGGTTATCTAAGACCATTGAAAAACACAGATATTAACATTATTATTCATAACACTAGCAAAATTACAGTGGTGAAGTGAAATAAAAGTAATTTTATGGTAGGGGGGTCACCATAACATGAAGGACTGTATTAAGGGTCACAGCATCCTTGTGCTATATTTTTGAAGAAAAGATATTGAGTAGCATTTCCAAGGCAATGTTGCTGCCTTTGTAGAACACCTCTTTCTCCAGTTCACTAGTAAGTAATCTAGATATATAAAACACGCTTTTCAAAATTTTTTGCTCAAATGCAAACCTTAATTCTTATGTACTATGTATTATGACTCAAAGAATTTTTAGACATTCTATAAACAGGATACTATTAAATGATGGACTCAAAAATCTAAATTAACAAGTATGATTATCCTTGAGACTTCTGCTTGAAAGCTGGCCATGAAAGAAATACCCACATGAAGAGTAGCAGTCATGCAGAGGCCAGGAGAGCCAGGCATAGTGGGAGCTTGGATTGACTGTGGGAACCAATGCTCAAAGTGTGAGATCTTTAAAAGAGCAGCCGCATGACATGACCCCACAGCCATCTACTCAGGCAGTGAACTCAGGAAGTGCACATCACTGCTTCTGGTCTCCAATTGGTCAAGGATAACCTCATGGGTGATACTTTATCTTTGGTTGTACTTGCAGGAGCTTAGATGCTGAATGGATTTTCACAGGTGGCCCATGGGACAGCACCAGAGACTCCTATTGATGGGAGGGAGAGATACTCAGCTGCCAGACTACACAGAATAACGTGGCTTGAAGGGAAGGAGATGTGGTGTTTAAGTAACAACTGGGTTGAGAAGATTCAAAGTGTCATCTGAGACTTGCTTGATAGCAAAATGTTTTATTATTGAGATTTCAGTAATCCAACCTTAAGAATACAAGCAAACTAGAGTCCCAGTCAAACCAATTTAATTAAAAGGAAATTGTGTTTCAGGAAAAATGACAAGTCTAGGCACAGGAAGGTCATATATATGGTGTAACACAGAACTCTGGAATAACACTTCTTGAATTGTAACTCTAGCCTGCCCTGTAGGATCAGTAACATTAGGAAAATTACTGAAGTATTCAACACTTCCATTTCCTGTTCTGTAAATCTCATAAAATCACATTAGACTCATAAATTTGTTGTGGCATTAAATGGATCACATGTCCTGGCTTGGTGCTGGTCACCAGCTTTGCTGTCCCCATCTTCATTACTGTCAGCAAGCTCATCATTCAGGAGAGCAGAAAGCATTTCAGGACTCTGTCCTACTTCTTGTGAAGATGACAGGCATATAGGTAACTCAATGGCTTGGTACCCCAGGGTAAAAAGTCAGTTCTGGTGGAACATCCCTGGAGAAAGCACTAATTGACCCCCATAAAGTCTATGTGAATGTCTGCAGTAGTAACCATGGTGATTGGCTCTCCAAGGGCCAAATCTGAATTAAGAGTCCATCTATGGCTGAGAGTGATGGAACTGAGCATAGATAAGGTCAACACGCCCTAACTACAAGGCGCCTGTTCCCTCCGGTCCTAGAAGATTGTAAAGAGGCAATGGTAGTGAGTTTACAGGCTGGAAAAGCAGAGAGCGTCTTCCAGCAACAGAGCTAGAGTACATTTTATTTACTCCTGAATGTCGATGTAGAAGTCTGTAAGACTACTGGCTCCTTAGCAGAACTCACTGAAAGGAAATATATCTTGTTTTTTTTTCAAGTCCCCATAACAGACACATACAAATGTTCTGCCAACTGTACCACCGAGAAACTTAGCCATTATTGGACACGAGGATTACTAAAATAATTCCAGGTGATAGAATATCATAGAATAGAAAATATCTCAGCATGCATCACACAATTTCTGATAATTTTTGGAAAGGACTTTTTAAAATTTCTTACCAATTTAAAATTTTTGTCTTCTTTCAGTGTAAATCATAATATATGTCCACTGCTATAAAAACTATAAAACATAAAAACCTTCTTTCTTTGCCCTACTTTCATGATCACTGGCAGTGATTTGGTACAAATGACCAATGCAGTATATTACCTATTAATTGAAATAATATTTTATATCATAATGAGCAGTGTACGTCTTGTGAGTACTCGACAACAGGTTAAGTTAGCACTGTGTGGACCCCTAATATAGAAACTAGAGAAAGTACCCAAGAGCTGAAGGGGTCTGCAACCCTATAGGTGGAACAACAATGTGAACTAATTAATATCCCCAGAGCTCATGTCTCTAGCTGCATATGTAGCAGAAGATGGACTAGTTGGCCATCACTGGGAAGAGAGGCACCTTGGTCTTACAAACTTTATATGCCCCAGTAAAGGGGAATGCCAGGGTCAAGAAGTGGGAGTGAGTGGGTAGGGGAACAGGGCGGGCGGGGGGGGGAGGGTATAGGGAACTTTCGGGATAGCAGTTGAAATGTAAATGAAGAAAATATCTTTAAAAAAAGTTAGCACTGTCTATATTGGTATTCTAAAACAGTTTTGATGGAGATTAAAGTTTCACAAACTGAGATAAGTCTCTGTTGTGGATTTGGTTTATTGTTTGTAGTATGTTAATTGGGTTCTCAAAAAAATTATGTGGGAATTCCACACATAAAATGCTGCGGGTCCCTGCCTCTAGTTGGCTATAATTGGTAAATATAGTTGCTGTAGGCCAATGGCTGGGCAGAGAGACAGAGGTGGGACTTTAAATTTCCTGTGCAAGGCAACCAAGGGAAGAAGAAGGTTTAGTACTGCCATGCCGATGAAGCAGAAGGATCAGCCTTGAGGTTGCAGAAGAGAAAGCATACACTTATGTAAGAGCCAGGGAAGGGCAACCCCATAGCTCGCCTCCTCCCCGCATTGGGACCAGGGTAGCAAAGATGGAATACAGATTTTAGTAAGTAATAATTTAGGAGTATCAGAGGGGAGACATTAGCAATATGGAAGTTTGGGGTGGTCCAGTCATTGAGCCAATTAAGGCGTATTAAATGTAAGGTGTCGAGTGTGTGTGTGTGTGTGTGTGTGTGTGTGTGTTTCATTTGAGAATCCAGAGCATTGGGGTGGGAAGCAAAGAACTCGAATTGCTGCTGCCACCGGGAGGACTAGAACAATGGTTTAATCCACCATAGCCACAGTCTGAACAGTGATGTATTTGTTGTGGATTTCTTCAATTTGTGGTCTGTTCTGGTATGAAATGACATTTGTGATAACCTTCATAAAGACAAAGAATTCTATCAATTTTAAAACTATAGTCAAAGCACTTACTTTTTTTTTTTTTTTTATAAACACAGGGTTTCTCTGTGTAGCTCTGGCTGTCCTGGAATTCACTCTGTAGACAGTCTGGCCTTGAACTCACGGAGATTCACTTGCCTTTGCCTCCTGGGTGCTGGCACTAAAGGTGTGCGTGACCACTGCCTGGCTTTGCTGCGTTTTCTTTTCTTTTCTTTTCTTTTCTTTTCTTTTCTTTTCTTTTCTCTTCTCTCCTCTCCTCTCCTCTCCTCTCCTCTCCTCTCCTCTCCTCTTCTCTTCTCTTCTTTTCTTTTCTTTCTTTTTTTGTTTTTTGTTTTTGTTTTTTGTTTTGTTTTGTTTTTTCAAGACAGGGTTTCTCTGTGTAGCCCTGGTTGTCCTGAACTCACTCTGTAGACCAGGCTGGCCTCGAACTCAGAAATTCGCCTGCCTCTGTCTCCCAAGTGCTGGAACCTCTTCTTTTAAAGTACCTAGAACAATTATAGACATAACAATTTTCATATTCATAGGAATTTTTGTGGTATATTTGCTATTGCAAATTTAACTGACTTTACCAAAATGCGTCACAACTATTTGCCGGAATATGGAATGTGACAGAAACAGGATATATTGAGTGATAATTAAAGGTTGCTGATTATATTTTCATTTTTTCTTTATTCATCCTTCTTTTATAATATCCACAAAAATGAAAGTATATGATAGACATGATAAATCCATATTGTCTTTAGGAAGATATATCAAAAACACTTGTAAGAATGATAACATATAGCCAACCAGAGACAGGTTATTTATAATTCCCTCTGTGTGTTGTTGGTGGGTTGGAAGCAGATAATAAAAACTCTAATTAAATTACTCAGGAGACATATAAATCAAGTTTGAGAGAAAAATAAAACACATTCAGATGTATAATTTCTCAAAAAATTACTCTTATACACAATTTTAAAAGAGTATGATGGCTCGGTGAGAAAGGCATTTGCCACCAAGCCTGAGGACTTGGAGGTGGAGGGACGGGTTTTATGAAGACAGACGATTAAGGAAAACAAAAACAAACTCAACAAAATTATTAAACAATGAGACACAGGGGACGCAAGACTTAGCATAGAAGAGAAGCTGAGTCCTGGGGTCACCGCTGAAGGGAATTCTCAGGACCACAGTCCTGTAAGGGCTCCATGCAACCCTGGGTCCTGATTGGAACGGAGGACAACAGTCTCCGGAAGCCACCCTTCAGGAAACTTGAAAGTACTACCTTCGATGTGTTTCTCAGAGTTGTCAACTTATTTGCATGAAGTTGTTCAAACACTCCCCCTTGCTCCTAGTTTAGAGACCAGAGTTGGAGTGATATATTCCTCTGTGGGAACTAAAAAGGGGCCTAGGGGATGGAGGGGGAAGGAAGGACCCACGCCCCGCCAGAGTTCCACCTATGCTCTGGGCAGGTGATGTGGGAGGGCTGCCACATGCTATCCACTCAGCCCGCGTGGGCATCCAAGCCTCTGACCCACTCTTGGGGGGGGGGGTGGACAAGGGGCAGCCCAGCCTGGGACCCCCGGGGGTACTTTCCTAAAGTCACTGGAGATATGGGAGAAAGGGAAAAAGGAGAAGAGGTTCCCACACCGGGGAGAGTGAGCGCAGTAGATCTTGATGGAGCACAAGAAGGCCTTCCATCGGGAGATTAGAAATAGCTCATTAGGAGAAAGCCTATCCCATCCTCCAAGTGCAGTGGGCTTTGATAAGCAGAAACATTCTATGGTTTTAGAGCTTTATTGTAGAAAGGCAGGAAGAAAGAGAGAAGGGGGAGATAGAGAGAGAGGGAGAGAGAGAGAGAGAGAGAGAGAGAGAGAGAGAGAGAGAGAGAGAGNGAGAGAGAGAGAGGGAGAGAGAGAGAGAGAGAGAGAGAGAGAGAGAGAGAGAGAGAGAGAGAGAGGAGAAAAGCTAGAGAATAAGACGGAGAGGAGAAGACAAAGAGAGAGGAGTAAGAGGGTGAGAGTGAGGGGTAAGAGATCTGGGTGGGGTCCTAACAGCCCCCTTTATGGTCTTTACTGTTGCTAGGTAACTGGGGTGGAGTTTAGCCTGAAGGTCAGAAGCTTGGAACATTGCCTACATGACTTCTAGTCATGCTCATCTTCTGGGGGCTGTGGGGGGCTGTAACTTAGGCAGGAGCCAGAGTTCCAGGAGCATGAGGGAACTCCTACTGTGTCATGTAGGTGAATTATCACCCTTCCCAGGTTCAGACCTCAGCTCAACTGGAGACTAGCTTGTCTGTGCCTAGCTCCAAGCCCACACTCCTCCCGTCCTTGTAGTTGGTGGTTTGCCCCACCCCCATCAATGCATCTAAAGAATAATTGATCAGAGTTCAAAGAACTGGAATTTGGTTCTCTTGTGCGCTGCTTTTCAGCCTCTGCTTCACTGGTTTCTCTCTGGCTTTTGTTAATCGCATTTCTTCTGATTTTTCTGCCTTCCTCTTGCTCCCCTATTTCTACTTTGCTGAGGTGGAACCTGATTTAAGTCATATCTTTGAGCATGCGCACTTAGTGCTGTTAATTCCCGTATCATCGTTACGTTAGTAGCATTTCACAGATTTGAAAATGTTTCCTTTCCTTAGAATTCAGCTTACACTTTCTAAACTCCATTTTGACTCTTCTGATCACAGGGTTACTTTTACACCTGTGATTTAAATTCTAAGCCTCTGACGATTTTCTAGACCTTTTTCTCTTACAGATTCCTACTTTCATCCTGTTATGACTAGAAAACAGATTCTTTTAAGCTTATTGAGGCTTATTTTGAAGCCAGAAGATGATCCATTTTCATAAGTCTTCCTTGTATACATTAGTGGGTGCATTCTGGTGTTGAGGAAAGGAAGGAAGTTAAGTTGGGTTGGCTGACAGAATTATTCAACCTCTCTGAGTCATTACTGATTTGTTGTCTACTTATAAAAGCAGTTCTTCAGGAAAGAGTGTTAAGGGCTAACTGTAATTGTGTGTGTGTGTGTGTGTGTGTGTGCGTGCGCACGCTTCTATTATTCCCATCCTTTGACAAATTGATCCCTACAGCAGTATGAAAGAAAGCACACTTTCTTTGGACATGTTCCTTGTTTTGATTAAATAGTTTAATGAGAACATGAAAATTCCAATGTTGTTCTTTCTTGTATAGCAGCTTGGATGTCCAAGGCATTATCATGTTCATCATCATTATTAATTTTACACACATCCCATTATAATATAGAAACCACAAATACACAGAAAACTAGGAATTAACAGGATAAGATAAAGATATATAAGAATGGAAGTCCCCCAAATTTTTCCCACTTCCAGAGGATCATCGTACACAAATTCCACTTGGAGTACCATAAGCCTAGGCAGCAGCGTCTGGATGTTTCTTTCAGGCAGACATACAAGAAGGACAGGATAACTAAAATGAAGTATTATTGAAGATATCCTTTGCTTTCATCTGCTTTCTACTGGACAAAACTTAACATTTCCATAACGTACAACTCCCTTTATTTCAACTCAAGCAAAAGCACACAAAGTCATTGTTAGGACCCGAGAAGGAACAAAATTCACACATGTCTTCAGCTTTGTATGAGATGAGACCGTTAAGACTCCATGGTGGAATTCATCTTAAGCAATGCACTACAACAGGAGAATGGCCGAGGCTGACAGAGAAAGCAAAGTAGGAAGACGTAAGAGGGAAGGAGCTGGGAAGTGCCTATTATTTGCTGTCAAAATCACATGGGATGAAGGGGAAGGACTCACAGACAATAGCCAGAATCTGTACCATAGGGAAACTGAACCGAGACCAGAGCTGGAGTGAGGAGCTTGGCTGGTGTACGCCAGAAGGGCAGTGTTGGGGAATCTATGCCACTAAAACCAGACTTCAGATTGCTCAGCTGACAGTGGCTACAGGTACTCATAAGGAAAGACAAGCCAGTGCTCCGAATGCTTGGAGAATATTATTTAAAGACCATGAGCATCTCTTTGAGAGAGGAAATTCAAGTGAGGCCAATGTGACTTGGGACCCAGGCCAGAGAAGTAACCGTGTCAGGCAGAGCAAGAAGGAGAGAAGCCGAAGTGTGGAAAATTAAACAGTGAGACATGGGATGAGTGAGAAGACCAAGCAGAGAGAGGGAGCCATCAAACCTTATCGGTTCCTCCTATAGGAGGCACTATTCATTAGAGAGCAGGTTGTTGATACTGATACCTTGAGAGTAGAGCCACGCTTTAACCACGGTCCTTATCTTATGGTCTGGCAATACAAAGGTCTGGGAACTTTATCTTGAGGGCCTTTCTCATCTTCGTGTTGCTTAGTATCAGAATGGTGGAATGCAGTGAGATGCCCATGTAGGTTATCACTTCCCAGGCCCAGTGCCAGGAAACGTGGACATTTATGACATGTGTAGCAGATACTGTAAGGAGCAGGGCATATGATGTATAGAAGATGAGGAAGAAGGCAAGGGACTTCAGAGCCATAGTGTGAGCCTGGGTGCTGTAATCATGAGTCCTGGGTCTGTGGTACCTCATCTGTTTCAGATGCCTATACAGTGAGAACATGAGCAAGAAGATGGACAGCAGAAACAGGAAGAATGGAACGACCCACATCAGCATTGCATGACAGCGAAAATAATACACATGGAATGCCATCACTTTATAAGAAACTGTGTAGTTTTCACAGGCCGCCATCTGAAGGGCAATTGTGTGTCCAGTGGCTGAGGAGATGGCTGACAGACCACCAATGATCAAGGATCCCAGCAGTAACCTGGGCACTGACCGAGAAATTCTCCATTTTATCCAGAAGAAGATGGGGTGGGAAAACGAAGATATCTTTACACAGTAGAAGATGGCAAGCCAGGTGGTAAACCAGAAATTGACAGTGTTGATGAAGTCCCAGAGGATAGAAAAATAATTCGTTATGGTCCAAACCATAGCAGAGGCCAGGAAGTTGTTTAGGATGGCAATTCCATGCAGACAGAACCTGGAGGCAGCTAGGCAAGCCATAATCATGTCACCTGCAGGGAGTCCCTGGCTTCGAACCCATTCCCTGCCCAGCACAGTGGCCATAAAGCCATTTTGCAGCAAAGCAGCTAGAGACTGCATACAAAAGATGACGATGAAGATGAATGTACGTGAGAAAGGCATCTTCTTTGGGGAGAATTTGCTTAGACTGACTCGAATCCTATCGCTAAGTCCTGGGACACATCCACACAGAGAGAGAGAGAGAGAGAGCGCAGCATATTTTTTTAGCCAATCACCTTGCTGAATCCTCTTCCTGGATACATGCAAAAGCCCAGGCACCAGTAAGGCTAATAAACCAGGAGCTGGGGTGGGGAAATCTGCTGTCCCCCCTGGCATGGAAATCACTCTCAGTTCAATGACACTGGCATGTCTCCTTGCAGACACTACATTTGCCTGCTCTTCATCAGAGGGAGGTGCAGGGAAATGTGAACAGGATCCAAGGGAGGGCCAATACACCAACACCCTGCACATTGCTACCTTTCCCATTTTTAGCATCGTAACAAACAGTGTATATTTATCATTCATATTAAATGGGTTTTGCTGTAACATTTCCCTGTATGCATATATAATGCTTTGACCACGTCAGCCCTCCTAGTCTAGGTTACCTTACTCTTCTCTTGTAACCCATCAACCAGTTTCAACTTAGTCTGCCTTTACTTTAGCTTAAATGGTTAGGAGATAGCATGTTATTTTTGGTTTTCTGTATCTTGATTACTTTATAGGACCTATAATTTATCCTATTTTTTACACAAATAACATCACTTTATTTTGCTATTATGGTCCACTGTGTGTGTGTGTGTGTGTGTGTGTGTGTGTGTGTGTGTGTTATCTTTAAATCTATCTATTATCTATCTATCTATCTATCTATCTATCTATCTATCTATCTATCTCTCTATCTCTATCTATCTATCTATCTATCTATCTATCTATCTATCATCTATCTATCATCTATCTACCTACGTACTTACTTGTCTATCTTCCTACATCTGCCATCTCTTTATATATCTATATTGGTTTCTGTATCTGTTTATCTACAGATGAACGTTAAGGCAGATTCTGAAGTTCAGCTATTGTAAATCATATGTAAATGAATATGTAAGGATCTGTTACCTATGCTGGCTTCATCTTTCTTGATTATAATCTAGGAGTGGAATAGGTTGATACTGTGTTAGTTCTATGTTTCATTTTTAGAGATGCTACTGGACTGATGTTCATAGTAATTAGACTAATTTGCATTCCCCCTGAAAGTTTACTAGGTCTCCTTGTATCCTATATTCAGATATCCAGTCTAGCTTTTTATAGTTATTTGTTCTCTCCTGGTAGCCATTATGGGCAGGGCGAGGAGTATCTGTAATGTGTTGATTGACATCTACTTCTCACCACTGCATAACTAAATGCACTTTCATTTCCTTTCCGTGGCCACTCTGAGCGTTACCTTACTGCAGACACTCTTCAAATGGCTCTGTGTTAACATACGCTATAAGAAACATAAAAAAATTTTTTTTCTAATTTTTGTGGACTGATATATTTTACTTCCATATATGTTGAAAATTCCACAATTCGTAATTATTTCTTTTGTATGCAAGTCCCTATGATCCGGGTGAACATAAACAGTTGTTAAAGACTGTATAGATCCATCTTCCTCATTTTCTTCCAACTTTGTGATGCTCCCTGTGAATAAACACTCAGAGTGTCTGAGAATTGTCTGGCATCACTAGGATGGTCACACTTGTCATATGCTTAGTTCTCTTATTGAGAATAGACTTTCCTTTTGGGGTCATAGTGGCTAAGCCAGCTAAAACATTTCAATTAACGTGAAGTGAATTTTACCAACGATCAAACTACAAAGCTATGAACTTACTATGATGGTGCTTGAAGCATCCCAAAGAGAACAATCAAGCAGGTTAACTGGTTCAAAAGCAAATCTCAAGTTGCATGGACTTTAAAGGAAAATAGTGCTGAAGGCCATGGGGAAGAAATGGCGCTTTTATCACAATATATTAGTACTTTTAGCATCTATATTAGGACCTAATGGACTTCATTCTCCAAAGTCGATTGTAGTATTATATTTGTAGATGAAAGGCACAGAGTCTTCTGAAGAGCAAGATGGGGATTGTATTTACAGTTCCAAAATATGAAAATATTTCTCAAGACTGAGTGAAAAATTTAAAAGAACGCATCAACCATAAAGGAAATAAATGTGATACCAAAATAGTTTGCCCAAAGATGTTCTGACACACAAAGCATAAGCCATGCAGTAGAGAAAGCACACAGAGCTGGAGGGTAAGAGCACACACAGGGAGAGTGTGTGCAGAACACTCCTGAGAATAGAACAGAGAGTCTGAATTAAAAACAGGCAAAATCATGCATGATAAATACATCCAGGAAGGAAAGAAGAAAATTTAAAAGTCCATTTAATATATACTAAGTGTTTAATGCTATTGATGACACAACAGGAGTGAATTATTACCACAGTGGGCATCATGTCACAGCCACAGAGGAGCAAAATTAGCTCTTTGTCTCTCTGTCTCTGTCTCTATCTCTCTGTCTCTGTCTCTGTCTCTCTTTCTCTCTGTGTGTGTGAAAGTAAGCGGCACTGGAAAGATTCATCCTGTTGGCAAAGGAAATCAGTACAGCTGTATTTTAAAACGTTTTTTAGCATTATCAACTAAACTGCATATACACACAGACATGCAAAACTAGACTTTAGTCTTTAAGACAAACAACCAAATGTAAAGCCCAACATGAAAGTCCATTAAAGGAATACGTTGTCTGTGAGCCGAGAAGAGATTGGGCTGAGATTTTTCTGTATCGCTGAGTCCTGGTCAGGCTTCCAGTGCCTCAGTGTCTCTGTTTCTCTGTATGAGTAGATACTTTACAAATAATTGTATAAAAGTATCCAATAGGCAAAAAGGTGGTAATGAATAAAATACATGATTTATTTGATAACACTAAAAAATAAAAATAATAGGAGCTGGAGAGAAGGCTCAGTAGTTAAGAGCACTGTCTCTTCTTGCAGAGGACCCCAAGTCTATTTCCAGCACCCACACCATCTGTAATTACAATTCCAGATCCAATGCCCTCTTCTTGCCTCTGAGAGAGATGGGCAGAGTGCACAGACATATATGAAGGCAAATGATTCATAAACACAAAATTAAAGTATATATATCAGGGTTAGGTCATGAGGCTGGAGCCCTTGTGCGTAAGATGCATAGTTTATAGTTTGCTCTTCCATCCTTGCAGGTTGCAGCTACAAAGTACCACATATGAAGTTACCACAGATGAGAAGGTGGCTCTCATCAGACACTAAACCTGCCAGCACCTCCATCGTGTATTTCTCTGCCCCCAGGAATAGTACAAGTTTTACCAATTGTCTATAGACTTAGACAAACTCAAATAAACTAAGATAATTCACTCCATGAGAATTGATAAGTATCCATTCAGCAGAGTAAAAACAAGCAACTATTTTTCAGTTTATTAGTGCATACGTTTACTTTATGAAGTTTTAAACCAGTTATTATGCAAGGTTCTAGAATAAATCAGTGTTATGCCAAATCATGTTAAATATGTGTGTCTTTACACACACACACACACATACTTATAAAACACATACCATAGACATTCATATTCTCTGTGTCTGCCCCCCCATATGTAGCTGTCTCTGTTTGTCTCTGTCTCCCTGTTTCTTTCTCTGTGTGTATGTCTTTCTCTGTATCTCTGTCTCTGTCTCTCTGTCTCTCTTCTTCTGAAAAGGAGGGAGAGAGACTGCCTCATTGTAAGAAGTGGGTGGCGCACGCCTTTAATCCCAGCACTCGGGAGGCAGAGGCAGGCAGATTTCTGAGTTTGAGACCAGCCTGGTCTACAAAGTGAGTTCCAGGACAGCCAGGGCTATATAGAGAAACCCTGTCTTGAAAAAAAACACCCCCCCCCAACAAAAACAAAAACAAAACCAGGAATCATTCAAATTCTGGTTCTGGGTACATGGCTGCTCCCAGCTTCCCCCAGAAGGAACATTTCACGTCCTTATGATCCTTACTGTGTGAGCAAAGCTTCTACCTTCAGTGTTTTTCTTAAGGAGCCAGCCACACTCTATATTCTTATGCTTTGTAGCTTTCCAAAGGAAGAGTCATGATATACATCACCTTTATTTGATATTCTAACATACCTTACTGGCTTTATTTCTGGTACCCATACTTGCCAGAGTCTTAGCTGCTGGTCTTCATGGACTGGATGTCACTTTAGAGGCACAACACTGTCCCTCTAGGCAATTGTCCCCCTGGGACCTGAAGGTAGGTGGGTGAGCCAGGAATAGGGGGTGGGGTGGGGATAGCCCTTCTCAGTGAGGCCTTCTTCTCAGCACTTTTGGTGTTTTATTATATAATGTGCATTCCATCTCAACATGTAGTCATATATAAATTGACTATGATCAAAGCTTTCTTCACTCTTTGACTCTTGACACCTATGCTATCAATGTGATTAGCCTTCACCAATCTTATTTTCAGTATTTAAGGCACTTTTCAGTGACTGTACATCTTTTAAAAGAGACTTACTGTATATTTGTGTTTCTTTTATGATCTGTTCTTGTATACTGTGTTCTCATATGTCATTGTAATATAAATGTTGAAATAGAAACTTATTATAGATGTTTAACAGCAAAACTCTAATGAAAATATTGCCAATGCTTGGATTTTTCCTTTCTACTATTTAGGTTTGGTTGTAAGTTCTGTTTTTCAAATAGTTTAAATCTTTTAAATAGTCGATTTGGGTGGTTTTCTTATCCTTTTTGTTTTGGCTTTTAAAAAATACATTTACTAACTCCAAGTTATGATAAAACCATTCAGTATTACTGATACTATTTTGAAATGTGGTTTTAAGGTTTATAGGGCTCTTGGTTGTTACTGTTTTTACCACGTGTGTTACTGATGTTCACTGAAGTCAGGATAGGACATTGGATTCCTTGGAATTGGAGTTCCAAACAGCTATGAACTATCCTATTCTGAGTAGTGGGAATTAAACCCAGGTCCTATGGAAGAACAGCCAGTGTTCTCAATGGATGAGCCATCTTACCAGCCCAAGAGGTTTATAGTTTTTTTTAAACTTGTAATATAAATATTTATATTTTACGTTATCAACTAAGGGCAATGTCCAGCTACTCAATTTAAGGATTTTTTTTTTTATTGAATATACATCTTTTCTCTACTGTTGCTTTGAATATTCCTCTATAGTATGCATTAAATTTAGTTCTCTCTTTCCTCCCTCTCTCCCCCATCTCTACCTCTGTCCTCTTCCATCCTACTCTCTCTCTCTCTCTCTCTCTCTCTCTCTCTCTCTCTCTCTCTCTCTGTTGTATCCCTACACACATACACTATTATATTTTCTAAGTAATTTAGTGGTGTTTCTCAGGAGCCAACAAGGAATGGAAATCACTCAGAAATCATGAGCAGATGGGAGGCAGAAGGTAGGGAGTTGAGCTAAGAGAATGAGATGCATATTGACAACGCTATATTAAAAAAATAAGCAGAACAGTTAAAAGGTTCCAATATTTATTTTTTAATTTCCTGTCAACATTGATTTTTATTTTAAATTTCTTCTTTATTATTTCAGAGTCATTCTTTTGAAATTCCATGGTATGTATGTGATCACACCATGGTTGGCACAAATACACATTTCTGGAAGTCCTTGTTTACACTGGTGAGCCTCACTTATTAGCAATTTTCTAATTTTGCAGATGTGGGCTAGTTGGGGGAGATAAAGTTAGTGTAGTTGAGGAAGATTATTACTTGAATGATTCCCCGAGGCATTAACTTTCCTTGCATGAGTTCTTCATTTGCATATTGCCTCTGGGGAGTCATGTTTGACCCATCCTGTGTGGACCATCTGGGAGGGAAGCTTCATTAGTCAGTTACGGAGTAACTGAGAAGTGTGCAGAGACTGAGAGCAAAGCCCAGACTGAAGACTATGTCTACATAGAGGTACAGTGAGCCTGCTGTTAGAAACATAGTCCCCTATCTTCTAAGCTGTTTTCCTTATCCTTCCCTGCAACACAATGCATATATTCAACACACACACACACACACACACACACACACACACACACACACACACACTCTAGGTTCTGCATATACTACAAAATATTCCAAATATGAAGAACTATAGGTACCGTGCCATGAGTTCATGGCCTTGTCTAATGTTACCTTGTACGCAGTAAATTCTAATTTTCAATGGGTATTCCAGATATTCATAGAAAATAAATTTTACTTAATCCAGTAAAACTTAAGAATGATTTTAAGGAAGATTTAATGAAAAAACACAGATGTGAATAATGCCATCAAAGTCTATAGGAATTTCTGTGAAATTTTATGAGTAAAGATGGAAATATTTGTTTTAAATCTTCCTTATTCCAATAATTCTTCGTGACCTTCCTCTCTTTACCTATTAGTGTACAGGTATGATGTCTGTAGTGCTTTTAGATGTACTTGTTCAGCCTCAGAGTCTTGGATTTTTTTTTCTTGAAAACGTATTATAACTGGTGAATATTTATTGAAAATGTTTGCATTTTATTTTTGTAGTGTTGGAGATTAAATTTCCGATCTTGCACATGCTACTCAAGTGCTGTACCACTGAACTACACCACTAGTCTGAAGGAAAGCATTGGTCTTTCCAATTCAGACTACTAATGCTTCCCATTCTGCTGCTAATGGCATTGCAGGTCATTATAGAATGCAGGTCCATAGTCACACCAGGCAGTTTCTGACTTTTTTCTTTGATCACCTCATGAGTTCTTTTTATGAGCCTCTCTCTTTACCAAGGCACAAACATATAAACCACTTGAGGTCCTAAATTTTCGGATCATTTGAAACACTTTAGTATCTATGTATTGTGTACATTGAGGTAAAACTACTAAGGTTTTGATATAATTTTATTTGTTACCCTTTTCACATTAAGGTTTCTGTGTGTTTCCTTGCCCTTTTCCGTGAGATGAATTACTGTCTACTGTAGTCTTTTTTGTTTGTTTGTTTTTTGAGATAGGGTTTCTCTGTGTAGCCCTGGCTGTCCTGGAACTCACTTTGTAGACCAGGCCAGCCTCGAACTCAGAAATCTGCCTCCCGAGTGCTGGGATTAAAGGCATGCGCCACCACACCCAGCTCTACTGTAGTCTTACTGCTGCCTTTCTGTCCATATTGTGGGTGGCGCCCACCTTTCTGTAGGATAGTCATGGTAGACCAGCTCCAGAGCATTCTACTGCATTTTCTAGCAAGAAGTGCAAGTGCTTGCCTGGTGACTGGGACTGAGCCACTGACACTTGTTGGAGCACTCAAAGGCAGTAAGACCCAGACGACCTCGGAGTGCACAGGCTCATGTGTGCCCTGTGATACGGGCCTCAGCTATTTCTCTCAGTTTCTTTTGATCATCTTGTCCCCAAAACAAAGAAGATGAGCTCACTCGACATTCTGGACATTCTGCTTCTGATTACCATTTGCTTGCTTTGGGAATAGATTCTGTCCTTTTGATGGAACTGGGGACAATCCCACCATTATGAACTTTGTTATCAGAGGTGGCACAATGTTATCAACATTGGGATGGTTTCTTTTATCTGGTCAAACTTCAACTGAATTTAGTTTAATAACTACTTGGAAATTCACGTTGGTGGAGTTGTCCCTCCCTTGTTTTGTCTTCCTGTCCCTACTTTGGATGCAAACCCCTCACCCACCCATCTCCTCTGAAATCACTGGTTTTCATCACATGTAGCCTCCCTCAGCCTTGAAGCTGGCTGATTCAGACTTTGCTGCCACTGAATATGAGATCACCTGCAGTGTGGCCTTCCGACTTAGAAGGCTCTATTGTTATGTCATCTGCTCCTGTACCTCTCCAAAATCCAGCTACCTGCTGAGATACCCTTGAGACATTCTGGAGACACATCCTGCACATCCTTGTCTTCAGGCTGGCTCCAGGCACCAAGAATGGACTGGCAGGGGAATGGGCCTACCCTCTTTATAAGCACAGACTCTCAATAAACTCCGGGGGCTTTGATCAGAGAACTTTGTCTTGGCCTCTGTTCTTTTCTCACCCTCTAATCTCTTTCAGCCCCAGCCTGCCTTTCAGGAGAACCCAGTTCATGTGGCCGCAGGCTGCTCACAATCACATCTATGTATAACACATCCTTGCCCTTACCCTACCTCCAGGAAACCATTCTATCCTCTACCACCTTCATGTTAATCCTTTTCTCTTTTCATTAAGTTAAATCTTACATCTGTTCAAGTTGTAGCCTACTTACATCTCCTTCATGAATTCTTGAATAATAAGATCTTTATTCCACAAATTTTCCTCTTCCAGTTCAGAAAACCATGGGAATATGCAATATATAGACACTTTCAACTTTCTATGCTTATTTGGCACCTTTATAGAGAAATCAATGTGATATGACCTCACGCAGGTGGAAGCTATCAAGTAGCAGGGCACATAAGTGCCATGTGATTCCTCATGTCTTTTTTTTTTTTTTTTTTTTTTTTTAGTCAGCCGTCCTTAAGGTATAATCTGTAACTCCATGGTATCAAATGCTGTAGTGATTCTAATAAAAAAAGGAAAGACACAAATAACTATTATGTACTTGAAGACAATTTTAATAGCAGTTTTTAATTTGTAGAAGAATTAAAAGAAGGAATAGCACAGGCGTAATTGTCCACGTTGTTTATATTGCCCACTTGAATGTTAGAATTCACGAATCTGTATTGGTAAGTCTTAATTACCAAAAAGTCTGTAATTTACAGTAGGATCCTGACTCAGTATACCTGTTGAGCACACCTGCCTGACTAGCAAGCCAACACCGTAGCGGGAGCACCTTCAGGGAGAGCTGGGAGACTCCCACATGGTGAAGAATGTCTCTCATTATCTGGCTTTGAAACTACAAAGAACAAATTGGCAGGTAAACATACATTGCCTAAAATCTCTCACTTTGCCATTAAAGAATCCCCCTGTGTCTGGGTGCACAGTCTCTGCACAAAAGGAGATTCCTCTGCCCTTCGTTTTCTGACCAAGGACCATCTGCTTCTGTGGAGATCAGACTCTGCTCCATTTTATTTTTACATCAGTCTTCATCTAACACTTACTGTCATAAAAGCCCCCCATTTTCTAACGTGTTTCTCCCTGCACCCAACCTTAGCAAACCTAATCTTTTTACTGTCACCACAGCTTGAGCTTTTCTGGAGCATCATATAACTGAAACACACAGTCTTGGAAGGTTAGCTTCTTTCACTTAATATTATGACTTTCAGGCTCTTCCTCATCTTTCAGTGACTTCATTTATTTTTAGCAGTTCATGGATGTAGCATAATATGCCTGTTCACTTACTGGCAAGCACCTTGTTTGCTTCCAAGTTTTAGCAATTATGAATAATGGCTTTGTAAACATCAGAGTACAAGCTCTATAACTCTAGTTATTTTTCTATTGCTGATATGGAAGACCATGTGATATGTAGTGATGTTTCACGGTTGTTTTAATTTGTAGTTCCTTGATTATGTGACATGAGTTTTATATGTCTGCCTGTCATTTGCACATCTTATTAACTAAAGTTGCTAAAATGAAGATCTGAGTTTGGACACCAGCATTCATTGACAAAAGCCAGCCATGGTTATAGACACTGGTATTTCCAGTACTGAAGGAGATAGAATTTAGTCAGATCTCTGGGGTTGCTGGCAACTAGCTTAGTGTAGTTTGTGATCCCAGTCTTGTTCAAAATCCCTAAATTCCAATGAAAGATCCTATCTCAATGAAACAAGGTAGATGACTTCTGAGGAGTGACAACTGGGGTTGATCTCTGAGGTTGATATCTAGGCCCAACATGTAGGTACATGTTCAGGCACACACATGCACACACACACACGTGCAGGCACACACATGCACACACATACACGTGCAGGCACACACATGCACACACACATGTGCACCAAAGAATTCTTTGTATATTTTGGATAACAGTTCTTTACCACACTTGCCTTTGGCAGATATTTTCTTCTAGTTTGCAAGATGACTTCTTAGTCTCTTGATGTTAGCTTTCACAGAACAGAAAGTTTAACTTCAATGAAGTTCACTCATTAATTCTTTCTTTCATGGATCATGCATTTGATGTTGGATATAAAAAGTCATCACCATTCTCAGGGTCCTCAGGCTGGCTCCTGTGTCACACAGAGCCTAGTTTTAAAGGCTTCTCTGGAAGATTTGCCACAAGCTGTTTTGACTTCTGCCAGGTAGGCTGGAAAAAACCACTGAGAAGGCATTCAGTGTAAGGATTCTGTAGGAGCAGAGAGGGAGGGAGGATGCTGACTTGGGGGACCTCTTGGTCACTGTGAGTCATGCATATGCATGAGGCTTTTATTCCCCTTGTAGCTTCAGGGAGATTGGAGCACCTGCTTTGCCCTCCTGAGCCTTAATGTGAGGGAAACAAACATCTGAGAAATCTGCGTGTATCTGTCAGCCAAGAAAGAGCATTTTCTAATTTGCTTCATGCTCATTTTTCTTGCCCTATAATTTTTTTTAAATATAAAGACTTAAAAATATAACAAGATAAAAAAAATGAAAAGCCTGTTCACTCACCAACACCATATTTTGTTCATCTGGCTTTTACAACAAACATCTCATAAATATTCTCCAGTATGGCTAACACTTCTGAGTCTGTATTTAGGCAAAGTTTTTCCTGTGTTCATCTTAAATTTGCAAATTTAGGAGCAGATGAATGCAGCGGTTGGCTAATGCAAGTGAAATGCCCCGTGTGCTTAGAATTTAAAGAAAGGATGTTTGATAAGTGTTTGTTGCTCTTTGCTATGCTGTTTGGTTGGTCATTAAAAGCTTCAACCAAGGGGTGTTTCCTGCCTTTCTCAGACACGAAACAAACATCTCTTTTGTTTAGTGATCACAGCTCTAATTTTTTCCTGTCAGATGAATCCCAACAACTTGATAATCGGAGACGTCATCCCATTAGCAGTATCTACAAAGCCGGAGGGGCACACAGCCAGCTCTCTGGACTTGGTTGTGCGGTTGCCACAGCGACAAAACTGCTGCTTTCTCTGTTTCTCATTCATGGGGGAAAAGGAATTCTCAAGATGATGGGTCTGCTGTAAAATTGACACTGCCACTCTCTGCTTTTCTATTCCCACTTTACTCTCCTGTGCTTACACCCAAGGAGGACTTTTCATTTCGAATATTCAGGTAGACAGGGAACTGATAGATGAAATTTTATACCCTGATGATTAATTACAGATTGCAGAGCAAACCGATCTGTAATTATGATTTCTTCCTGGATTTTGACATCCATTTATACTTTGACTGGAGCCAGTGTCAGCAAACCTCATTGCTGCATCTGCCACAAAGGGAACATGAGAACTTTACATTTTACACACACACACACAAACACACACACACACACACACACACACACACACACACACACCACTTTAAAAGTAGCAATTAAAATGAAATTGCATTAGTCCAACTCTTTGATAAAATTTAAGTAGATATCTGTGTAACCAAATGACAAGTTTTTCTGAACCTGAAGGCTCAGCAACTATTTATCACCCATTAAGCAGAATCTATAAAATAGCAATGAGTAGGCGTTAATCAGGACTACCACTCACAGAAATGACACACGACCTTCTCCAGGGAAGCGGTGTCGCTACAGAAGAAGAGGTTAACAGTTAATATATTTCCATATTTGCAGATCTCTGTCTTATTAATGAGAAAACAATCATCTCTCAGTTGCTCCCAACTTCAGTTTTGAGGAGAATGTAAGCTTTCTGTCTTCTGAAAGAATGCCTTAATTAACAGTGAAATATAGACTTATTTTTAGGTTAACAAGGAGAAAATAAAACATCATTTATAGTATTTAGTTTTTATTTTGTTTAAAGACTATGCTGTTAATATGTTCAAAGAACCACAGCCATTTCTTAATAGTCTACATTGTGTCTTCCCAAGGAGAAGTACTTTTGGAGCTCATTGCTTCTCTGTATATATCAACTTATCTAATACAACACTGCTAAGAGTTATTAATTTATCCAGGTGACTAAGACAAAGACTTTTTATGTCCACAACCACAAAATCAATAAATATCAGGGCCATAGTAAAAATCTTTACTTTTGTGACTCAAGGTTTGTCTTATCCAATGAATGTTCTGTACAGTAACTTGAAGAAACAAATCATTAAGGAAGAGTTTATATTTAGAGACAAAGTATTGTATACATTTTGTTTTTGAAAGAATTTTAAGTAATTATTAGATTGCCAAGAGTTTTGATGTACTTATTACTAAATACAATCTGCATTATGCTGGATGCTAACTTTATTTCCTTGCTCTGATCGAGAATCTTGGATGTCAACCTGACTGGAACTTGAATCAACTGAAAGGCAAGTTTGGCACTCCTGTGAGGAATGTCGATAATCTAATTCTTGACTAGATTATTTAAAGTGGGAGAGCTCCTCTTAAATGTGGGCTACCATCCATAGCAACTCAGATAAAAGAAATATAGAAGAAAAAACCTTTGTCTTTTGCCTGCCTGCCTTCGCTAGCGCTGGAAAGTTTACCTATCCTACCACTGCTACTGCCGTGTTCATTTGCTTATGTGAAAACCAACCCCTTCAGGATTCCCAGGTAGCCCGAAGAACAGAACCTCTCCAGGAATCCTCCAGGCCTTCACTGACAAACTGAACTGCTGAGACCTCCACTGTCATGGACTGAACAATTCCTGTAATCTTGACCTCTGTGGTGCCATTGCTGGACTCCTGGGTGGTAGCGTGTAAGCCAGTCTGATACTCCCTTTGATCCATATTAATTCTATTGATTCCCTTCTGCTAAATATATTTGCCAACTGTTGGTATTCTGTCTAAACTCCACTCCTAGAGCTACCTGGCAACAGCCAGGCAGGCTTGGCCCAGTATAAAAGGGGCTGCTTGCCCCCTGCCCCTTACTCTCTTGCCTCTCGCCCCCTTGCTCCTCATACCCTTCCTCCCTCTCTCCACATGGCCATAGACAGTCCCTATGTCTCTACACTCTCCTTCTCTCTGCCTTTCTCTGCCTCTGCTACCTTCTTTACTCCCCTCCCTATGCACCCAAATAAACTCTATTCTATACTGGTGTGTGTCTGGTCTCTCAGGGGGAAGGGATTCCTTGGCATGGGCCTGCTGAGGCAGCCCCTTCCCCTACACCCTGCCAGAACATATTCTTATAGCTCTTTCTTTTTTTATGATCACAAGACCAACTATTTCTTTGACCTAAGAATTCTCAGTTTTGGGATGGCATCTATGTGAGAACAGGAAAGCTAAATTTTACCTCAATTTCAAGGGTGGACCATTATAACTCGGACCAAGGTTTCTGTTTCTTTGATCAAAATGATTAGTTCTACAATTGTACATGGAGAAAATGTAGTCCATAGTTATTAAGGCTTATTTTGAACGGTGTGTGTGGACTGAAGTTTCTAGAAGAGAAAAATGAGAGAGGGGAGGGAAGAAGGAAGGCAGAGGGAGAGAGGGAGGAAGGCAGAGAGATGGGGAGGCAGAGGGAAAGAGATGAAGAGAGGGAGGGAGAGAGGCCAAGAGGTTTCAGACTTGTCTGTGGTCCTTATTTTGGTTACTAGTCTGCACAGAGAAGTGATGTGCACAATGTACATCATGGTGTGCCTCCTGTGTTCTTTGTTTTTTTTGCCATCACCACCCCTCTGGCAGTGAGTGAGAGAGAGGCTCTCCCATCAGCCTGAACCAGGAGTGGAGAGTATGTGAACAAGCACAGAGCCAAGATGCACACTGATTAAAAACTTTTTGGTGTGTGTGCATAATAAGAGTGATACACAAAATGTATTGGTTTGTTGTTGTTGTTCCGAGCATAATAACCTAAATGCTATGGTACTACTGTGTTGCTGGGCACTGCTGCAACTGTATTTTACCCTATGAAGCCAGTCCAGCGAATGACTGATGCAATAAAGAAACCAAGTCAGGAAACGGCAGATGGAGTGCTGGCAATGTGATGTCACACAGTCTTAAGGCTGCAATTGTTTTTCTATAAGCCAAACCAACGAGTGTTGGTTTTATGCTAATGAGACATCCTAACTCCTTTATGTATCTTATTATAAGTCCTTTTCTTGTCGCCTAAAAGACAACTGAATAAATCTTGAGACTAGCCCAGCTAGATCAGTCCTGACAAAGGAAGGAAGCCACTAGACAGGTAAACTTAGTAAAGAAGGTGGATGCTGAGGAGGGACTGTGTTAGGTCACTGCATTAGTAACAAGACTTCATGTTTTACAGGATCCATGAAGAATGCATGCCTTTCAAAATGATGCTAAGATAAATCTTTAGCTGTCAGAGGCGTGCAAGTTAAAACAGATTTTAGAGTCTGTCTCAGAAGGACTATTATCAATAAAACAAATGACAGCTAATGTTAGTGAGGACATGGGGAGAGGGCAGTCTTTAGACTCTGCTGGTGGGAATCAGAAGGTTTACAGCTTCTATGGGTGTCAGTATGGAGGTTCTCCAAAATCTAAAAGGAGGACTGTCATGTGACCCCTGCTGTCCACTCTTGGGTGCCATCAGGAGCACACTATGGAGGCAATCACATGTCTATGTTGATTGCTGTGCTAGTCACACAAGCTGGGAAGTAGAGCCAATCTAGATCACCATCCACAGATGAATGGATAAAGAAAATTTTATGTGTCAATAAAGAAAAATGAAGTCATGATTTAATCAGAAGCCAGAAGTCATTGTGGTAGACAAAATAAAACAGAGTCAGAAGGACCCATGTTTTCCCTCATCTTGGAACTCTATGTGTATGTGTTTTAGAGAGCAAGACAGAGAGACAGAGAGAGACAGAGAGACAGAAAAACAGACAGTTAAAAAAAACTTTTTATTAATCCTTTCTGAATTTTGCACCATGCACCCGATTCTCACTCCTCTCCAAGTCCTTTTATATCTTCCCTCTGTTCTTGCAATACCAAGAAAAAATAAGAATAGAAATAAAGAAACAAAAAAACCAACAAAAGAAAATAACCACACCTCAAACAAACAAACAAACAAACAAAACAAAACGCCTTGCCATGGAAGCTGAAGTGTGTCCCAGTGTGCCACACAGTACACTCTTTGTCCACACAGCTTTACCTGCAGGTGTTCATTGCAGTGAGTCGTTGGTCTGTTTCGAGGCTTCTGGCTTCTGCTGCTGTACCAAGCCTGGAACCTCCCCAGGTCTCCTCTTGGATATCCTGTTTCATGGAAGCCTAGTAGTTTTGCATCTTCATGGCTGGCCCCTTCATATGCACCAGGAGTTCATAGGCCCTGCACTTTGCCTAGACAACAAGTAGAGTTGACCCTGGTGGCAGCCTTTGGGTGAGCAGCTCCCTGAGGGCAGGAAAGCAGGAGACCTGGCGCCACCCCTTGCTTGCTCCAGCACTGGGTGAGCTGATGGGACAGGGCGAGAGAGTTGACATTTGTGGTATGGCTGCAGAAGAGCTGGCAGGCTGACCAAGTCAGTGGCCACCCAGGCCCAGATCCAGAGCTTTGAGTTGGTCCACCCCATATCTACTCTATCTGTAAACTGCTGGAGAGAGCAATCTTGGGATCGGAAGAGACTGTTACTGGATACACCTGGGTGCTGTTGGAAGCAGAAGCAAGGTCTATCTGTTAAGAAGGGAGAATCAGCTTGAGCAGCCAGGAGTATGGGGAAAGGTAGTCAAAAAGGTAGTCAGATAGAATGAAGTACAGGAATACGTAGGTATGAAGATGTCATAATGAAATCCATTATTTTGTAGGATAAATTTAAAAATTAATTAAAACAACACTTGTTTAAGAACACAGATAAAGCTGTGCGAGGCAGAAAGCTGAGGAGGAGTGTGAGTTCAGATGCGTCCTTAGACATTCCCGGGGAAGCTTTAAATGCTTATTGTAACACAAGCTGACCAGTGCTTGCATTTCCCCTCTATTATAAAAAAATGAAAATTACAGTATCGATGCCAAATAAATCCTAATTAATACATGTACAGCAGTCCTAAATGATAAATGTCGCCTGTATCTGAATCAGAATATGAGCCGCTTTGGTACGTGCTGCTGTCTATTGCTTCTGCCCCAGAGCAGAGACATCCTTCTTGTCCAATACCCCAAGTGACGGATTGGAGTCAGAATTGAGTCTCATCATGGTCAGTTCTCCAGTTCCAGGAAAAGCTGTGACTGAGGTCAAAACACTGTCTGAAACAGTCACCAGTTAATGAGAATAATTTTCTGTCCACACCCTAAAAGTGGCTGAGCGTTGAAAGCAGCCAACATGACAGAGATGAGAGTGACAAGCAGACAGGAAGGAAAACACAGCAGTCAAATGACACCCCTACAAACCCCGAAGTTATAATTTCAAACAACCTGTCTCAAATCTCGTGCTTCAGTATATTCGTTCCATCTCAGTTATTTTAAACTCTGTGAACGGAGAATATTTTTGCCTGGTTAGATGTACAGTCAGAATGGTGTGCTGCAGAACCTTCTTCCATGGTTTCTTCTCCAGCATCTTCTTCATTTGTCACAGCAGGTAACCATCTTATCATGAAGTATTCTTTCAGGAGACTTCACACAATCTAGTGTAAAAACCACACACACACACACACACACACACACACACACACACACACACACACACGGCTGGAACGAGCGGGGCCAACTGGAGCAAGCGGAGCCGATTGGAGCGAGCGGGCTGACTGGAGCGAGCAGGGCCGGCTGAAACAAGCGGGGCCGTACAGGAGCGGCCAGGAGCGAGTGGGGCTGGCCAGAGCGAGCAGAGCCGGCGGGAGCGAGCGGGGTCGAGCAGAGCGAGTGGGGTTGACCGGAACAAGGGGAAACACACACACACACACACACACACACACACACACACACACACACACACTGTTGCTGTCCCCTTTTCTTACACAAAATGTGGCATACTTTTTGTAAAGTCTTACACACACTGTACACTGCTGTGCACTTTCTGCTTTGATTTAATGCTATTTCTCAAGGCATCTTTCCTTGTCATTTTTCTGAGAGCACTGTCATCTCTCCCTCCATGGGCTTACTGTTTCATGACGGGAGTTTATTGTCACGTGACTAACTCTTTAGAAGTGGGAAGTCGGGCTATTTGTAATTTTGCACTAATGCACAGAGTGGCTTAGACAACTTTTACATGAATTGGAGCTTAGATGTCTGCTGCTTATTTCCAGACAAATAAAGCCAAACTTTCCTGTGAGTCACCATCAGGCTCTCTCCAGCCTGCATAGAGCAATGGGCATCACTCGTGACCACTAGCACAGGAGCCTCACCATCAAGGGCAAGAGAAGTCTCTATCATAAGAGGCAGAGGCATGGGCTAAGACAGCCTGCTGCTAACATTAAGACTGGCTGCTGTTGGACACACAGTCCAACTCCAAGGAGGCAACAGAAATTATGTTTCCTGAGATTGGACATGGGGACATTCTCCTGGGGGGCTCTGAGTGCTGTATTCACAAAGCAAGGATCATTGACGTCTGCAGTGCATCCAAGCCTCCACTGAATATCTGAATCATGATTATTGATGGCACCCTGTACGAGCCCCGCTATGGCCTGCTTCTGGGCGGCAAGGAGGCCAAGTTGACTCCTGAGGAGAAAGATGTTAAATAACAACAAGTCAGAGAAAATGCAAAAGCAATACAAAAAAGGAAAAAAATGAGCACCCAAATCAATTGCCTTCTAGAGGAGCAGTTCCAGCTGGGCAAGCTTCTTGCTTATATTGCCTCAAGACTGGGCCAGTGTGGCACCACCTAGGGCTGTGTGTGAGAGGGTAAAGAGTGGGAGTTGATCTGAGAAACTTTAACACCCAGAGAAGCAAATCAGTCATCATCCACAGCTCATATAATAAAGGTGCTTTTTGTCTGGGTTTTGTTTGTTTATAAAGTGTCACCCTCCTTTTGGGCAATCTTCAAAGTCAGAGGCTTCACCTGGGTAATTTTGGGGGCTTGAAGAAGCTACTTTATTTCTTGACTATCCACTACATTTGGCCAAGAAAAGTGGCTTTCATTTATACATACGTGCAAGCTAGATGGGTGTTTGCAAATAAGAAGGTACTTGTTTCGGTTCATAGATGCTTGGTTCCGTTCTGTGACTTAATGCCTCTGGTGGGCAGGAGTGACCTTCCCATCCATCCTCTTCTCTGACCTCTAAATCTAAACAGCTAAACTTTGCTTTCTAATGCTGGTGACAGTCCAAAGTGCCCTTTCCACTGGCCTTCTTGGTGATCTCAGTAGCTAAACAACAAGGGAAAGTTCCAAGTGGTGGTCCAGCCCATGATTCTCATAATTCCTCCACAGTGATTTGCCTTCATCAGTACTTTATCTTTTATTCTATATATAGAGAAAGTTTTCCCATGACATATGAGTCTCAGTGGCTGGGACCTTGTAAATTACAGTCACAAAAAATAGATGAGCACAAGGAAGACAAACTAAAAATGAATGCTGTGTGTGTGTGTGTGTGTGTGTGTGTGTTTGTGTGCATGTGTAGAAATCATAAATTAGAGACATGTGACCTCATGGGATGGTTACAGTTGTATACACATAGCATTTTAATAGACGACAACAAAGCAACGGAAATGGTAAGGGACTTAGAATTTCTGTGCGAGTGTGTGTGCATGGGTGGTGGTGGTGAATTCTGGGAAGTCCAATAAAAGAGAAAGCTAGGTGGCTTGTTAGTAAAGACATACTGGCTTCTCCTAGGTCCCTGCTGGGCAGAGGAGGTGGATAATAGTTTCTTGGGCTCTTCCGTCTTTCCCTCCTGGTAGAGAGGAGAAGAGAGAGCTTCATAAGTGCAGAGCCCTTCCCCTTCTGCTTCTCTCCCTTTGCTTCAAATTTCCTTAGTTCTTGTGGGGTGCTGGTGACATGTTTTGTCTGGCAGATGGATGCTTCTACCTCTGCCATCGCCTTCTTTCCATTCATTTCTGCTCTGTTGCTTACGTGCCTCTTTAAAGTGTCCCTTTTTGCTAGGTATGGTGGTACATACCAACCAATCCCGGCACTCTGGAGACTGACACAGGAGGATCATTGAATCCAAAGCCAGCCTGAAATACACAAAGCAAAAACCCTGTCTCAAAACAAACAACAAACAAAATGGGAATACAAAAAACAAAACAAAACAGAACAAAACAAAAAAACAATAGCAACAAAATATCCCTTTTGTTCTACAATTCGATGTTAGTTGTTACTGTGGCTGCTCATTTCTCAGTGAAATTAGGTAATTCCTTCTATGGATTGTTTTTGATGATTTTTTTCTTTCTCTACTTAAATTACTATGTAAAATTTAAAACACAAGCAAGATTTTTTTTTTTCTGAATTGACTTTGTTCTTGCTAAAAAGAAGAAAAATGAACAAAAATAAACCCCTTTGAAAGCCCAAGTTGTTAAATATGAATTAACATTTTAAATTTTAAATGAATGCACTCATATATGTCTCTTTACAAAAGGTCAGCATGTCCACCTTCCCACCGGTTGACCTCTGGCCATCTGTGCTGGCTAGTTTTAAGTCAATGGGGGAGATAACTGGGAGTCACTCTGGAAGAGGGAGCCTCAGTTGAGAAACAGTCCTCCTCAATAGATTGACCTGTGAGCAAGCCTGTGGTACATTTTCATGATTGAGGGCCCAACACACTGTGGGCAGGGCCACTTGGGAGCTGGTGGTCCTGGGAAGTTAGGCTCAGCAAGCCATTAGGAGCAAGCCAGGAAGCTGCATTCCTCCATCGCCTCTGCTTCCGGTTCTGCCTTCAGTTTCCTTCCCTGCTTGAATTCCCTCCCTGAATTCCCTCAGTGATGGACTATTACCAGGAAGTGTAATTAAACTAAATCTCTTCGTCACCAAGTTGCTTCTGGTCATGATGTTTTATCACAACAGAACAAAACAAACTAAAACACCATTCCTTTGGCTGAGGACAAGGATGTAGAGGGGAGCTCCTGACGTGTCCATCCCTGGTCCTGTGCTAAACACCAGAGCCAGTGCCAGGAGCTGCACCATGTAATGTGCGCTACCCAAGTCACCTGAGCTCATGCACAGGGTTGCTTGACAGACAAGGGAAGTGGATAGGGCGTGTGTCTGCACTACTTTCTTTTCTATTACGCGGTTTATTTCGTCCACTGATTCATTGCTAGCTCTCCTGGTTTTTACTGCCTATGTTTTTGCTCACTGGTGCATAAGCCACTGTCCTCTATGGATCTCTGAGCCAGTAATCTTTCCTCCAGCTGCCTTCTTGATTTCTGAAAGGGACAGTCTCTGAAACAAACAAACAAACAAACAAACAACAACAACAATGTCTACACTTAAACTGGGACTCTTATTGGTTTGGTTTATTGAATTACAGCAAAAAATAAAAATAAAAATAAGTGATCCTTTAATTGGTGTTGGATGGTTTTAAAACACTCTTTTGTGAGGAAGGAAGAGCTCTCATTTTGTATTTGTACAAATTTCGTGTTATATAATATTCACAAAGGGCTTGCAACTCAGATGCAGAGACTGCATGTTCTTACAGCCCTGCAAGTTATAACACCCTGATTATAAATTCAAATGTCTCCTCACAGAACAGAGAGAGAAACAACCAAGACGATGACCCCGGCACATAATGCTTACTTTAATAATGGACAATCTTTGAAAATATTTTCATCGTGACAGCAAGGCTTTTGAAGAAAGGAATAAAAAACAGAAAGAAATATAAAGAGAAATTGAAACTATTCAGTAACAAAGAGACAGGAAATCATGCCAGTCCAGACTGCAGTGCTCAAACTGCGGTTAAACTGATGGCCTGCCTGGGATTTGAGGCTGAGCACTCTCTCCCCAGGGGGATATTATAAACAAGAATTTACTATCAAAATATTTTTATTTGTCTGAAAACTAATTTACCAAGCGTGGAGATCAGAGGTGTGGAGCAGATGGAGGAAACAACCTGCTCCCCTGCCTTGAAGGAATCAGCGGCAGAGAGCCACAGCAAGTGGATTGGAAATGTCACCTGAGCCCCGAAGCTTCGTAAATATCAGGAAAGAAGACAGCACCAATCTCGCAGCCCGCAGCCCACAAAGCCACTCTCTTGCTGCGGGTATTAATTATTAATGATGATTTCTCCAGGAAGGGGCGAGAAAGGCCCATTTCTGCAGAGCTCCCCGATCCTGGGGCTGTGTCGGGCTCGCCACAACAGCACGTTTTGCAATTATTTTTTGTACGGTTCCTTTTATCTCTGCGAGAATCGCCAGCCTCCAGGTAATGAAGAGCTTCCTCTACCACTCTGTAGCACTGAAATATTGATCTGATTATTGGAACAAAGGATTACCGCAACAATAGGAACCGTATCCTAGTGTGAACTTGGACTTCAAAAGGAAAAAAAGGAAGCGTAATGTGGAAAGTAATGCCAGGACATTTCGCAATAGATTTTGCAAATTATTGAGAAAACTAAGGTGCCTTGCAAGCTGTTTGCAGAATGTAAACCCCACACAGTGCTAAGCATGGTGGGGGGGGGGGTGAGGGTAAAAATACGAGGTAACAGTTGACCTTCTAAGTAATGTTAATCACATTTAATTTTTTAAAAATACTGTCAGCATCTGTGGAGGGGGGTATGCTTGTGTCACAGACCATATGTAGAAATCAGGACAAGCGTTAAAATTTTTCTTTCTTTCACACATTTTAGTGCTTCTAAATTCATTCTGCCTCACTGACTCTAAGAGTAGTTCTGAAGGAGAATGTGCTTTGGTCAGGTAATTTCTTTAGGATCCAGGCTTCTCTATCTATAGAGTTTACTACCCTGATTTAGGGCTTATGCTGCTGTGATAAAACGCCATGAGCAAGTGCAATTTAGGAAGAAAATGGTATATTCCATCTTGTCGATTGCAGAGCACCATCTAAAGCCCTCAGGTCAGGAACCTAGAGGCGAGAACAAGAGCAGGGAGCAGAGAGAGGTGCTGGCTACCATTGGCTTTCTACCATTGAATTGCTAAGCCTGTGTTCTCACCTGCCAGAACCACTCACCCAGGGGTGGTATCCCCTACAATGGTTTGGGCTCTCCTATATCAATCACTAATTAAGAAAACATTCCACAGACTTGGCTAAAGACAGCCATACGGGACTATTGTCTCAATGAACATGTCCTCTTCTCAGATATATCTGGGTTTGCACCAAACTGACAAAACCCAATGTACACCAACAAATACCAGCATATACCCAGTACATACACAGGCATGCCAAGATACAAATGGCTTCCCATTTTTACCTGCCTGGCTTCAAGGAGTCCAGTGTTCTGTCCGACTAGGAACTCAATGCTTTTTGCAGTCAATACAGGTGGCAACAAGAGTGCCTAAATAGGCTTCTATCTTTACTAACTAAAACCAGAAGATCACACTTGAAAGTACCCTGGTCCAACAGAGTCCTGTGTGCTGAGCTGGCTTTTTGCTTCAGTTGCTAGAGCTATTGACTAGGTGTCTTGGGGCTGAAGTTAGGGCAGACTGGACAATAGAGGGAGGCAAGGAGTCTTGCTGTCTCTTTTATCTCCCACTGCTAAGGTTGTAGAGAAGTGTGGCTCACTCCCTCACTCCCCATTTCATCTGTCTTAAAGAGCCCCACTACTGCTGCATATATATGTCTCTGCTTTAAGGTCCTCTTGAAGCTGTCTGTGAGTTTCAACAGCACTGCTTACTCTAGAGCAGTGATTCTTTATCTTGGAAGTCTTTCATGCACTTCTTCCAAGCATGATTCTGTGACTATCCACAGACACACGTGGGAGAGGAGCCCTGCCTGAGAGTACTGGGGGAAGAGCTCCCATCTTCCCTTGAAAGATCAAGTCTCTACCCACTGCTTCTGTGTGGATGCCTGTACAGGAAGGTGACAAGTGTGCCCGTTAGTTTCTCGTCAACCTGACACAAGCTAGAGTCATCTGTGAAGAGGGAGCCTCAACTAAGGAGTTACTTGCATCAAATTGGCCTGTGGGCATGTCTCTGGTGCATTTTCTCAATTACTTCTTCAATGATTGAAGTGTGTATGTGTGTTGTGTTGGACTAGTACATGTTGGGTAGAACCATCCTTGGACAGGTGTGCCTAGGTGTATATAAAAACAGGTTAGGTAAGTTGGTAAGCAGCAATCCCTCATGGGCTCTGCTTCACTTCAGTCCCTGCCTCTAGGTTTCCACATTAAGTTTATGCACTGACTTTTCTCAGTGGTCTAGGATGTGTAAGATGAAGTAACCCTTTCCTTTCCCAAATTACTCGTGGCATTGATGTTTATCACAGCATCAGAAACAGAACTAGCACAATAGCAATTGTGGGTGATGCTGCCAAAAACGTGGGGATGAGCAAACATGACAGCCTGGTTATGAGCCATCATGTAACATGACATGTAATATAACGTAGTATCTGTGTCTTCTGATGGTCTTAGGGGATACCTGTGAAAGGGTCAGATGACCCATAGGTTGAGAACTACCGCTCTAGACGATTCCTATGACATTGGTCCTAATTTACTTTCCTATCAGGGCTGTTCAAAGGTTCAATTTCTCTCAACCTTGCCAGCACTCATTATCATGAATCATTTTGACAATAACTGTTCCAACAGGTGTGACCTGATACAAACAACTTGAGTGGTTCGGGATGCCAAGCTCCCTCCCCTCTCCCTCTGGTCATTTCTGTATCTGAATTTTAGGAGTATTTATTCAAGTTCCTTTTCCATTTAAATAATTTTTCTCACGATTGAGTTGAGTTCCTTATATATTTTGGTTATTAATTATTTGTTGGCTATAAATGGCTCACATGTATTTTCTACTGACATTCATCTATCCAGACTTAATTGTTTCATTTGGTATGCAGAAGCTTTTTAAAATATGGTTCAGTTATATGCAACAGGACCGATGCATATGCGTTCTCACAGACATTGTAGCAGCGTGCGTAAGACCTATACAGGGTTAAGTCAGACAGGGTCCCGGTGCTGAGAGGAGGAACTGGACAAGAGCTCCCATCTCTAAGCAATATGTTGTTTGAAATGATACCTGCTGGGAAAGCAGAAATCAGTTTATTCCAATAGAGCCTCACTAGGTATATCAACCACACTCCAAGGTAGACATCATGCCTAGGAATAGATGGCTAACACAAGGTATGTTTTTGTTGACTTAGCACTTTCTTGTCTTACTGGTCTGTTTTGATTTCAGTTTTTTTGTTTGTTTTTATTGTTTTTATTTTATTTTTTTTAAGAGAAAGAGACAGAGATGTCACAAAGCTGTATAGGCAGGGATGTAAGGTGCAACTGGATGAAGTTGGGAGAGGGGAAAAACATGATTAAAATATGTTGTATAGAAGTAGTTTTATAATTTCGTACATGCATATGCATGTTTTGATCAAGCTCCTCCCCCATTCCCTCCATCCCAATCCCTACTCTGTGTGTTCCTCCTCTATTTCCTCCTAATCCCATCTTTTATTTTCGTCACTCAGTGAGACCAGTTGGTGATGCCAGTGTGTCACTTTGTACAGGGCCCTCTATTTGAGCATGTTTGACCTACAAGGGAACACACCCTGAAAGAGAACTCCCTTTCTCTCTTCCAGCAGCCTCATTGCCAAAAGATCCATAACACGGGCTGGAACTTCTTGTCCATCTTCCCCTTCCATACTGGGATTTTTGTTGGCATTGATCTCACACAGTTCTTGTTCAAGCTCTCACAACCACACTTCTATGATGATCCCTGGACCTTAGGAAAAGGGAGTGTGATATAGTTATGCTATGGATATCCCATCTAGAGCTAGCCACTCTTCCCACCAGTTGTGGGTCTCTGTTAATTGCATTTAATATTAGAAGAAGCTTCTCTATTAGAGTTGAGAGATGCACTTATCTAAGGGTATAATAATAACTCAATAGAGGTCAGCTAAATACTATGTTCATTTATTAAAATAATTGTACTAGGTTTTCCAGAGGGCCTGTGTCCTTTCTATCCACAGCTTCTTGGCACCGGTATAGCTGCCAGATATAGGCTGTCTTATAGAGGAGGCTTTACATCCAATTGGAAAATGGCTTGTTACGACCATAACATTGGTGCTATTCTTTCACTAGTGGGCATATCTTTCCCAGCAGATCATTGTGGTAACTCTTAGGGTTCGAATACTAGGTAATAGTGATGATGACCTTTCTCCTGAGGTGGCATGCATAGCACTTTAGGGACAAAAATTTCAGGTCAGTATTAGCTTGATTTCTCTGTGTTCTATGAATCAAGTGTGTGCTGTCTTTAGCAATAGAGTCTTTCCATCAGCTTCTTGAGGGTACCCAAGAACGATGGCAGTAACTTGTAATGGTTGGGTAGGTCAGTCTATGGGACTCCATGGGCCAACTACTCCAAGAAAAAGAACCTGTTCTTGGCACTGGTCTTTTGATAGTCTATGTTATCTATGGGGGTGGGAGTTATCAACTTGTTAGAGAGTAAATCTATTTAAGCTATTTTTATGTATACATATGTCTATATTTTAAGAAACTTCGGCAGTAGTAGGTTTCTGTATGACTTTAAAAACATTTTTTTTTTTTTTGCTCCAGCCAAAAGAAATTGTGTAGACTAATATTGTGTAGTTTTCCTGTGTGGTTTCTCTCTGTAATTTTGTAGCTTCAGGTATGACACTTTTGTCTTTAATCATTTTCAATTGACTTTTATCTGTGGTATGAGACGAAGATTCACCCATTCTCCAACAGGAGTCATCTCAGCACCATTTAGTAAAGAGATGATCCCATATTATTTAGCATTCTTAGCACCTTAATCAAATTTTAACCGAGCATAGGTTTACAAGTTCATTTCTGGGATCATAATTTTTCCATAATTGTTTTAACAATTACACTTTCCATTATTACTTTGAAATTAGGTTGTGGGAGGCCTCAAGCCTTGTTCCTTTTTCTAGAATTACTTTGAGTATTTAAGTTTGTGTGTTTCAGTATGCATTTTTTTTTTTATGTTTTTGACTTGTACAAATGAAAAGTGACTCTGTAATAGGGATTGCTTTGATACTGTAGATCACTTTGAATAACATGTTTTGAGTAAGCTGATCTTGGACTCTTGGGCTCTAGACCTTAAAATTAATAAATAATATTAGTGAATTTACTTAAGAAAATTTATTCAAATCTGCAAAACTCTGATAAGTTGAACCTATTCATGACTGGCTGTGTGGGGTTTAGTTTCTTTGATGAACTCCCCTATGAACAAAACTAGCTGGAAAGAAAAAAAGAAAAATAAAATGCAAATTCAACTAAAATGAAGAAGAGATGATCACAGTACTTTTCCCTAACACTAGTATATAATCTTGCCAACCAAATCAGGGAGAAAGCCTGCTTGATGCAGGAAATTGTTAAAATGTATATATTAAATAAAAAATATAAACCCTTATAATAATAAAGTCAACAATTCCAAAGTTTATATCTTCATTGCTATGAGGTACAAAAGTTCACTCATCCATTAAGCAATTGTCAGAGTATGTTCTATGTATTTAAAACACAATGGGGAATCTTACCATGTTTGGAGCCTGCCAAAAAGGGTACATTATAAACAAATACAGATACAGTAACTCTACAACAATGGAGAAAGCAAAGCAGGGGGATGGTGGAGACTGCAGACAGCAGAGGGTGCAGACAGACAGACAGACAGACAGACAGACAGACAGCGAGGCTGCCCAGGAGTTACCACTTGATTGACTGAAAGAATGCAAGGCTGCAGTGGAGGCGGCTGGCAGCAGCGACAGCGACAGCAGCAGCAGCTTCCTGGGTGCTGGGACCATTGTCAGCAGCTGACCAAATCAAGAGGCTCCTTCTGGGTTAAGGTCATGAACCAGGTGATTGAATCAGGACTTTTAACAGTTTGTGGAGAGAGTGTATGTGAGCATAGTAAAGAGAGCCAATCCTTCAGGAGCGGGGCTCACCAAATAGCCATGTGACTGAAGTCACCGTGTTAAATCTCTGACCCCATCGCCTCCACTTTCAGGTGGAGATTATAGGGAAGCTAAGATTTATTTTATCTTTAGATTGTATTGGGCTTGGGGCTGAGTTTTCCTTTTTAATTTTATTCTGAAGGGAACACTTACAGGGAACTCCTATTATCTGTGAGAAACGATCAGACCAAGACATTCAAAGAAATATCTGTCTTGAGATGACCCAACAGGCTCTGCCTGCACTTGGTTTACACTAACCTGCTCCAAGACAGTATTTCTACATGTTTCTCTAAAGGGAGAGTAAGATGGTTAGGATTTGACCGGTGTGCTTATTTCCCAGCAAGGACACTCTTAGTCTTTTTGTAAGTCTTTCCTCTCCAGCACAGATTTATGGGACTTGAGCTATGCTGGAGCTGACACATGCCTCTCTGTTGAAAGTTGTCACAATGGGGACTATGTACACCATGGATTTTTCTGACTGTAATTTCTAGCTGGTGCCAAGTGACATTTCCTGCTGCCTTCTCTTTGGTTTTTCTGATTTCTCTTTGGTTTTTCTTTCTTGTTGGTAGAATAATAGCTATCAACGAGGAAATGCTTAGTAAACTAAGGTATATGCACAGCACCAAAGCTCCTGATGAAGCTCAGAACCCAGTACCTCAGGCTTCATGGATTACGTGAGATGGAACAGGAGGTAGAGCTTGGGGGACATTTCCTGAAATTTATAAGTAACTATTGGGTATTATTGTTTCGACTTCATATTGTAACTATAAAGATAATCTTTCTAGAAGTTATTTTAACTAAATGTTACTGGAATTCTGTGGAAACATTTCCTTCTATTGTCTTTGTTACTTTGGGATTAATGAAAGAAGAAAGTCAATTTCCTGGTAACTTGTGCTGAGCTCCTGTGGAGTGGGTGCTTCGCGGAGGATAAACTTAATTATTGGATCTGTTGGGATCACATTGGTGGATTGTTTTAAATCTCACTGTTTTAAATATTACGTTTCTTCTTGCCGTTGTTATAGCAATATGCCCGAGCCGTGCTAACTTTATAACATAAATACAGTTATTTAGCTTACAATTCTGGAGGGCCAATGGCATGGTGCCAGCAGCCCCAGAGTGGTGTGAGCATATCTTAGAGGGACTAATCATGCTGCAATATATCTGGGAAGAGCAACTCAGGGCCTCTATAATAGGAGCCATATAAATCTGGAGACCCTAGCTCTGGTGTTCCTGGTTCCTGGCCCAGGCTCTCAATGGCAGCTCATCTCTATAAGCACTAGGAGTCTCACAAGAGCGATGTTAGTCCTTCCCCAGTGTGTCACCCGCATTGATCTGAGACTTTCCACAAGTCTATAGTTTCCATGCATCCACCACTGCAACATTGCCTTCTGAGGGACGAGCCTTCTCATACGTGAACCATCAGGAATGAATCATGTTTAGAACATAGCATGGCAGGAGGGTGGAGCAGGAAGAGAGGAATCAAAATCAGTACCAACAGCAAAACCCTTCCAATAGCTGACATGTAAAGGCTAAGGACAAATGCACAGGAAAAGCGCTCACTGTACAAAAGTCTCAACGTGCCTGGCCTGGGGGTCATCGAGCCTTGCAATTTCTCTAGCTCTGGTCACTCTCAGAGCTGTCTTTCTCCCTAAGAAGCGTTCTCTTCTTTGTTCATGTTTCTATGTCCTAAGTGTTGTATTGGGAGGCAAGAACCTGCCAATCACAGTGGGTGCCTTTCAGTCTCAAGCCAGACTCATACGTTAGGGTTTCTGGTGTCCCACCCTGGATGCAAAAAAAAAAAAAGGATATGATTATTGTTTGTTACAGTCATCTATAGGATGGAACACAGGGCCTCCAATGGAGGAGCTAAAGAAAGTGCCCAAGGAGCTGAAGGGGTCTGCAACCCTATAGGTGGAACAACAATATGAACTAACCAGTATACCCAGAGCTGATGTCTCTAGTTGCATATGTAGCAGAAGATGGCCTAGTCGGCCATCATTGGGAAGAGAGGCCCCTTGGTCTTGCAAACTTTATATGTCCCAGTACAGGGGAATGCCAGGGCCAAGAAGTGGGAGTGAGTGGGTAGGGGAGCAGTGCGGGGGGAGGGTAGAGGAAACTTTCGGGATAGCATTTGAAATGAAAATAAAAAAAATATAATAATAATAATAATAATAATAATAATAATAATAATAATAATAATAAAAGAGTGTAATAGAAACACTTAAAAAAAAGAAAGGGATCGAGTTACGCAAGCAAGAAGAAAATAAGACAGGTGCTGCATAAGAGGCTCCAGTCAGAGCCTCTCTCTAGGTCATCACTGCAAACTGAGTGCTTGTGTGTCCTAGTCACATGAGTGCATGTATAGATTTTAGCATTGAAAGGTAGATAAATGGACTCCCAGACTGTGCCTTAAGCCACAAGAACACTGAACACACTTAACAAAAGCTGTGGAGAATATACGCCATTGGGCAGGAATGAAAGCCATTGAGTTGCATATACCAAATGGTTACAATGGTAAGTTTTATTATACGTTTGAAATTTTCAAAAATTAAAAACCAAGTAATATGCCACCAGCCATTAAAAGTTGCACCACATGGATGAGTTGTGTAGTATGTGAATTTTATCTCCAGCAGCTATTTGTGAAAATCCCACAGGGAGTGTTTTGTTTCTACAGTTACAGGGCGATTTCCTTCCATTTCAGGAATACCCCACAGAGTCTCTAGAAACAGCAAGAGTTTGACATACTGCAAACTATACACCTCTGAAGGTTGTAGGTAGCTCTGCAAACAGATGACAGGTTATTTCTCATATTCCTGGCACGAGAGTCAGCCGAATGAGAAAAACATTGACTGAAATTCAGGGCTCCCTTGCTTATTCTGAGGGTCTTATTTTCTTATCCCTTCCTAGCCGGCTGCTATTGCTCTGCGTCCAGCCTAAGAAAGCTACGGCTTGTAAGACTCTCATCAATTCATATGCTGACAGCATCAGACAATAGACTTTTGCTAATTAATATTTAATAGGCCTATGGATTTTTCCTCAGCAGCTGGAGAGCTAAATAATAGTCAATTAGCAAATGCGTTAATTAACTTTAATTACATGGCACACGAGCTTCTTCAGGATTTTTGCTTTATAGATTTACAAGTGAATGTTTCACCACTGTTCTTGAACGCACCAGGCAGCTAATTAATTGGTAATAATTCGTTCTTCTCCTCAAAATGTGTATTTAAAAATAAAGTCCAATCTAATGCTTAATGCCAGTTTTCAAAAGTGGCATTTACAGGTATAAGATAAAACTGATGTCGGCTTTTAAACAGGCTGGAGTTAGTCACCAGGGAGTTTTTACATTTATGTATAAATAAGAAAGAACAGAGAACATTGTGGTGTTGAGTATTGAGAGAGGGAGGGAAGAAATGAAGAAGAAAGGAAAGGAAGGAAGAAAGGGAAGGAAGGAAGGAAGGAAGGAAGGAAGGAAGGAAGGAAGGAAGGAGGAAACCATGGAGGAGTCTTGCCCTTTGTGAGGAGTCAGTACACCTAATTTGATTTGCAGCATGCAAAGCAATGAACTCCAGGAGCAAGGGTGAGCAATATGTACCATGCAATTAACAGCAATCTTCTGAGCTTCCTGTGACAGCTAAAGGAACCGCATCTGAATGTTTTATGGTGCCTGCCGCTGGGGACCAAGAATGCTCCAGGAAAGAAATGATCAGCAGAGCAGCTTTGTGCCTGGGCTACTGTGGTGGGGAGATCAAAGGCTGTGGATGGCAGCAGCCCCCTGCTGTGTGCCCGCCCTGCCTCATGTCAGTGCCCGGGAATGCTGCTCCAGCCATTGCTGAGAACCCTGCAAGGGATGCTGAGGAAGAAGCAAGGTTAGCTTTTCAAATGAGAGGGATGTCTTGGAGTTCAGCTCACATGGACAAGCCACTTGCAAACTTCTGTATTACCAAGGTTAATACATCTGCTGGCTTCTGCTAAAACCCTTGGATGCCATAAAGAATCTTTCAAAGAATAACACATTAAAATTAGTCCTGAAGATTGAACTTCCATGGTAATTTCAACAAGACCCGAAGAAGCTACTAGCTTCAAACAAGAGTACCATGCCTTTCTTAGTCTCTTGAGGCAAGTCATTGGGTCTGTGATGCTCTTCAAAATACTGTAAAGAACATCAGGAGAGAACAGCGCAATGCTGTGAGCCTGCACATTAAAAAGTGCTAACATTTGTTTCCATGTTTTCAATTTCCTTATTGATATATAATGGGAGGACAGCTGCATTGATTATGTCATGGTTTATGTGACACTGAATTAGTCTGCGCCGTCTTTAATTTTTTTAAAATTATACACACACACATACACACACATAAGTACATTTGAGTGTGTGATATGTGCATGAATCTTCGTGACACATGTGGAATTCAGCATATAATTTTTGGGGATCCAGTTCTCTCCTTCCACCATGTGGAACTTGTAGACTAATTTCAGGACATAGGGCATGGTGGTGGCGAACACCTTTACCTGCTGAGTTATTCTGCTGTGCTTCCTTGATGAGTGGCCAACATATTTGGCCACCCATGTTTGTGTTGTCTGGGACAGGGCCACATTTACAGGAGGCCTTCGGAAGCCTGGGACCCATGGATAGGGTGCTGGAGATGATTGAGGTAATCTGGAGACCAGGCCAGTGGTGAGTATTGAGAAAGGGATGTCCCTTGTATTGGACAGCTTATTGGCAGTCTTGCAGAAGAAGTATGTAGTCCTCTTTATTTCAGCTATGCTGTGAACACAGCTGCAAATGAATGTGTCTGGGTATCCTGGCTTCACCTCACCTTATATTATTACCTCACGGTGCTGCAGTAGAGCCCAGGCAACCATTTTGAAGCCTATACAAACCCATGAACTGTCAGGCACACTCCCTCATTCTTTTAGGTCTTAGTGAGCATCAAGGCTCAGTTGTACTCAGAGATGAACAGACATCATCTTGGTGGTTTCCCCACCTTCCTGTTTTGCTCTTGTTTTCCGGGATTATCAAGCCCTGGGGTGCTTGTCTCTCACTAGGTGTTTGGGGGAAAACTTTCAAACTCCATTCCAACAGTTAGTGGAGGCAGTGCATAAGAACCTGACAGGAGTATGAGGAAGTAGGGTGGACCTTCTTCTCAGACCACAAGGAAAGGCCCTGCATCAGAAGGCAACAAGGCAACCCCAGAAGTCCTGATGTGAAGTCTCAAGGAACACAGGGAAGTGGATTTCTGTAGTTTCTCCTGGGGTCTCATCATCTCTTATCTGTGCCCAAAGCACAGTCCAGGAAATGTCTGTGTAACTTCACCTTGAGTAGGACATAAGCTATGCTTTCAAAGAGGAAACTTCAAACAAGAGAATGCTTTGTTCCCTCCACTTCTTAGTGCACAGGTGTGAATCCGCCCTGCCTAGCAGTGTGTTCAGGAGGAGGGAGTTTTAGGATCTTAGTAGTTAAAGTCAGGCCCTTAGAGGTTTTCTGATGCGGCTGCAAAACTTTTTGCAAGTATGTGACCTGGCTGTGGCGCATACTTCCTAATGGTTAAGTGGGTTCCAAGTCTCATGTCCTTGTCTCCAGGCTACACTGAGGGTGGTGGCAGGGTTTTGTTCCTTTTCATTATAGGAAGCTCTTGGAGAATAAGACGTCTTACCCTTTCTGGCCTTTCTGGGCATCCTTCTTTCCTTAATTCCTTCATTCCTTCATTGTAGCCTCTCCTAAGACCTCTAAACTCAGCGCTGGTGATGGGGATCCACAAAGCAGCATCCTGACTGCCTCCCTTTGTCCCTCTTGAGGACTCCTGGGATTATGTGAGTCATCAGAGATAATCTGTCTTTTAAATTCTGATTACAAACTCTTAACTATCTATGACTTCCCTTCTCTTTTGAGCTATAATTTATTCCAGGGTTCTGGGGATATGGATTTGGACACTTTGAGGGGTGTTCAACATTTTGCTGTTTCAAGTGTTTTTGAAAGCTCTAACTTAAGAACTGAAAATTTCCCCTACCTAGATAGACATCTCCAGGCTAGAAAGTCCTCCAGCTGGTGCTGACATGACTTTATTCTTTCTTTAAGGATCTTCTCAACTCCCTGCCTGAATACAAAAGGGTAGATTAATTCTCTCTCTTATTTTGCTCCTATTGCTTTTTGTATATCCTTTTATTGAACCTATGCACATACACAGGCTCTTGATAAAGATGCCTTTCTTTCCTCTCTAGATCCACTCACAGGCTAAGAAGAGAGAGTTTCCAGGTTCCTTTCATGTTCCAAGTCCACAGGCGATGATGCTGGTGTAGTCATCAGTGCCCACAAACACTTCTGCCATCTCCAGAGTCTCAGGACCAGCCTAGTGTCAAACCTGTGATTCTCGCCTCGGCTTCTCTGGGGCTGGGATCACAGGTGTGTGCCATCACACCCAGCCCAGATCTAAATCTTGAGCTGGGTGATAATGGGCATTTGGGGAAAGTCTCCTAGCCCAAGACCTAAAGCTTCTTTGTGGGACGAACTTTGCTTTTCTTACCTTTCTGCCATTAACCACAGAGTGTAGTGCCTTCCTAAGTGGATTAGACAGAGGGTTTGACAGTAGCTGATGGGAGAATGACAGAATCCACATTTGATCTTTCAGGCCTCATATTTCTCCCCTGTAAAATGAGAATGCAATTTCTCTACGTGTTCCTGAGGCTTCCTGTCAACTGTCGCACTTCCTGTCAACTTAGTGACTCAATTAACTGCTGAACCTGAGAGAAGTCTACTAAGTGCCAGCTTCAAGACACATCGAATTGACATCTTAGCCTGGAGTTCAAGACTGGCCCATAAATAATGCCTGGGTACACGCTTATCCTCATGTAAGCAGGGAGCAGTTGAGTTGCAGAGATGCTCTGCTGTCCCAGGAGCACATGTGTATACTGGAACTCACTTCTCTTAGCTCAGGTTAAGCCATTATCCTGATGTGCCTGCATCTGAGCACAGAGGAAAGGGCTACTCAGAGATGCATGAGATACTCACAGAAGTCATCCTCATACAGATAGTGCCACCCACCAGGGTAGAAGAGAGATAATGTATGGACTGGCAGAGAAGAAGATAAGATACTCCAGGAGTATGTAGAAGTCTCTCCCCTCTTCCATATCCTAGGAAAAGGAGAATCTAGGATGTGTCACTCCTACCTCTTCTGCAACAGAATCCTAAGGACTTCAGACCATATGGACTACAGTAATAGTTGGTGACACTCTTCACTTCTGCTACTGAGATGGGAAGACATGGAAGAGGAGGCACAGCAATCCACAGTCTGAAACCTTGGAAGAACAAATGTGTGTTGGGATGGGTAGGGGTTCTGTTTTAATAAGACTGTAACCACTGCCTGTCACAACAGAAACCAGCGAGCAGAGATGGGAATTATGTCTTTAAACTTTGCTTTTTGATTCAGGGAGCTGGCAAGCCGGGAAGCCAGAGAACTAAAATCTCAGAAGATCTGAGTCCCCGAAGTCATTGCCTGAGAATGGAGATTCCAGGGAGCCAGAATGATGCCAGGAACCATTCCAAGGTAAGGCTTGCCCCTCTGGGCAGGGGGTCAGCCTTGACTCCTAGATTCATAGTGTGGTGGTTTTTATCTTAATGACTCTTACATTTTTTTCTCATTATTGTTTGAGTAGGGATGTCTGCAGTGAGGTTGCATGTACCTGTGCTCTGAATCTCTCATTCCTACTAAGTCACCATTTGGATTCTATCTGTGCTAAAGGCTGGAAATGTGTTTTAGGTAGTCTCATATAGTATGGAATGTAAAAGTGCCTCCTGCTGTTCCTCTTGCCCCCGTCAACATAATAGTCATCTAGACTAGGGAATCACACTAGAACTATGAGCCCACCGCAGATTCAGGATTCAATGTTGCTTATGGTGCACCAATGCAGATAAACATCCTGAATAGCCAGATTTATGTGAGTTGAGTTCATTCTCACTGTATTTGAGAAGCTGGAAGGACGGATGAGTTCAGATAAGCCTGAGTTGAAATAGGAAGTGTGGAAATCAGAGAGAATATGGAGATGGAAAACAGACTGGGCTTTCCCATGGCCCAGTACTCTATGACCACACTGGGAAGAACGGAACTCAGGACTAAATGAAGCAGAGTAGGAAACTGTTGTAAAATGTTTCTTGGATTACCAACATTTTTACTTTACGGTTTCACTATAAAACTTTCCACCTTTTAGGCTATATTATGAAAAATCCTCACTTAAAACAGATATTCTTATAAAATGCTTTACATGTAATAAATTACTTTATTTACTTAATTGGCTTATTTTTATTTGCTAAATACTATGTATCCTTTACTCTGTTGGAAAGACTCATCTAAATGCTTTGTAATATTAATATAATCTAATGAGGTTTAACTTCCTATCATGACTCTAAGAGAACAGTTTATTCAGATTGGTACATATTTCTTTGTGGATATTAGAAAATGATGGAAAAGCTACATGATTTTTGTGGAGATAAGCACTTATGTGTGTCACCAATAAAGAAAGAAACAAAAGGAAAGACTGAAAGTAAATCAGAATGTGAAAGGGCCCCCGGACAGCATTCTGTTTGCATTAACGACAGACTCACCTGACAGTCCTCAGTCTTCGTTTGGGGATCATAGACCCAAAATCTAAATAGAAGTCACCTGAAATGTTTCACAAGAAAGAAAATAGGACTTCACCCTGGAAAAGCCTCAGAATGTTGATAGGCATTGCCAGAATCCTTCCAAAAAGAGCGCTGCGTGGTATTCTTAACTAAGTAATAAAAAAAAAGGAAAGGAAAAGAAAAGAAAGAAAAAAGGGAGGAAAAAGAAAAAACATTCGAATTCAGAATGAGACATAAAAGAGCAGAATGTCTTATGCATTTACCAAGTCATTACTAAAAATAATTAAATGGCTTGATGGTCTTAGGGATTTCAAAAGAGAGGGAGCTGTATGCCAGAGCCATCCAGCCATTCCCCAGAGAAAGGACAAGAAAACCATGAATAAAATTAGGACAAAGCCACAATAGGTGATCCAGCAATTAGCATACATGAAAAGCACACAATTAGGCATTGCAGCGAGGCAATGTCACCATTTATCTTCCACGCTGATTTCTTTTTTGAATCCGTATTTCAATAGTTTTCATATATATGCCTTCAAGACTGCAGACATGCAACTCCAAAAATCCTTTCTGAATCAAACTATTGAGGAAATCATCATGTTCATAAACAGAGAGGGAGCCATGGCCACAGTCTTGGGCAGTATCAAGAGGAAATAAACCGTTTTTAACTGTTCATTCGACAATGTATTAGCTTCAGGGTAATAAGCAAGGTTTGGGAGTGAATTAGTAGGAACGGAATTATCTTCTGACGGTCAAACCAAGGTAGACAGTGCTAAGTGCTGAATTCAGACTCTTAGGTCTCCATCCTGTCTTTGCACATGTGTGATCCGAGTCAGTCGTTCAGATTCTCAAAATAAAAAGAAGTTGTCTCATTAGGTAAGTGATGTCATGTCAAAGTTTGTCACAGTTTCCTAGTGCCTGGCTTTGTCGGGGGGTATCCTAAGCATGACACACACTGGATCAGTGGCTCTTTACATCAGGTAAGAAAGGAACTTATAGCTCTTTGCATTCCATCGCTGAGAGGTTGTGGGTAGGGGAGGAGCCCAGTATAGGTAGTCAGGCTGGAAGAAGCCAGAGTGGCTTTCACTGAGGTATGCTCTGCATCCTTGAGAGCTCGGCAATTGTGATTCTAGAATTCTCTTTTAGACACACACTTTCTAGAAGGGGTTATTTTAAAGCCTTCCTGCAGTGAATTTTTGGAGTGAGTATAAACAAAGAAAAGCCAGACCTCCTGTCCCATCTCAGGAGGATTACGTAATAACTCTGAGCTTTCTCTGGCCACTGTGTTTTGCCTATGAAGAGCCCATCTGGTTAAGGATAGCTTGCCTCACTCTCTCTCTTGAGTGTGGTTCAGGAACCACATCAAGATTTGCTGAGCGGTGTTTCTTTATACTTCTCGAGTCTCCTGAAGGTGAGTATGCAGAAACAGAGCTAGAGAAACCGCTTTTGAAGGCTCCTTCCTAGATCAATGTTGTTTCTTGCTTCAGTCTGCAATCTGGTTTTGATGTCCTGGCATCTGGACGGACCCTGGGAAGCATTGCTCTGGGGGAGTACACCCAAGTGGCTGTTCCAAGTAGAATGTGAATGGAGCTGAGAAGCTACTATTCTTAGCAGAAAAGAAACATCTTCAATTGTTTATCAGTTGTATGGGAAATAGCATCTCTAGCTGTAGTTTCTTTTAAAAATTAGTACTCTGGTAACAGCCAAGTATTAATAGTATACATTTTGCTTTTATGATGTATCAGGCATTTAAGTTTACTCATTCAGTCCTTCATATATATATATATATATATATATATATATATATATATATATATATATATATGCTGTCAATGTACAGAGGATGAACCTGCAGGTTGTGTGAGAGAATTATTTTGCTTAAATTCACACAGGAAGTTAGTTCTCTAGTCAAAGATGACACTGCTCATTTTATCTCTAGAGCTCCCTTAATTTCTTTTTCTTTCTACTTCCATTCTTAGAGTGCCGGTGATGGGCACTGAACCCAGGTCTTTCACACACTAGGCAAGCAAAGCATTACCGACCCATGTTCTCAGTCTTTCCCTTTCCTTCCCCTTTCCCTCATTTTTCCTCCTCTTCTTTCTCTTTCATTTGCTTCTTGGTTCTATCTTCCTCTCTTCTTTCTTCCTTCTTTCTATCACCCCCTCCCTCCTGCCTGCCTTGGTACCCTCCCTCTGTCTCTCCCTGCTTTCCTTTCTCAATCTTGTAATTGGATTTTATGTTCCCATTTTTTCTGTATCCCATACCTTAGACCTTAGTTTACTCTGAAGCCTGGGATTAGCTTCATAAAAATAGAGCAAATTGCCTCCCCAGGGCAGACACGAGCCAGCTCTCTGGCCTTCATCTCCTTCTCTACCATCTGTGTTGTATCTACAACCACAAATGTCAGGGTTAGGCCTCGGTGGACATTATACAGATGCCAAGGTGAGAAGAGGGAAAATAGAGGGTGTTTTTGATTTATACGATAGCCTTCAAAAAGCCTTCTTTTACAAAAGAACGTGTGCTGTTCTTTTTTTTTTTCAGTCTTTTAATAAGAAAACACTGTGAAGGATTGAAGCCACTCTCTCTTGTCCTTTTGAAAAATGGCTATTCTGAATTAATTTCTAAAGAACTATTAGATAAATTATACATGGAAAATGATCAAATTGACTTGTGGGATTTCTTAGGATGTAATTTTAAACATATGAAAAATTATCCTATACAAGTACAAAATGAAGCAAATCTGGCACCGAGAGTTGCCCCACGGAGAACCCTGGGACTTTTTGAGGGGACTGCAAATAACTTTTGATTTTCTGTTGCTTTCTATATTTTTTATACTACTATAGTTTTGCTTTGACTAAATGAACTCAGCTTGCTCTCATTACCTACAAACTACTGTGAGCTTTTTCCTTTGGTCAAAATCAAAGTGGGATGAAGGCTGATAAACTCAGAAGTGAGGGGTCGGGCTCAGAGGAGGAAGAAGAATGTGAGCTAAGGGAGAGCACTGAAATTTCTTCCTAAGACCGTAAAAGTCACAGTGTGTGCTGCTCACCACCACCGTGCTTGCAAGGGCTCTGAGCACCAAATACCCAGGGTTTTTAGGTAACCATGTCCTGAGCAAGTGGGCTACAAGCAAAGTGAGAACATGCACAGCTTCTGTGCCCATGTCCCATCTCTCTCATCCCTGCATCTACAACCCCTAGGGATAACAGGCAGCCTGACTGTTATCATGTTGTGTGGGTCATACACTAACCAAGCCACTCTCCTTTACCCAGAGAACAAGTGACTTCTGATGTAGCCTAAGTCATGTATGCCACCCACTCCCTTGCCCCAGTCACTCTTAAGATGGGACATATTTACTAGTCTGTTTCCTCCCTGAGAAAGGTCTTCTCCTCCTCAGGAAACCTTAAATTACACCTTTGCCCACTCACCACAGGCTTCATGTTTTCACGCCCTACAGCTTGGTTGGTGTTCATAAAACCTGTTGCCTGAAACAAACTTCCATCAGGAAGTTCTGACTATAAGATGTCTATAGGTTTCAGGATGATTTGATCAGGAGACATCATGTTTGGTAATTTATCCAGTAACAAACCCAAGGCTCCAATCGAACATATTTCCATAATTCTTATTATCCCACCAGTATCAGATGTTGAAGGCAGGAGTAAGCAAAACCATTGTTTGTACACACAGTCTACATTGCAGTCGCTTCTTGATCATAGACACTTGGAGCTGTCTACAGGAGTAAGCAGACATCTCTCAGAATAATTCCTGCTGCCAGGAGTTTCAGAACAGAAGTAAATTGCATTATTTCTGGTGCAAACAAAGCTGCAGATAGCAAGGGCAGTAAGCCGCCCTGCATAATTACAAATTTACGTCAGCTGTAGTCACATGCTTTGCCTCCAAAGGACGAGTCAGATTGCTGATGGGCAATAAGCAAAGTTGCTCCAAGCCACTGGAAGACGTAAGTGACATGTCAACTTCCTTGTCATATTAAAAGCTGAGCCTCCTGGTAAGGACAGACCTAATTGCTTAAGCAGATCACCGTGTGTCACAATTTCTAATTGATTTCTTGCTCATTGAACTCATTATGCTTCTTCAAGGCCAGATTACTGGGTGTGTGGAATTTGAGTGTTAAGGATTAAGGAAGTAGTTGGAGAATCTGCAGATTTTAGAGAAGTCGGCTTCAGGATACAAACAAAGCTAAAAGACTCCCAGAAAGAGGCTTATTAGTTCAGTTAAAGTCAGTCTGTGTTTTCATGGCAAGACAATGGCATTCTTTGAGGACTTTCATGCATTCCAGTAATATTTCTTTTCAAACCAGATAACACTTAGACTATGATAAATTTCAAAGTTATATCTTATGATTATAATGTATTTTCATTTCTGTTTAATCTCATAATGAAAATATCTTTCTCGTTTTATATTATTTGCTAGGATGACATACAATATATAATATATAATTATAATATGTAATGTGTAATGTATAATATGTAATATAAAATCTGATATAATATATGATATATAGTACCTAATATAATATATGATGATATATAAAATATAACATATAACATATATTATATATAATATATAATATGAATAAAATGTAATAATATTGTGTTATTATAGTTAAAAATCCCTTGTGAATAAAAATGAGTTTCATATTATATAAAATTTTGCTCCTTGATTAAGATTATAGAAAGAAATATATTTTTACATGACATACCTTTGTGTATGTACACATACATCCATTAAAAATAAAGTAATGAATTTGGTTTAAAAATATACAAACGCCAAAAAATAGGAAACTGAAATTGATTTTGATTTGAAATCTGAGGCATGTTTTCTCTTTCCAGTTTTTTCTTTTCCTTATGATGACAACAACTGCTACTGTTCTTTCGCTTTGCTTGTTTATTTGTTTTATGTACAGTTAGTGAAACCAAATAACTCCATGACTAATGGTTTTCTACTTGACTGTACTGCACAGGTTGGAATGAGAATGTTCCTCACTGGCTCGGGTATTTGAGGACTTGGACTCCCTTTGACAGTGCTGTTTGGGATGCTCTTAGGACCGGATGCCTAGCTAAAGGAAACATGTCACTGTGGATAGGCTTTGGACACTTAGAGCTTCACCCCACTTTCAGTTCCTGCTCTCTGCTTCTGTATCCTAATGGGATATGCTCTCTAGGCTTCCTGCTCCTGCCACCAGCTCTCATGCTTCACCCCAACATTACGGTCTCTCCTTCTAGAACCAGAAGACAAAATAACCGTTCTTCCTTAAGCTGCTTTTGGTCATGGTATTTTCTCACAGCAACAGAAAAGAAACTAATACTTTTGCTATACCTAATTTTTAAAATCAAATCTACAGTAGGGATTGGTGTATAGCAATCATTTAAGTAATAGTTTCTTTGTGTGTGTGTGTGTGTGTGTGTGTGTGTGTGTGTGTGTGAGACATGCTTGAGAGAACCATAAATCACATCGACTTTCCTGGAGTTCCTTGATTTCTTGTTGGAAAGGGGGCTGGGGACAGAGATAAGCAGGTAAGTTTAAGAAATGATTTGCTCTTTAAATTGGACTTTTAGAGTCCAAAGTGTGGTTTCTACTTCCCAGCCATAAACAGATGTTCCCTCCAATACATAAATAAAACTGGTGAGAGGATTAATAAAATTCTACACATCTAGAAGGCTTGCTTCTTGAATGTGGAATTCCATAGTAGCCCCAGAGTTGCTGGTGCTTTTACAATCAGAAGAATTATCAAGAAAAGCCAGAGTGAAGGAAGGTCCCTTCTCAGAGACCCTTTCTGGGAGCCTAACCAGTTTTTCTTTGCATAATATGCCTTATGCAACCATCACTGTACCTAACACTTGCAACCTACAACCTAAAGATTCCTAAAACAAAATAAATGAACAAATAGCACTTCAGCTCCAAAGTTGTCTCCTTCTCCTTCTCCTTCTCCTCCTTCTCCTTCTCCTTCTCCTTCTCCTTCTCCTTCTCCTTCTTCTCTTTCTTCTCCTCCTCCTTCTCCTCCTCTTTCTTTTCTTCCTCCTCCTTCTTCCTCTTCTACTTCTTTTTCCTCCTCCTCTCCCTTTTCCTGTCCCCCTCCTCCTTCTCCTTCTCTTTCTTCTTACTCCTCCCTAGATACAGAAAGGAGACAGACAGCCAGATTCTTAGTTTAGCTTTTTGTTTGGCTTGATGTTTAAATAGTTTGCTTTTCCAATAAAAGACATAGTTTTAAATTCCCTGACAATGTGACTATTGAAGCAAATATCTGGCAGCAGAAAATGAAGGTAAGGAGTGCAGCTCAGAGACTAAAATACAATAGTTGCTAGTAGATGTTGTAACATTAATGTTACTGTACTTCTTTTTACAGATTTTTCTTATGCATCTCAAATTTCATTTCCCAAGCTAAAATCTCCTGCATCTATCCAATGCCTGTATTTACTGTATTCTTTTTATTTTCACTCATAGGGCATATTCTAAGGACCTGTAGGCAACAACATAAACACATCCAGTGCACCACCCACAACAATCCAGATCTTCACATTGTTGCAGGTTTATGCATGGTTCTAAGAATCTTTTCTAGAAAGAAAAAAAATTAACACCTTTCAAGAAATATTATATATATATATATATATATATATATATATATATATATATATATATTCCTTATACATATATACGTTCCTTATACATATATATATGCATGTGTATATACACATATATATGTACCTGTGTATATTCATATATATGCATATATATATATATTCGTATATATATGTATATGTATATGTGTGTGTGTGTGTTTGTGTGTGTGTGTGTGTGTATACACACACACACAAAGTCATCATTGGCACTAATGAGAGTCTCTGACATAGTCTTTGTGGAATTTCCAGTGAAAACTTGTTGGGTTTTAGCTGGTGTTCACTGTAGGTTTACTGGGCTCAGCAGATGCAATTGATACAAAATAACTCTACTGAGGTTTTTTTTTTCCGCCTGCACATGTTTCCATTGTTATTCTACTCCAATTTTTCATTTATATAATGAAATTTGTTTTCCATGCAAATTTCCTAGTTATCTGTTTTTTGCTCCATTTTTCAAGTTGCATGATGTACTAAGATTGTTTTTGTTTACCTCTATGTGCTCTCAGGTATATATATATATATATATATATATATATATCTCAATATGTAAATTATTTGCATATATATGTGCAAATAAATAACCTCTCTCTTTTTTATTAAAATAATGCTTTGCCTCAAATGTTGTTGAAAGACTATCGTGATTATTTTAACTTATTGTGGTTTTTTGCATTTTATTTTTAAACTAAACAAGGGATGTTTGAGATCTTTAAAGTTATCTGATACACTTCATTTGAATGTATTCAGCAATTGCTACGACTGGCATCATTAACTTCCACCTTCTCAACTGCAATAATTGGTGATTGATGATGCGGGCTTCTAATTGCAAGTGTGAGCATGGTCCAGTTGGATTACATGCCGCCTAAGGCTCCGTGAATTAGTGAGTGCATGCCATGAACTCTTAGCTCACAAATAAAATGTCCTGTACTATTCAACTATCTGGATGTTTAAGGAAGTTATTTTTATTGTACTCTTTTACGCACCATCACTGTGCCTTCTTAGACTAATACCATGTGCCAAAATAAGTACTTTGTTCATGTGACAATTAAAATCACTTAAGTCTATCATGGCAACAAAAGTCAAATAAATTCATTTACTCCAGACAGACAACATTTTCTGAAAACATCTAAATGAGGTGTGGATAACTTTAAAGATCTAAAGGTGTCAGACAACATGGAAGCAATTTTATAGCTGATGGTTCATATTTTAACAAGTTGAATAAGTTTTACTTTCAGAAATGGGACATGGTAAGACATTTTTCAGAAGAGGAACAGAGCAATAGTGTTTAACACAAAGCTTAGGGATAGAAAAAGCAGTGAGCATAAGTAAGAATCTTTTAGAACGATGGAAACAATTTCAGTAATATAGGCAGGGCAATTATAATAAGATGAAATTAAAATTATCACTCTCATGCCATTTAAAATTGAATTCCCATGTCAGATGATTCTTCTAAACAGTTTGGCAAAATGCACTAGACTCATTGGAGCGAGGTTCTATGGAAACATGTGCCGGCAGATGGCTGCCCAAATGATCATTACTATTAAAATAAAACTAATATTGCTGAATTTGGAAAAACACAGGAAACTGAATGGGTGTGAATTGTCTTCATACAATCAGTGAAAATACAAAAGACAGTCACTTGAGAGATAGCTTTCAATTAGTTTTTGTTCTAAGCCTGATCAGAGTAGGTGACACTAATGATATATATATATATATATATATATATATATATATTTACATGCATATATATATTTACTAACTACTGAAGTGACAGTCAGTTCTAAGCAGAAAAGTATTGTCTCATAGGACCAGTTCACTTAGTGTAATAAACACACGACGAGCTCACTGGGAGAAGCCCTGTGGTGTGTTTATCATTTGAACTGTGTCTTAACATGCAAATTCATCTTTCAAGTGCAAAGGGACATTTATAATGGGCACAGCACATCATTTACTGTCTGTCCACCAGATGCAGAATTCAGCTACGGACTGTAGGGGTACAAGAAACTGTATGCTGTCATGCCTTCTGTCTCTGGGCTTTGTCACAGTCATGAGCAGTCACAAAACCTGAGGAAATGAAACGCTTGTCCAGCAAGCAATGGGAAATGGTGAAAACATAAACTATGGGCATTTTTCAGCTCAGCTGCTCTGCAGAAGCATTTTGGGGTGCCTCTGAACGGGACCAAGCCAGAGTAAATAGGAAATTACTTGAGGTGATGTGAAGAAGAACTTAGGGCCAGACACAAAGTGGGGAAAGAAAGTTACAAGGGTGAATGATACCAGACACAAAGTGGGGAAAGAGAGTTACAAGGACGAATGATACCAGACACAAAGTGGGGAAAGTGAGTTACAAGGGAGAATGATACTAGACACTAAGTGGGGAAAGTGAGTTACAAGGGCAAATGATACCAGACACAAAGTGGGGAAAGAGAGTTACAAGGGCAAATGATACTTGGCCACAGGTTTGATGCTTCTATGGACCATACTCTGGGGCATTGTGGTTCTGAATAAATGACAATTAACTAATAAATGTTCCAAAAGGTATCCTTTCATTCTCTCTCTCTATCTCTCTCTGTCCCCCCCTATACCTTCTCCCTCTGTGTTCATAAGCCTCTGCAACTTAAATAAATGTACTATATAGGAAAAAGGAGAAGAGTTCACCATCTCTCCTTTGCACCCCAACTCACTTTTTCTACAGCTAATCCCAGTAGTTTTTCCATTGAGGGTGTCATCCAATTTAGAGAGGATCTAGTTCCACCCTTCACTCCTATTTTCTACCATGAAGACATTCATTTATGGAAATGCATTGAGCACCTACCATATGTTTTGAATACAATCCTACAATACAAGTCAGTCAAAACTAAAGTCTCATTCAGTGCATACTTTTGGGAGATTGAAAGCACACATGCATCCCAGGTAGATCCTACATAAAAACAGAAATGTGACCTGCAACCTGTCCTCTGTCCTCGGAGGCCAGCCTGCCCTATTCTATAACAACAAACAAAGCAGCCAGCCAGCCTTCTGTAAATCTGAGTTGCAGGAAGCTGGATTTTTATCAGTCCAGGAAGCTGCACGGCTGCTTCTGTAACCATCCTCAAAGGGCAAAGACTTCATAACATGCAGTTTTTCTAATTTTTTGTTGTTGCTGCTGTATCTAACTAGGACCATGCAGAAGAAGCCACACGCTCTCCTAACCAATCACATGGGATTTTCTGCTTCCACCAGGAGAACTGACAGCTACCTCACACTGATAGTACCAATGGGTCACTTCTAGAAGCTTCCCCCTTTCGCACCCTATAAGGCTGCCCACTCCTCTATTTCACCAAAATGCAAGTGATCAGTGCTCATGGCCAACTCTTGTTCTCTAGCAAGCTCTAAAGTCTTTTCTTTTCTCATTGACCAGTCTTTTTCTTTCACAGTGAATGCAAGAGTCACTCTTGGTTTTCAAGAACCATAACACACATGGGTCACAAATCCAAAGCCAAGCCAAGCCAAGCCAGGCCAAGCCAAGCCAAGCAAAACAAAACACCAAAAGTACCCAAAGAACCAAAACTAGAAAACAAACCAAAGTAGGAAAAAACAACCAACCAACCAAACAAACAAACAAACAAACAAAAACATTCAACCAAACAAAAGGATTGTGCAGAAACAGTAGTAGCTTTTCATTAAGATCTATAGAGGTCCAATTCAAATTTCTTCACAATGGAACTATGTTAAGTTGCCTAGTGCCTGTGTGAGAGTCAAAGCAAGAAGAGCTCATTCTTTTTAGAGCCACTGTTTCGGGGCTGGTTGTGCTATGTCCCAAGCTGTTGGAGTTCAGACTTGAGCGCCATGGGAATCTGGTGAAGGACAAAGTTTGTTAATAGTTTTCAGCCTTTGTAACCCATGTATTTTTAATACAACTATTTAATTCTTTCCCTGAGCCTGGACACAGACAGTGAGTGAGTGAATGAAAGAGATCTCTTCCAATGGGACTGTTAGCATGCATGAAACTTTAATTCCACATAATTTTATCTAGCATGAAATTTCTTCTCTTTTTCCTTTTTTTTTCAAACATTAACATTAAAAAAAAATCAAGTACTGGTTTGTATAGTTTGTCAGCTATACAAACATTGGCAATGAGCCCACCAGAAAAATCGGGGTATAGTCATTAACCCCAAACCAGCAGAAAGTTACAGCATATGGGACACAGGAGATGAAGTGTTTATGGATGCTGACTGTAGAGATGCCCATCAGAGAGGCCAAGCATGCTGTCAAAGGAAGCACAGAGAAGTGCCAGCTGTATCCCTGCACACAGAGCAGCGGATGGTTACTATCGGCTTGCTGAAAGAGTGAGATGATGCACTGGAGGGATGCAATGTCATGGCAACAGACTGCTCAGTGACCTATCCTGCTGTGGGAAGAGATGCTGGAAAGATATTTTGGGTTTAGGACCAGGTTCTATGAAGGAGCTAATCTGCAAAGGCAGATGATCAGACACAGATATAATGTTCTCTGTGGCATGTTAGGGTTAGAGTGTGGAGGCAGTATAGTAGTGAGTGGGTAAGAGTAAAGGCTCTCCAGTCAGATTGCCTGGGTCCCATCTCACCACTGCCACTGTCCCTGTCACTACTCACCACGGCCACTGTCCCTGTCAGTGACCTGGGGCAAGTGACTACGAAATAATGTTAGTCTCTCTACACTGTGGTTGGTGATAGAATCAGACATCCACACAGCTCAGATCTACATCAAACAGATTTAACTATCCCGCTCTGTTCATTAGCATAGCTTTCATGGCCCTGGGAGATGAGTTTTAAATAATTATTGTTTATTTTCAGATGTTGTGAAGTACCCATTCATAGAAAGGATCAAGTGAGAACTTATGTGCTGAGACCCCTCTCAGAAGGCCTCTCTTGCTGTGCTGTTAACTCTCATGTTACAATCTTCCTCTAATCCTAATTAAGTTTCCACTGAAAGATCTATCATAAATCACACTTCAAACTTCCAGTAAATTTCCCAACCTTTCCCCATTCCCTCTTAGATGCTGCTAATATAAAGATCTCTCTCTCTCTCTTATGGATTTTATATTTGTTTTACCAACAGTGTTTGGGTTAACAGACAGTTTGGAGTCCTCACTTGTAAAGCTTTTAGCTTGATACCAGTCCCAGTCCTAAATGCTTTATGATGTAGGCTGCATATGTTCCCAGAAGAACTGTTGGAAATGTGCAAATATAAAAAGAAATCCACTCAGCCATGGTAGTTCACTTTGTAATCTTAGCACCCAGGATGGCCAAGTCGAAGGGATGTGAGTTTGTAGCCAGCCTGTGCTACATAGCAAGACTCCATCTCAAAAGAAAAGTAAGTGGAGGCATTTCAAATGCCCTTCAGTGGAGGACAGTGATAAATATGTAAACAGCATGCAGTCTATAAGACAGTTTATGCCTTGAAAAGAAAGGCTATATTGACAGTTACAAGAGCATGGTTGAACCTTGCAGCCCCAGTGTTAAGAGAGACAAGTCAGTCACAGCAGGACAAATGTGTAATTCCCCTCCTATGTGGCACTCACAGTGGTTCAATAGACAGAGGCAGGAAATAAAATGGTAAGTGCAAAGAAAGAGGAAATATATAGTTATTTACTAGCCATGGAGTTTCAGTTTGGGATGTGAGAGGCTGGGAGATGCTGGGAGATAGTTATGGCCATATCGATGCACTGACTGTCAGTGAATTGCAAAATGGTCACAACTGTGAATTTCGTGTTATACATATTTTACCTAAGTCTCTCGGTGTCTTTTTTTGTTCTGCATACATATGTATATGTGTGTGCATGTGTGTATGTATGTGTATATGTATACCCACTACATATGGTTGCTCTCTCTAGGTATACATGCTCTCTGTATATATGCATATAATGAGAATAAAGATATATACTGTATCTGCATATATTTTTTCTCAAGTTTTTGAGAATTTTCCAGTTACTTTTACATAACCTTGTGTCTTCTCCCTATCATTTCATCTTTACTCTTCTTAACAAAATCCTTAATTTCCAAATAATGATTGCTTGTGTGTAGAATAATATACTTAGCTTCTCAAACTGACAGCACCACTAAACCTATGAAGCAAAGCACTGTGTCCTTTCCACATCAGTATGAAACTATTTGCTGATGTTTTAGTTAAGGCATCATCTAACAAAGATTTATGCTGAAGGTGATCTGGTTGCTTTTCTTCCACTGACTGTGTGTGTATGTGTGTTTGCATGTGAGTGGGGTGGGGGGAAGAGATAGACAGGCATGGATAGAGACATCAAAATCACCAACATGCTTGGAAGTCTATAATCTTAGTAACAGGTGGCATCTCATAGCTCTCTGTTGGAATCTCTCTCTCTTTCTCTCTCTGGTCAAGTTAAATAAATGAATGCACTTGAGGGGTATTTACGTATGCCACCAGAGGCATATGGTCCCCATGGACCTCAGAGATTACTATCAAATTCCACCAAGATCCACCTAACTGTGAAAGTTTATTATTAACTTATATTCTATCTCAGGCACCATGAATTACAAATCAGGTAACTCAGGGTTGTGGAAGACTGATGATGCACAGTCCTAAGAAAGGCAGCTTCAACATAGAATGAGCCAAGGCTTTTCAAGATGGCCTTTTTGAAGATCTATCAAAGACCAACATCAAAAGTTCATGCGCTGGGATCTTTGTTGTGGCTGGAGCAACCAGAGAGGTGCCGTGGGATCATGTTAGTATCTGTGGGAAGGAGAGGATACTCAAAGAAATTTGCCTTCACTGAATTATCATGTGATCTAGAAACATAATATTAGCAAACAGACCTCCACGATCCAGTCAGACATAGTACATAATGGTGAATTGAATTGGTCTTAGCTTTTGAATTTGAGGCACTGAAACTGGCTTTCAGCATGGGCAGACTTGAGGAGATACCCGGACAGAAGTCTGTAAGGCTCTGTACCAGAATGAGATAGGTGCATTCTTCTGTTTGTCCTTAAAGGCCAAAGACCTTTGTGAAATTGGTATGAAACAATAGCCAGGTTTTTTTTTTTTTAATACTGAAAAACTTTAGTTTCAGTCCACTCAAATGAAAAACAAAGAAAGGAAGGGCTCAGGTAAAGGATGCAAACTATTAAAGAAAAGTTTACTGTGTGGATTTAAAAACTATGAGACTCTTGGTAATTGAAGCTCTCACCTTCATTTAAAATGTTATTAAGGGATGTGCATGGTGCTGGCAATGGCAGGTATGTGATGTGTTACAGAATCATGTTGAAGCCTGATCTACAGTTGCCTCAGCAAAGCTTCAGCAGCAAGCAGCATCTTTACAAATACCCCCCATAGAAAAGTCCAGAGTTCAAACTGATGAACAAGCAGGGTATGGAAGAGTGTTCTTCACAGGCGCATGTAGGAGCAGAGTTATTTGCTATGAAGCCCAGTGGCAGAAAGATACCTAAGCAGGTAATTATATCTCTCATTGTAATTGTGGCTGTCATATCTTACTGAGAATGGGGTAGAATTTTTTTGTACGTTATTCATACACTATATTTCATATACCAAAGTAACAGTTACTTAATGGTTAGAGAGTGGTCAAATTGGCAATAATGGGCAAGACTTTCATCCCATGTAATCAAAGAGATGTTTTCATCTGAGTTGTATAGCTTAAAGCCCTCACTTAAAAACAGTGATAAATAATGGGGGTAATTTCCATGCCATCAGCCAACAGTTAAACCAGAATTGCTTTAACCAGAATTTTACATCATGGTATCTCTGCCTACTGAAAATAACAGAATTCTCAGCCCTGTGTTAAGATTCTGAACTTTCTTGCTTGCTTGCTGCAGTCTTAATGGGTTGTCTCAACCTGGCGTTGAATTTTAGGTTCTCAAGAAAGAGCAATGGAACCAGAGCAGAGTTGTTAGGGGAGCTTGATGGGACTGATATGTAAATGAAGCTCAGGACAAAGGTTCCTGTATGAGCATGTGAGTGGGAGGGTCTATTGGTGATTGACTTGCTACTGGTGTCGATGTATATGCTTTGTTGACCATGATTACTGTGCTAGATAATGATTTTCATTTATCTTTGGTGGTGTGGACCTGTTGACTAATGAAGTTTTCTGGACTGAGCTTGTCTGGCATTCCAAGAGCTGTATTTGGAGTATTTAATGCATTGCTGAGATAATGAGCTAGAGATGGCTCAGAAGATGGGGTACAGTGGGGTCAATATGTGGACTGGGAAATAACCCCATTTTTTCTTCAGGGTTCATGGCTGTGTCATCTTGGTCAGGGCCATTTGCTTTATTGTCTTGGAGTTTTACCGTCTCTAGTGTTCTAGGTGTGGATGTGACTTAATCTTCACTCCCTTGGGATTTATACACATTTGGTTCAGCTTCTGTTTTAATTCACCTCTGTTTTGGATGCTACTCATAGCGATTGGCTGATGACTCATTCCTCATGGGACAGTAAAGACTCTTTGCTACCTTACAATGTGGTTATTGTCACTGGTGCAAGGGGAAATGAAGTAAGGGAGTCCTTTCTGGATGCCCAAATTTGCAAGGATGGTGCAAAGTCGACGTTGGAATCCAGGCGATGTGACTCCATCACTCATACTCTTAACTGTGCTTTGCTCTATCTTTTGTAAATGGCTGTCTGTGCCATAGCTGTGATTCATTGAATTGCTTTACTCACAAATATGGCGTGCAAGCAGACATGGCAGCCAGTGAACCAGGAGCATAACCCAGGATATGGAGAATATGTTTCCAGAGACTCTTCTACTTCTTGCAGTCTATAAATATATGCCATTCATTTTCCCTTTTCATTCCTAGCAATGTTACTCCGGGTCTCTGGAGCTTTCTGAGAAGAAGAAGGAGGGCCCATAGCTGACCTTGTATCAGTGAGCTTTGAAAGCCTCTGACATCATATATGCAGAAGCCCCAGTTGCACCAGCTTTTCTTTGTGGGTAACATGTGTGTCTCTCTTTCAGCAGTGGGATTGTTCTCATTCATCACTTGGAGTAAACACACCTACCATATTTTTAATATTCTCGAGAGTAAAGAAATACATCAACTAGAACATTTCTCTCAGAGTAAATGATCCATTTCACCATGAGGAACATTTACTATAATACTTGATTTCCATCTCCTCACAGTCTCATTTTGCAGCAGAATAGCTTTTCTAAATTACAAAAGAATACTTTGAAAAAACACTCTGTCATATCCTTCTACAACGTCTTCCCGGTGGCAATGCACACCAAGAGTGAAAGCCTAATTTTGGATCCAGACACATGCTCTTTTTGGTTCTCTGAATGGCATTTTCCTAAACAAACTGCTGCGAAGGATTCAGAAAGAGACCTGTGATGTCTAGCGGAGCCTGTGCAGAATCCACATAAAAGAGATTACAATGCTTGTTGTCAGAGAGTTTTGATGCATTCCTATTGATTTTGGGGCTATATATTCATAAGATAACCTAAGGGATATTTGAAAAATATTTATGCTTTTATACTTTCAGCCTTACCTATAGCAGATAAATGAAGCTCAATTAATACATAAGTATTATACATTTGATGTCAGTCACAAAAGTTTTTCATGTGTAGAATATGGTATATGCACTAAGGATAATTGTTGCCCGGGTTCACATGACTATTTTGGGGAGACTTTCTCGCCATCCTTTAGGAAAGTTCTGTAACCTAGGACATTTGTCAAAGTTTAGTGTTTGAACACCTGCTTACTTCCTTCCATTTCTTTATTTCACATCAATTCCAATTTGTGCTGCCCAAATATACTTGGATGTGTGATCAGCCTGTCCTAGAGCTTGATTAAGCAACCAAGAGTCAGAACCTTAAAGAACACTGATTCCCTCTCCTCCATCAGCCATGAATCACCAAGAGCTCCTCAGCTAGGAGAAGATTTTTCCTAGCTTGAGCCATCACAGGACTCCTCATCTGATCGCAATCTCTGTGACTTCATATGTGCAGTCTGGAGAACACCATGTTCTTGTAGTTATCCACCATCCCTGGCTCTTACAAACTTCCTGTCCCTTCTTCTGCAATGATCTCTGAAACATAGGGCACATGGAATAATATAAATGTCTCATTTAGTGCCAACCTCAAAAGTTTTTCATGTGTACAACACAATATATGTATCAAGAATAATTGGTGCATTCTCCAGTCTTTTATTGTCTGCAGATCTTTATGTTAATCTATTTGACGAAGAAGCTTCTCTGATGTGGGTTAATAGATGTCCTGATCTATGGGCATAGTGATAATTCACTATGAGGTAGTTTAATATTATGTTCCTCTACATGCAGAAGAAGAAGAAGAAGAAGAAGAAGAAGAAGAAGAAGAAGNACATAGTAAATTATTAGGAAGATGGGAATGTTTAAGAATAACCACAGTATAAAAACTCAAGTGGTTCTCCTTAAGTGGTTCATAATTTCCTTGCCCCATTACTTTCCTCTTGCCCCTTACCCACAAGCTGCAAGTTAATAGAAAACAGGGATCTGTGTGCATAGACTCAGGAGATTACATTTGTGGATCCAAAGATTGGTTATTTTATTCCGTTTATTTGGATTTCAGGAAAGCAGGAAACACATTTAACCCTTAAACATCATGGGAATAGGTCATATAACACAGTCACGAACCTCTCACAACAAATTAAATATAGCCAGGTGTGAGGGAAAATAAATTCCATATGTTAAAAATTATTTGAAGAGATAGAATTTCACTTGAAAATATAAATGGAATCTGGGGGTCCTTTCATTAAAAGATTTATTAAACTGTAACATGTCCCATAACCAGTGCTTATGTGAAAAATATGGTGAAGTCACCACTATAGCCAAAAATACCACTGAGTATATATTTGAAGGCCTTGTTCACACTAGACCTAAGTTTCTCCTTGCTTAAAGTGGACATCTTTCTTTTTTCTATGTTAGACTATTTACTGGGTTCTTTAAATTTCCTGGAGGGTAGTAAATGTTCTAGAAACATCTTTAATCCTGAAAGAAAGCAATGTTTCAAGATCTGCGGTTTCAAATGGAGTTCCTCTCCTACTGAAGAAGAAGAGCTAATGACATGCTTGCCTCTTGTTCGGTACTTCACATACGTAAGTCTATTCCATTCACACCTCAAGCTAATGCTGTTCTGCTGATGTCCTCCTAGACCAGGAGAGGGGATGGAAGATTTAGCAACTTGGTTTTTCCCATCCTGGAGAGAGTGAGTGCAGAGTACAGAGTACAGTTCTCCCTGGTTAGAGTACTTGAGCTAGGTCGTGTTGTTTCCTTATGAAGATAATGTTAAAGACACTGAGAAGGCAATGTCTACACTCAATGAAAGAAGAGCAGAAGAATGTTGTGGAATGGTGGAGAGGAGATGCCTAGATGAAGTTACTGGGCTGCATCCTTGTTGGCTAGGTGCTTCTTTGGCTGGACATCAGCGATGATTTATGCTCTGCCAGGCTTAAACTCTTATGATATAGTCTAGTAAGTGCATTCCACTTTTATAGACAGGAAGCCTGATTACCTGTAAGTCCCAAGGTCAGACCACTAATGAGTGGGAGGACCCACTTTGCAAACCCTAGACTCTGTGCTTTTTCTTTCTTTTCCCAGAAGAGGAGGGAAAAATATCCATAAACACTACATACAGGGTTGGTCTGCAAAATATACTAGACACATCAAATCTACTGATGCTAACCATTTCCTTCTGAACTCTAATCAGTTCTTAATTCATTTCATTTCATCGTGCTCAGTCTATAAGAACTAATCAGCATGGCTCCAAAGGCTCCTCTAGGGATGAAGGGCACAGGAATGGGGATTGTGGGGAGAGGCATGGCTAGAATCAAATCTTTTCACACCTAATTTCTTATCTACTTCAGTTCTAGCACAACTTCACTTAAGCCCAAAGCAGCCGAACCTGTTCATAAGCATTGCAATAGGTTAGCTGTCAGGAGCAAAAAGCATTCCCATCTGAATATACAGAGTGAAATGTTAAAGCTTATTTAGTTAAAATCAAGTCTGAACCAAATCAGCTCCTTCTCTTTCCATATGGCTCTCTGGACTCCTGGAATTGTATCAAGTAGACAAAGAACCTCTGAGACTCTGTAGCAGACTGTTTCTGAAAGACAGACTGACTGACTCTAGTGATTTGGGTATGAAGTGGATCTTATAGAAAGGTTCATGGGTTGAAAGGCTGGTCCCCAGGGTATAGTACTACTATAAGAAGTTCTAGAAAGTTTATGAGTTGGTACCTACCTGAAGGATGTAGGTCACTAGTGGTGTGGCTTTGTGGATCATGTCTGGTTTTTCTCCTCTTCCTCTCTGCCACATGCTCCTCATGCCACGATGCTCTTCCTTACCATGGGCTCAGAGTCTGTATCCAAAATCTGAGAACTTGTGAAGCCATGAAGCAAAATAAATCTGCCATCCCTTTAATTACCTTTCTTAGTTGTTACGTCAAAGAGGTGAGAAACTAGCACAGCCAGCAAACGCTCTTATCATATAAGCTCCCCGCATTGGGATTCTGTAGTGAGCTTGTTTACCCATCCAATAATAGTATAGCACTGACAGTGGAAGCTGGAGAGCGTAAACGGAACAATGGTTGCACAGCACAGACCATTAGCTCTCACTAGGCTTTCAATCCAACATACAGCCCAAATCAGAAGTAAGATGTCCTTAATTTTAATGAATAAGAAAGACTGAAAACACATTGAGTAGAAAATGAACTGAGTTTCTGCCATATTGGTTTTCTTAGACGGATGAGTTTGCTCAGAAGAGTGTGCCGGTACAGACACCGAGGGACACCCTTACAACACCAACACTGTCAACAAGGTGAGAGTTCCCAACAGCTTCCCTTCACTGTCATTTGAGAATGACTTTATATGAACAGACTGAAACCACAGGTAGAGGGAAACAATGTTTCTTTTTCTGTGAGTAGCTTAAGTCACTTATATGGTTGTCTCCAGTAGCATCGATTTCCTACAAATGACCTAACTTTATTCTTGATTTTTCCCCTAACATTCCTGTTTTACCACTGTTGAAAATCAAGTGAAGACCTGAGAGGTGAGATCTCTCTGAACTCCAAGTCCTGCCTCACCATTGAACCTCGTTCTGCCTTGCTTCTAGAGGTGTGGGACTGTGACATCGCTGTTTAATGGCTTCCTTTGAGCACTGAAGGCCATGAATGGGAGCGTGCATCGTTTCCTTAACACACCGTCCTGGTACATTCATGGAACAATGTATTTTCGACAGAGTATTTTCCTTATGCTCTAGTTTACAGTACTTTTAGTCATTCCTTTTAGTCAACCATGCCTAACTCATCTGTTTATTGGCAAATATCTAATAATAGGTATTAATAAGGTCAATTCAGGCTGGTATGATTTTTTTTATCAGACAATAAATGCACATATTTCTCTTAGAATCAGATGTGTTAGAAGGAAGTAAACCCATACATCCCCTTTGTGTCTCTGTGCCCTTTCTGTCTCTGTCACCGCTGTAACGTCACTTGGCTCAGCTGTTTTAGATGGAGTCAGGGTTCAGTGGCAGCTTCCTTAGTATGTGATACAGCATTCCTGCCAGCTGCCACACTTAGGAAGACTGTAGACTTGGTTTAAAGTGCTGCAATTGTGCTCTCAAAACTTTAACTCAGCTGTCAGTAAGGAGCCCTGTGATTTTATTTTGCTCCACACCTTGCAAATTATGGAGCTGATCTTGCTTGGATTATCCACTCTCAAACGGGCAAAAGAAAATGATTGCAGAGGCCAGGCAGGAAGGCAGCAGTTTCCTTAAGCAAAGCCTTGGATGCCATGCTCAGCTGCACATACAAGATGAACAATTAGTGATCACTGTGCAGGCAATCAAGCTTCGAACCAGGGTCCCAACTTCTAGGTCATGCCTTTGATTCGGGTTTAATCATGAGGTTTTTAAATGAATTCCCTGAACAAGGTGTGGACTTGTAATATCACTGGAGAAATGCTTTTCAAAATCGAATGCATTCCTTCAGTTCATGACTCATTGTTTTTGTCTTCCTCTCCCAAGTTCAGATAGTTTCTGGTTAGTGGAAAATGATTGTGCAGAAGCTAATGGCTGGACATACAGCTCTGTGCAACTCCAGTGTGATGCTGTCTCTTTTCCTCTCAAATATCCTTTCCAGCTGTTTCCTGTGTAGTTGCTGTAGCAACATAATAGCTGCCAATTGTTTTTAAATGTCCTTTAAAAATGTAAATAGCAGTCTTCTTTGTTACCAGCATAGTTTAAGAAACATGCCCTATGTTGTGTGCAGTGCCCTGCACTTTTGCCTGCAGATGTCTCTTCTTCATGTTACTGATTTCCATAATTGTGAGATGTACCCCTTCCAACCACATTTCAGGGATCTGTCTGCCTCTGGTCCATTGCTCTTCCTTCATCCCTCAACACTGAATAATCACTGTAACATGTCATAGCTGGTGTCGGACTAGTCATTGTTGGATAAATAGTCATCACTGAATTTTGGCTAATCTCTGTAGAAGGCAAAGTGGAGAGGTGGGAGAAATCTGAACAAATAAACTGATTTATTGATCTCTTTATTTTATTCCATTCAGTGTGTTCCTTTCTGCCTCAGATTAAGGCCCATATTCCCGTGGCTCTAAAGTTCTTTATCTGCATTTCATATGGCTTGGCCCTCTTGGCCAATCTTACATCTCCTGATTTCTTCTTATGCATATCCTCAGTCTTGGCATTTCCAAAGATATTCTGTGATCTTTCTGGCCTAGAGAGCATGCCTATTGATTCCTTGAGTTAAAGCTTTTGATGGGGCTTGATGGTTGCCTTAGTTAAGAAAGTGCTTGTCTCACAAGCATGAGGACGTGAGTTCAGATCCTTCACATAACAAGCTGGGCAAGGTGGAATACTGTGATTCCATTCCAGGGAGTTGGAGGAGCAGTCTCGGGAGGAACCTGCTTAGTTAGATCAATGAGTTCCGGCTTCCCTGAGAGACTCTGTCTCAAAGAAGAAGACGGAGAGCAACCGAGGCAGACAAGGGTCATTAATCCCAAGCGTTGTACACAATTTCCTTCAACCTGGTGACGGTTGCTTGTTCTATAAGATGCAGGTGAAATGCTGTCATTTTAAGGAGGACTGCTCTAGCACTCACGATTCTCTATGGTTCCAGAAAAGTAAAACTATATGTAACTCTGTTATGGCACTCATTATTTATGTGAGTCTGTCATTAGGTTTGGCCAGTTTGAGAAAAGTCTTCTATGTTTTTGATACTTGCTACTCAAATTCTGATAGGCAGATGCATGATTGATTAATTAAACACATCAACAGAATGAGCACAAGAGATATTTTATTATTTACAACAATCTACAATGTTTTGTAAGAACCTTCATTCTGCCTTGACGACAATCTTAGTTTTGCAGTTAACCATGTTTAAGGCTTCTAAGAGGGACTCAAAGTCTATCTGAGTAAACTAAGTTCACACACAAACACACACACACACACACACACACACACAGTCAGAGCATTTTCCAAAACTCAGAGAGAAGTCAGAGAGTCAGTTAGTTACCAGTCTAGTCAAATGAACCTTTAGCTAGAGAGATTTTGAAAAACTCTGACTACTTATGACCCTGCTTCTCCATGATTCTTTCTCTTCAAGATACAACATAGGCTTCAGTAGTAGTTTATGACTCATGCTTTTAAAAATGTATTTTAATACAAGTGCACCAAGTGTCTTGTGATGCGTGTCCAAATAGATTGAAATCTACCATCAAGCTAATTAACACATCTATTGCTACATATAAGTACATGTATGTATGTATGTATGTATGTATGTATGTATGTATGTATGATTGTGAATTGGAGTTTTCTTAAGAAAAAAAAACCAACAACACAGCTGTGTCAAAAATTCTGTAGAGCAATTGGTTGATTAGAAGCTCATGATTGCTTGTGCCAGAGACAACCCCTGCCTGGTGCCACTTGGAAGACTCCTAGAGTCCCTGGACACCACTAAGATAAGCAAGTAGGTGGTGGAGAGATGGAAGGGAAAGGGAAACTGAAGAGTGTGTGCACAAGGAAGACAGGTGAAACTGAAGACTCAAGGGTCATGAGGAACAGCCTGATATAAGCAGCCTACAATGCCCCTTGAGGCCATGGTAAGGTCCTGGTTCACTAGCACCATGTCTGGATCCATTGCCTTATATTAGCAGGGCGCTCTCTGTTCATGTCTGTGGCCTGCATTACCACTAAAGGCAATGTGGCTATCCCTTGTCTGGGCTGCCTCTTGGGGCCATGTTGATTTCAAAGGGCTGTGTAGAGCTGGCTCCACCCCTTACCCAGGCATCATGGGAGGGCTGGCCCTGGGGTAATGAGAGCAGGAGAAGGGGCTACATGCCTCGAACTCTGGAGAGTGGGCCCTGCACCTTGTCCATGCAGCTGGTAGAGCTTGCCAGAGTGGTCTGAGCACATGAGAGTTGCCAAGCTGACTAACTCAGCTACCACCCAGGCTCTGATCAGGATTTTGAGATGGTTCAGCCCAACATGCTCCCCATCTATGAACCACTGGAGAATGTGAAAGGGAAATTCCTCCAGAACCAAAGCTGTTAAGGTCTCCATGACACAGGGCAACAACAGTATATTTGAAATGAGTCCCAGAAAGGATCATCTTGTATTCATAATGTAGCAGAAGCCAGAGGGTTTTATCCAGACCAATGACTCACTGTAATGGACATTTGCAAGAAAAGTTGTTTGGGCAAAGAGTATACTGTGGGACACACTAGTTTCCACAGCAAGATTCTTCTCTTCTCTTCTCTTCTCTTCTCTTCTCTTCTCTTCTCTTCTCTTCTCTTCTCTTCTCTTCTCTTCTCTCTCTTCTCTCTTCCTTCCCTCTCTCTCTTGCTCTCTCTCTCTCTTCCTTCTCCTCTTCCTTCTCCTTCTTTTAAAATTTTCTTGGGAGGTTGCACAAGCAAAGGGCAGATATGGAGGAATGGGCAGGTGATAGGGTGCATGATGTGAAATTAACAAATTATAAAAGTTCCTTTAAATAAAAGAAGTTCATGATTGTGGAGAGTTGGATTGCTGTAGATCGAAAGTCAAAATTATCCTGAGCTAAAGAGTTCCCTCAAACACCATCTGTCACTCACCTCATGCATGACCTAACACCCTTCTCTAACTTCCAGTTCATACCTTCAGCATATATCAACGTAGTAGACCACTTACTTCTGTCAACCCAAGGTTGAGAGTGTCCTTAAATGGCCTCTTTTGGAACTTACAATATATATTTTTTGGTTTGCTATAAATTCTGTGCCTGATAGTTCCTCCAATGCATTTGATAAATGCACTGACTTCTGATTTTCTTTTGTTCTGTGACTATAAAAATTTACATTATCACTTTCATGGTGAAACATGTCACCCAAAAAAACACCAATCCACATTTCCAGGCCATGTTGGCCATATTAATGAAATTTGCAGACTTGATAAAACACTAGCATTGCCCTTTCATTCTGGCCAATGTTTATCAGAGAAACAAAGCTTCCTTTAACAATCTACCCCTAGTGTGTCTAACTTGCTGATGTGGAGTCAAGACATACCTAAGTATTTATGTGAGATGATTCAAGTTCTCACTGTGTTCTGGAGTAGAAAATACATTCAATACAAAGGTGCTACCTGTCATCTTCTGCTACAGCAAGGGCCTTGTGCAGGCTCAGATCACTATTTTTGAATAACAGGTACTACTGAACAAATTCTGTATTTTAGCTGTTCTTAAAAATAGTAGACTATAATATATCTGTGTACTGAAGGATGACTCCATTCATCTTCTCTTCTGAGGCTCTTCCAGTGTTCCAGTCTCTTCTACCCTTCTTGTGAACAATTTGGAATAATAAATAATGAACATAAAAGGAAATATAAACTCTCTGTTGCCTGATGCCATCTGTATAATGCATTCCTTAGCTCTCAGAAAACCATTTCACTGCCATTGACCTAAAGTAAGAAAAAATTATTCTAGAAATTTCCATTAGATTCAGCACATGAAATTATGTGCATGCATGTGTACACACTAGTTAGGGACATAAAAAGTGAAATATGAATGCTCTTGTATTAAGAGCTATGATCTGATTTTAATAATGGAGCCTACACAAAGTGATGGAGTGTCAAGTCTCACTTCACATAAATGGAATCAGTCCATTTGACCATCAACATAGTGTTTTCCTTCTTAAATGAATGTAAAATGAATACTGCCCATCATGTCAAATCGTGTCCAAATAACTTTGCTGTTAACTCTGAATGGTCTCTACACCACTCTGGATAATACCATGTTAAACATTTTTAAACATAGTTTGCATAAACTGCTAGCTGTCTTCTTGGAGTAGATCATTCTAAGTAGAATTCGTGGATGAAGACTGTGTACATTAGCTGCCTTCCTTTAGAAAACATTACCCATGCCTTCACAGACTTCTCTCAACATGGTTGACTGTTCAGAAGACCCAACTTATGTGAACTCAGTGTCAGCAGGCACTGCTGCCTGATCTGCTATGATCACCATAACCCTACCATGTTTAGAAGATGGCCTCTTCTTCCACAACCTTCTCTGAGCCTTAAAGGGCATGTAGGATAAACTGTTTAGGGATGAACCCTCAACATTCTTTCATTCTTAGCATCCTGTGCAGGCAGGGGTCTCCACATTCACCCCCACTACTGTGAAGACAGTCTTCTCTGAATAAGGTTGAAAAGTAGTCTTTGACTATGGAATAAACATAAAATTTAGAAATCAGTGCGATGTTAAATCATGTTAGCTAAGAGGTAGTAATATGCTCCCCCATAAGGCTTAAGACCTCCCCAGTCATATGTTTCTGAGTGGATTTACAGTGTTAGGAAGGGATTTCCTCTCATTAAAGAGGCCTTAAATTTAATCAAGGAGTTGTTGATATGTTGTGTTATAAACAGCCAGGTAGGCCTAAGGATGCTTTCAAGAGATGGCTTGTGGCCCTCATTTTGGCTATTGTACTATTGAAACAATAGACTGCTCCCCTCCCCAAACTTAATTTTTCTGAGGAATCTCATGTGGGAGAAAGAGAAAGTTTAAAGCCTGGGCCCCCAGAAAGGAATTTCAGATCCACACTGTGTGGATAACTAGTTAGGCCACCTTACTGGAGAGACCGGTATCTTGAGAAGGATGGAAAAGACCATGTCTTGATTGAGAACTGCTTAGATACATATAACATTGTTCTCTACCTAAACTTCAGCCTCATCTCAGTGTTCCAAAGAGACCAGAGAAGGTCGTTAGATCTCTATGTCTTTCTTCATAACATGGCCACATTGAAAGAATATTTCTTTTAAATTATTAATTTGTCCATTTAAGTTGGCTTCTTGAAGCCAACCAACAGAACCTGACGCTGTGAAATACAGACTGTGACCCCCAACTTTGGTGGCAGCGTCATTATTGCACCAATGGGCACATTATGACTAGCAGCTTTGGTATTTTAGTTCATAGTGGTCACAGGTAGGTAGACTGTTGGAGAGTTTACTTCCCCAGAAATCTGCAAGCACCGTCTGGCACTATGGAATCTAGGCATCAGATAGGAAGTTTCCAGTTCAGTTGCAGATTGCATTTTCTATACCTCGCACCCAATGTGTTGATATCTTTATGGATTTATTAACTAGTTCTAGTGGTCAGTCAACAGGGATGACAAGAGCCTGTGTTGTTTTGGGGGCCTCTGATCTCTCTCTTACCAACAACACCTGAAGAGCTGTCCTAGTTGTGTTTTTGCTTAGTAACCCACTATTTCTAAGAATTTCACTGTCCGGCTTTCAAAGTTGAGTGGGTAGTGAGGTGGAGAGGATCTAGGAAAAGTTGGAGGAAGTAGAAAAACATGATCTAAATATATAGTATGAAAGACATTTAAATTTAAAAAATCAGAGAATACATATATTTAAAAACAATATTGCCTTTATGTATTTAATAACTTTTAAGATTTGAAAATTTTTACTTTGTTGCATGGCTATCTATGTCTTATGTGCATCCTTGAATTGGAATTATGGCGGATATGAACCACCATGTGGGTCCTCTGAAAGAATAAATTCTTTGAACTACTTAGCCATCTCTCCAACCTGCTAGGTTCTGTGTTCCTTTATTATAGCCCCATATCATAATCAGTTTGATTAACCCTCCATGACACTGTCCTGTGCTATCATCTTTAAAATAATGGTGTGTGAAACCCATTTAACAGCCCATCAAATCATTTATTGGCTTTATTTGAAAACCAGAGGTGCTGACCCTGCATTCTCCAAGTGATCTGATAATGCGGACAATCACAAAAGCCTGTTCTTGCTACTTACCCTTGCTTTGCCTGTGTCAGCCTCCCTGGTTGATAGAACATTTGTGACCAATAGCTGTCATGAACATGAAGAGGGTCCCTAAAACAGGATGAGCTAATACGGGGTAATTTCTAAGCAGCCTAGTTCCTAGAAATGCAGTTCCTTGGGCTGCTGTGAGGACACAAAAGGAACAGGGGAACCCTTAGAATGGAGAAGCCATCAATTCCTCCAAATGTTCTCAGTCAGTCAAGTATCTCCTTGGTCTGTGTTAACACTTGTGCCTTGGAGTGTCACATGGGAGCTAGGTAGGTAACAGAAGACAGCAATGGAAGGTTGCACACAACTTTGATAGTCTAAATAGAAAAGGTTATATAAACGAGATAGATTGTTTAGAAAGCATTTAAAGTCCTAATTTCTAAAGAATATGCACCATCTGGGGTGCTTGATAGTTTTCATAATTTGAAGAATTTAAAGCTTTCTGGTAGAGAATGGTTTTTAAAACGAGCTAATTTAATCCTATTAAATAAGTACATTCGCTATTGAAACAAGAAGAAACACTGATGTAGAGAAACTTATGATTTTTTTTTTAGGTTAAATAAAGTTTAGCTAATAGAGATAATACTTCTGAAAATTTCCCTAGCCCTTAATCGTTCTTAAGTTATACTCTTGCTCAAATGTATAATAGATGTTCAGAGAAAGATCTTACAATTTTCAGAGTAGTTCAAAAATCTAAAAAACCAAGCAATATCATAGCATTTTAGAAAAAATATTTTATATATGCACTAGCAATAAACTGATGGAAATTTCCTTTGGGAAAGAGGGAATAAGGCCAGAAATAATTGTTAAATATAAACTGGTTTCAGGCAAAGATTATTAACTCACAATTGCCCTACAGACATATATAAATACAGAGGAAGTCTAAATTCTGCTGGGATTTTCATCACTTACTCCACAGTATTAGCAAAGAAATTTGAAATCTCCCCCATTAGCCTTCAGAGTGGGGCCCAGAGGAAATGTAAACCAGATGAAGTTTGTTTCAAGACCTGGAGCTTATGCTATTGGTGGGGTCTCAGGCACACAGGTGAAGAATGCACAGCCATTCTCTGAGAAGTCTAAACTTATGAAGTCTTGACACCAAGAGAAATGCATGATATTTACTCTGGCAGCCACTTGGCTTATAGATGATATAGTGTCCACTAGCTGATTTTGAAACTTAATTCACATTTTCTAGATTCATGCTATGTTTGTTTGAGAAGGGAAAATAGTTCACGATTCTTACTTGTTTTGCTGTGACTGAAGCTAAAAGAAGTTAAAGTGAAATTTTGAAGCATCTTGTGGTGGTTTAAATATGCTTGGCCCATAGGTAATGGTTCTGTTAGGAGGTCTGGTCTTGTTGGAGTAAGTGTGTGTTTGTCGGGGGAGTGGGCTTTGAAGCTCTGCCCAGTGCAGAAGAGCCAATCTTCTGTTTGCTTTCAGAACAAGATATAGAACTCTCAGCTCCTCCAGCCCCATGCCTGTGTGGATGCTGCCATGCTTCGTGCTTTGATGATAATGGACTGATCCCCAATACTTGTAAGCCAGCTTCAATTAAATGTCCTACATAAGAGTTGCCTTGGTCATGGTGTTTCTTCACAACAATGAAAATCCTAATGAAGACACATCTATCACCTGCTAAATGCACAATAGTCATTAGAGTACAGGATCTACTCTGCCCCCAAATAATTTGCTAGAAAGTCAGTATAGATAAAGACTGGCTCACAGATGAAAAAGGCTATCACTTTCCAGTGTGGATACTCCTCCCAAAGACTACAAGAAGGAAGGAAAGGAAGAATGTGATGTAAAGGGAAGGGATAATAGTTATGGCATTCTGTTTAAGAATGTGTTCTCTTAAAATGATGATAATAAAGGATTATTCATTTGCAGTTTGTTAAGGATCTGCTCTGTGCCAGGAACAGATGAGAAGATGAACAATTATCACCAACAAGAAGTGCTACCAATTCACCTTTAAATGAAAAAGAAACAACAACTAATTATGAGTCCTGTTTGAATGAGTTGGGTTTTTGAGAACTTAGCAAAGTGAGGTATCAAAATGTGATCAACTCAGGTTTGAAGGAGCAGGCTGGGAGGATAAAATTTTATTTTTGATAGGTCTAAATTTTATATCAAGAAGAAGAAGAAGAAGAAGAAGAAGAAGAAGAAGAAGAAGAAGTCCTTAATATTGATTGCACCTGCCAATGAAGTTTTAGTTCTCTTTGTAATAATAATTGGAGAAATAGCTGGTGGTATAAAGGCAAGCAGACTCAGGGATAGGGAGTGAAGCTGAATTAAAACTTGGCCTTCTGAAACTGGTGCAAGAGTGGAAACTCTCATTTCCTCAGCCCAGCACTGTGGAGGGCAGAATCTCAAACTGATGAAGTCTGTACTGGTGACTGTAAGTGGTACCATCTTGAAATAGAAATGTAGCTCTTGCTGCCATGATGCTGATGACCCTAAAGACCCAAAGGCCACTGTGTGTTTGTCAAAGGCAGAAGAAGCTGGCAAGATGGGCTTCAAACAAAACTAAGGTACAAGAACTCATTATAACCTAGATGCTGGCAATCAAGATGGCTCCAAAATCTTCAGTGCATTGTATTCTTGAGTTTGTTCCCTTAACCAGTAACCACTACAAAAGCCCCGAGAAAAGAAAACTGTTCATGGCAAACTCATGAACACCATTTGGAGACGCATCCAGTTGAGATGATGATTGGCCATTGTCAATATGATAAACATGAACAGATTTTACCAAAGATGTGAAACCTCAGGCAGCACAACTGAGAGGACCTACAGAGCTTCCATGTTTGGTTAACCTCTGACCACATTGAATTCTACGGCAGTTGTGTCAATAATTATTCCTGAGAAGAATTTCTCAGCAAGTACCTCCTTTGGTTCCAGCTTAGAAATCATATAGCAGAGACTCTATGCAGCACATGGTATCTTCTTTGCTATAGAAATGCAAAATAGCATCCAGGAAGCTGGGCCATATCATCACAGAAGGCTTCCTGGTACACGTTGTCTTTCTCATGGTGCCTACCTTCCAGATAAATGAGAAACACTCATATTGCTAGTGCAGGCCATTGAAGAATTGGCTTCGATGTGAGGATTCGCACTCCATCAGTCTCACTCCATTTTGTTTGCTTAAACAGAGCTCTAGCCTATTAACCCAATTCTATTTCACTGATGTACATGAACCAAGTGCAGTTGGCCAGATTGTCACTCAGCCCTCTGGTATCTATGCTTCTAAATGTACATAAGCAACAATTTGTTGTTGCTTTGCTTGGGACTGAATCTTTGAAGGTGAGGAAGTTTACAGCTGCATCTCACTCATAATCAATGACACTGCGGACTTTGAGAATATTCTCTTCATCAGAAGAGAGAAAAATTTTCTAGGGTTATATGCACAATGAAATTCTACAAAAAAAGTCTATACATGTATGCTTCTATCTGGGAAGAGTTCATGTCTTTGAAAACATAAGAGCTGTGCAAAGGTAACAATAGGCTGCATCTGTCTTTGACAAAGTGGTAATTTAGAAGTGGTAGATACTCTTCCTGTTTATGTTAAGTTTCTCTGAGGAGAAGCATTGTCACCCATTTTGAACTAGTAGAACAGCCGCCATCCCTTTGCTGTATTCAAATCTCTACGTTATCACTTTTGCTTGCAAGGCACATTTCTGCCGAGGAACTTGTAACAGTGAGAATCATTTAATGAGTTATCAGCAAACATGAAAAAGAACTTTGATTGAATTTCATAAGCTGCTTAAGATTCCTGTGTTCTTGGATTGCAACGAATGTTTACACTTCTGCTAATAAAATTCTATCACGCAGATGACAGGTAGCAATTAAAGGCAATCACAAGGCATGCTCTTTCTGTACTCTGAAGCAGAATCTTTAGAAGCTGGTTTGTTGAGTATCATCCGGCATGGAATAGCTTTGATTCTCAGCAGCTTCCGCAGCCTGTGGGATTTCAGCCATTCCAATGTGGGAGAGCCAGAGGAAGTAGAAAATGATGTTAGGTGTGCACTGAAGCATGAAGATCAATTTGGGCTTTAAGCTGCTGAAACAGTGATATCTATTTTAGCAGATGAACCCAGGTCATGGCAGCAGGCAGATCTGTACATATAGACTAGCTTATATGTAGAAATATCTGTTTCTCTCTAACCTGAACACTTAGCAGGTATTTCTTGTCAGAGGTCAGCTTCTGTCCCAGGAAAGCCACCAGTAACGAACTCAAGCACGTTCCAGCTTATGGTCTCATGCTCTTTGTTACCTTTAGAATCCAGTCTGCGGGGCCACTCTTAAAAACAGTTGGCCTAGAAACAGCCCACTCTGTTTCTGCTCATATTCCACCGAGTAAATTCAGTCACACCTGACCGCATGGAAAGCCAAAAAACATAATGAAGTGCATGTACACAGAGGAGAAAATAAGGTTTTTGAGTAGTTATATATTTTTATAGTATTAGTGTATGGTTTCTGCTCTAATCAAACGAAATGCGTTCACTCATTAGTGGGTACAAAGCTGATTAACACAACCAGGGAATCAAGTCAGCTTTGTTACGTAGAGCAAGGAGAGCTTGCTTGCTGGTGTTCTTCAGTGCAGAGCTTCAACAAACAAAGCCAGAGGGATTTTTCTCTAATTTATTTATTTTTTAAAATCTACATGTGCTCACTTAGGGAGCACTTACCATCACATGCAAGGGTGGGTTGCTGCCTGTGTCCTGTACTACTCACTGACGGACCCTACCTACCCTTGGGGGTTGGGGGTGAGTTGGTGCAGAGTCAACAACACAGACTCCAGGAGCAGGTGAGAAATGCCACAGCAAGCTCATCTGAACACTACAGCAAGCTCCTTTAATGCCCTCCAACAACACCCCATTGGTCCCAAGAAAGCATCTCTTCTAAACAGCAGTTTCCAATTGGCTGGCATTCTCTACAACAGCAGTCATTGGTCTCTCAGGAAGTCCTCAATTAGGTCCTCTTATAGGAGGTAGTATGCTCAGTTTGAGATTATACATTGTATAATCAAAATAAGATAGATGGGATGCCTTCAGATAGAACTTAGCCTAGTTTACTATGGGCTACTTAAAAGGGTGTCAGTCAGTGGTATTTTTAACACTCTGTTGACTGAAAGAAGGGAATTACAAATTAAGGAAGGAGTCAGATTGCCTGTTCTCGGATGGCAAAACCCAAACTTCATGTTGTTACTTGCTAGCTAAGCGTAAGCCAGCTCTACAGCACCTATTAACTTCCTGTGAGGTTAAAGAAAAACCAGGGGCAGGAAAACTTTCGCTTCAACACAAAAAAAGAATGGGAAACCAATAACAAGAAACTCAGTTAGTCTTTCTGTCTAAAGCCCACACCTTGAGTTTGGGACCACACACCAAACTTTATCTGACCAAGCTGGAAAGAACCCAGATGTCCCTCAACAGAGGAATGGATACAGAAAATGTGGTACATTTACACAATGGAATACTACTCAGCTATTAAAAACAATGAATTTATGAAATTCTTTAGTAAATGGATGTATCTGGAGGATATCATCCTGAGTGAGGTAACCCAATCACAAAAGAAGTCACTTAATATGCACTCAGTGATAAGCAGATATTAGCCCAGAAATCTAGAATACCCAAGATACAAGTTCCAAAACATAAGAAAATCAAGAAAGACCAATGCGTGGATACTTCACTCCTCCCTAGAATAGGGATTAAAATATACATGGAAGGATGTGCAGAGACAAAGCTTGGAGCTAAAATGAAAGGATGGGCCATCCAGAGAGTGCCCCACCCGGGTGGTCCATCACATAATTAGCCACCAAACGCAGACACTACTGCATACACCAGCAGGACATTGCTGAAAGGACCCTGATATAGCTGTCTCCTGGGAAGCTTTGACAGTTCCTGACAAATGCAGAAGAGGATGCTCACAATCATCTATAGGGCAGTACACAGGGTCCCCAATGTAGGAGCTAGAGAGAGTACCCAAGAGTTGTAGGAATCTGCAACCCTATAGATGGAACAACAATATGAACTAATCAGAACCCCCAGAGCTCATGTCTCTAGCTGTATATGTATTAGAAGATTGCCTAGTTGGCCATTATTCGAGAAGAAAGGCCCTTGGTCTAGCAATGTTTATAGGCCCCAGTACAGGGGAATGCCAGGGCCAAGTAGCGGGAGAGGGAGGGTAGGGGAGCAGGGCGAGGGGGAGGATATAGGGGACTTTTGGATAACACTTGAAATGTAAATGAAGAAACTCTCTAATAATAAATAAAAAATAGAAAAAAAAAACAGACAAGGAGAATGGGTATCTAGTTCCTTGTTTTTTAATTTTACTGTTCCTTTATTCCATAGCTCAGATATGGGCCAGAATGATGGCTCAACAGACAAAGGTCCTTGCCATCTAGCCTGATGACCTGAGTTTGAGCTCCAAAATCCACACTGTGGAAGGAAAAAATCCCAACTCTCTCAAGTTGTTCCTTTAAAGTCTAAACATAAGTGAGAACGCAAGTGCTCCCTCTCCCCACAAAGTAAATGCATCTAAAAAGGTAAATACATGAGGCCTCAGAGAAGCATCTGTGGCTAAGAACATTTGCTGCTCTTGCACAGGACATTGGTTTAATTCCTGGCATTCACATCAAGGCTTACATTTGCCCATAGTTTTAGTTCTGGGGGATCTGATACCTTCGCCTAACCTCTAGGAGTATCGAGCACACATGTAGTGTGCGTAAGTGCATGCAGGCAGAAGACTCATGTGCATGAAATAAAAGTAAAGACATCATTAAAACAACAAAGCAAAGCTCACCTGTCCTTTCTTCTGCCACCCTATCTGAGGGAGCGTCCCAGTCTTCACAGTTTCATTCAGCTCCAGTTTCCTGTAATGTTTCTACATTTCTAGCTGTTATCTAAAACAATAATGGATAAGACACTGTTGAAGAAGCAGCAATAGCTGGTTAAAGGGCAAAGCCCCAGCCCACCAGAGCTAGTTGGTAAAACACTTTTGTTGCAAACACTTTATACTTTGGTTGTAGAGTAATCAGGCGGGGATTAACCAGGAAGCTTCTTTCTTACTGGCTAGTTTTCATAGTGATAAAAGTTGCAGTGCAAGTTGCTGAGGAGAAAAGCTATCAGTGATCTTACCAGCAGTGGATCCTGCAAGCTACAGTACCAGTCTGCTAGGCAAGATGTGCCCGTGCTACACTAGGGTCATGGAGGTTATAGAGGCAACCAACCACTTTCTCATTGGATTTGAGGACTGCTCCACAGGAGGGACTGTACATTTGGCCATGTACTTATCGCTTAGGAGGTCATAGGTCCTAGGGGGAAATATTATTTTTGTTTTGCTAAGTAGTCATGTTAAACTTCTAAATATTTATGTCAATGCCTATAGATCTGTTCTGCTCTCGATCTTGGTCAGAGAAACATCTTCTATCAGTGGATAGCAGTTAATGCAGATGTACAGCTTACGAAACTGTTGAAAATAAATGACTATGAGTTTTCATCCACAAATGGAGCATCTATGCTAAATCTTATACTCTAAGACTCAGGTAGCATCATGGAAGAGCAGGCAGAAATATTGACTGAGCTGGAGGACAGAGAGGAGTGCTCTGAAATGCTGTCTTCTGGACAGGAAATGACCATTGCACCCAGGAGCTCACAGCAGCTATGGTTACCCGAAGAAGATCAAGCCAGACAAAAATTCCTAGCACAGATGGGAAAGGGCTCATGAAGCACAAGCTTTAGGTAAGAAACTCTTGATAGTTGATAGCTGTTGGAAAAGGGAGAGTCATTGTTCTTTGGGAGTAGGGCTACTGGTAAGCTACCCATGCTATGGATGGTTCAGCCATGATGATGTGCTCAGCACTAATTGGATTCAGAAAGTTACAAAAGTATAGGAAGAAAAGAAGAAAGGAAGGAAGGAAAAAAGAAAAGAAAGAAAGAAAGAAACAAACAAACAAACAGAGAGAGAAAGAAAGGCAAAGAAACAAAAGAGGACGTGTATTATGAGTGGGACACATTGAGGATCTCAGGGGTTGTTGGAGAGTGGGAGTTTGATGAAAATACATGGATAAAATTCTCAAAAAATCAGTGAAAATCATAAATTTATAAAAAAATAAAGTTACTGTAAGCATTAGGGTTTGCTGCTACAGAAATGCCTGCTGGCTAAAATATGGGACAATTTCTTTTAGAGAAAGGCATTAAGAGGGGGGTACAACTGGCTCTCCTATGGGTTCATTACCACTGGTGTGAGGTCTGTACACATGCCTTAGAACAGGAAGTAACAGCAAGTGTACGTTTTCTGGAATGATGTTAGTTCAGAGCCTGTGTTGAAAACTGAGCCTTTCTACAGGCTGCACACTAATGAGAAATAGGATCAGAGGTGCTTTTATTCTGGGAGCATTTCACATACATTGGCCTATTTTGATGGATGATATAGTTTCACTTAATATATTTGTGAATTCATATCGAATATACATTTGTATGTATATGTCAGGTGAATATTTCTATACATGCATAATATTATATATATGTGACATCACAATATATTTCAATAAAGTACACATCACAACCTATTTTAAACATTTGGTAAATTGTCCTGCTGTAAAGTCTTAGCAGACAAATGTGTATATCCATCATGGGAACTTGTTGTTGTTGTTGTTGTTTGGTTGGTTGGTTTGGTTTTTTTGTCAAATACACAAAGAACATATTTATTTGATACTGAATCACAAGTGGGTTGGGGTGGGCTCATCATAGACAATCCGGGTGTCTGTGCCAGCAGTTCAGGAATGGAAGTTACTTGGAGTGAGTCAGAACAAAGACAAGTGCCATCCAGAAGCCCCTGATTAGTAGGGAAGGTCTGAGGCAGGTCAGAGAGGCCGTGACATTTCTCCCCACTCTCCACTGCCATCTCTTCTGCTTTCTGGCCTTGAGGTGGCCTGTGAGCTCTCCCTGCTATGGCTATGCAGCGCAGAAGCCAGGACTTACTCTAGAAGACTTTTGTGTTGTGTATTGTTGTTCCTTCCAGAATGATCCTCAGTCCAGGAGTGGTGCAGTTCACGTTATAGACTGTCATAGGTGGCTCCTCCAATAACAAACATGATGATATCCTGAGGCCTGTCCTTGAGTATGCTGCGGCCTAAATAAGGCTAGAGATTTTCCTTAAACTTTCCTTTGATGAGATGGTCCAGGGTTTCATGCAGGAAAGGCTAGTGCTGTGTATACACATTTTCCCCTCCCTTTCAGTCCTTTGAGAAACTGTTTGGTAATAGCCACAGCATCTTTGAGGCTGAAGAAGTCACTCCCTCTAACTTGTTTACCACCATATTCAACAACTGCAGACACAAGCTTCTGATACTTCTCAGCAACACCTTTACTGAGGTCCACTACGAGTCTTGGCAGGCTGTTGCTGTTGTGGTGCTTGTAATGTTGAGAGCATAAAGCATCACCAGGTGAACTGCATCAAATTCTATAACTTTTGGTTTCTGCAGGGTTCTCTTCACATTGTCTGTCTGTCTGTCTGTCTGTCTGTCTGTCTGTCTGTCTGTCTGTCTGTCTGTCATGTTATCATTCACTACTTCTAGTCAGGCAGTCCCTGGAGCCATGTGAGAACAGCATAGAGTCAAACAGATTGTACTGTTCACATGTCTACCCAGGAAAAAGACATGTTCTCTCTTCAAATGGAATGAAAAGCTGTTTGTGAAATGGAATCTCTCAGAGTAAGGGACATCCTGAGAAACCAACTATTTTGTGCTGTATGGAATAAGTTAGGGCACGGGAACTTCTGTGTATGTGTATTCCTTCTTTCCCGAATCTCCATCACATGTTTGTTCATTGTAGTGGCTTTGGAACTTGTGGTGTGAGGCATAGTATACTCCTTTGTTCAAACAGCTTTACTTGAGAATGTTCACTGCAATGAGTTGTTAGGCTAGTTTGAGGCCTCTGACTTCTACCACAACAACAATATTGGACCCCAAAAAAGAACCTCCCATATCCTGCTGTTGCTCTGTGTCCTGTCGGGGGAACTTGTGGTAATGAAACTGTAGGACTGGTCTCTTCACCTTTTCTGGCAACTCACAGATGGGGAAGATGATGTGGGCCTACTCAAAGCCTTGGCCCTGTGCCTGAATGGTAAGTAGTATTGATTATCCTGTCATATTTGCCTTTCCCACACCACCAGAGCTGGCTCTCCAGCTGGTCAGGTGAGGGGCTGGACCAGCTTTCCAACCCTGCACTGCTGTGATCATTGGGTCTGCTCTCCTATGCCCATGGCAGTAGGGCCAGCTCTCCAACATGGCCCAGGTGAGGGGCAGAGCAGCATTCCCACAATATGTCATTGTTGGCACCACCTTGTGGTAACCAGTGTGAGGGCAGAGCCAGCTCAGTGTACCACTTGGAAATTAACATGATTTCAGGTACAGACCACAGATACCCTATAGCCTTCGGTGGTAGTATGGGCCACAGACATCAACATAGACCCTGGCTACAGCATGACCACAGACCCAGGCACGGCCCTTAGTCTCAATACAACTCAGATGTCAGCACAGCCTCTGGTGCCTGCTCGGGCTCTTCACATAAGGCTGTTCCTCACTGCTCTCTAATCTCCTGTTCTGACTCTCTTCATAGCCTATTCTTTACAGTTCTGGGTTCTCTTCCTATCCCATCACTCCACCACTCTGCCTGGCTGTCAGTGTTCCAGTGCAGTCTTTAAAAAATAATGTAACATTTACTGACTTGGTTTTTTGACAACTTCATGCATATATAAAGTAGAACATTCTTTTGCTCTAAATTCTCCCATCCTATAACATCCCTGTTGCCCTTCTCCTTACAAGTCTCTCTCTCACTGTGCAAGTTAGTGCTGTCAGCTACAGTCACCGGGAAATACCGAAGCCTTTCCACCCTCTGAGTCTCACCCATGAAAAGTTTTGCCTCCCATAGAGCTGAGGCACTGAATTCCCTGACATTTCCATGACACCCATGTCAACAACATACATCTGCTCAACTCACTTATCTGGGCCTTCCTCTACTCCCCACAATACCATTTACATAGTACAATTTTGATAAACGACTTTTTTTTTTACTGCAAGTGGAAATGGGACCATGCTATACATTTATTAAGGCAAACTGGGATTGTAGCCACACATGCTATAAATTCATGTTAGGAAAAGTAGGCCTGAGAACCTATCAGGCATGTTAGACAAAGGAAAGGGTTTAACCCACAAGAGGCCTCTTTGCCTCTTTAACCCTTTGTAGTCAACAAACACACACACACACACACACACACACACACACACACAGAGGGAGAGGGAGAGAGGGGGGGAGGGAGAGAGAGAGAGAGGGAGAGAGAGAGATTTACTGTGTGGTATGTAATATGTAATCTAAGAGAGTATTTAGCAAGTTGTTTGCAATGAAACTATCCTGTCCTATAAACTTGTTATTCAATAAATCCTGACTTGAGAAATGACATAAATGTGTTTTCCTGTGTCCTATATAGTGTGATCAGGAGATACAACAACAATGGGGAAGAACCTTCTTTCTCTGCCTCTTTTCAGAAGAGTGATACCAAGCCAGGGGACAGGCTACTAAAAGTGGTCAAATATTGAAGGCAGAGGAATGAACCAACCTACTAGGAGTCGAGCTCAGATCGGATTCTCCATGGTAAAGAGGACGTGAGAAGTCATAACTGGTCAAATGGAGGACCTAGAGGGTCCTGACTGATGTTTTGCTCAAAGCCAAGGATCTGGGGTGCAGCAGTTGGTATATACAGTGGGGCATCTGGAGAGACTCGGGACTAGTGAGTGAGTGAGTGAGTGAGTGAGTGAGTGATGCTTTCTCTGTCACTGGCAGGATTATGACAAGAGAAGGCATATATTCATGTTACCTTAGTTTCTGCTCTCACTGTCTTCCTCTGGTATACACAAGCTCAAAAGTCCTATTAATACAGCTGACCGTAATCTCTAATGCAATAAGCTCGCCATTTCTCCCTAGGCACAGGCTTATGGAGATGGAACACCAGTCGCTAACATTTACTTTAACATTTTGTGCATCCGTAGACTCATTCATGCTTAAGACAGCTATTTTCAGGATGCTTATCCTCTCTTGTTCTTCTCTCTAGAGCCTTGTTTTCCTGAACTATATGTGTTTTATTGCTCCCTGCCCCATGCAGAGGAGAGGTAAAAGACTGCAATTTAGGCAATGGCCAAGCAATTGCACTTAGGAGTGAATTAGGAGCATGCTCGTCACTGCAGCATAGGTTTGCAGTGCGTAAACTTAGCTGTGCTGCATTAGATCAGTCTATGGTGATGATAAATACATGGGAGTTTAGGGAATTGGAACTGATGAGTAAGATTGGTGGGGAGAGAGGAGCCCAGAAACCCATTAAGAAACTGAATCTGCAGGAATAGGAAAGGCAGGTATCAGGGTAACTAAAAAGCATCAACTGTGTTTTTCTTTTTTTTCCCTCAGATAAAATCCACCTCCCTGTGCATGTTTAAGTAAATTAGCAAGACTTAACTGACACAGCATGATAGCGATCTAGAGAATCAGATCTAAACCTGTGGGTCATGATCCCTGTGGGGGGGGGTGTCAAGCAACCCTTTCACAGAGGACACCTAAGACCATCAGAAAACACAGATATTCACATTACAATTCATAACAGTAGTAAAATTCCAGTTATGAAGTAGCAATGAAAATAATTTTATGGTTGGGGGGTTCACTACAACACGAGGATCTGTATTAAAGGGTCACAACCTTAAAAAGGGTTGAGAATCGTTGATCTAGAGAAAGCAAAAGCAGGCTGTGTGGACCTCATATTTGACCAATAAAAATAAAGGGATGGGAGTAAGCCTGAGAACGCAGCCAAACCAGTAGAATAGTGCCTGATAGATAAACTGTGTGACATGAGACATGGAGAAACTTACCCCAAGACTATACAACACGTAAAGATTACTGAGACTCACAGTCAAGGCAAGCTGACTACTCAACTGAGACCAGCAGTGTTTTCTGGAATATAGAGACTGACTCAGCTGCCTAGGAAAGACTCTGACCAGCTGAGCTCCCTGCAAAGAATATTACCAACCAGTTGAGCTGCCTGTAGACTGTGAAGTGCACTCCAGATTTCCAGCTTTTATGAACTATCATCATGGTGGTGGTGGGCTTTTAGAGACACGGCTATCTTTGAGACACATCTATTCCTGTAATTCCTCATGCTTATTTTAGGTAAGTAACACCAATAAAATGTGTTGGTTCACCAAGTTGAATTTTGGTGGTATCCTTACCTTGATTTCTGGTAAAAGGGTGAAAGAACTACCCCTGCTGAGGTGTAGGAGCTCCAAGAGAATAGAGCATCAAATGCCTAGACCCTGAAACACATGTGTTCATTCCCAAGATTCCTCTCATGCAAAAACAAACAAACAAAAAACAAACAAACAAACAAAAAAAACACCCCCAAAACACAAGGATGAAAGAGGCTTCAGATAAAAATGTCCCAGTAAAGTCCATTAACTGCCGATATGGGTATTGGAAGTTAAACTATTATCTTCTGTCCTAGTTAAGGTTTTACTGCTGTGAACAGACACCATGACCAAGGCAACTCTTATAAAGAACATTTAGTTGGGCTGGCTTATAGTTTCAGAAGTTCAGTCCATCATCATCAAGGTGGGGAGCAGGACAGCATCCAGGCAGATATGATGCAGGCAGGGCTGGGAGTTCTACATCTTCATCTGAATGCTGCCAGTGGAAGACTTACTCCCAGACAGCCAGGACAAGAGTATTAAAGCCCACACCCACAAGACCACACCTACTCCAACAAGGTCACACCTCCCAACAGTGCCACTCCCTGGGCTAAGCATATACAAACCATTACAACTTGTAAAACAAACAAACATAAAAGTGCTTCCCTGAACATATATTCAGTCAAGGCTTCGTCATGCAAGAAAGCTAAAAATGTCCCTGTTTCTTGAGTTAACCTTGTGAAACCTCCTTTGCTTGATGAAAGAAGTGTGGGTCAGAACACTCTGAAAAGAGTGAGACCTTTCTGTTCAACTACTGGGCTTTCAAAGCTGTACTGTTGACCCCACATAGGTGTCTTGTGGGTCCATCCTTTACAGAGTGTTTGTTGTGCCCCCTCGCACAATTCATGGGCCCGCATTCCTGGTTAGTAAGTTTATCTCCACTCTTCACTCCTATGCTATTAAGTTTAAATAAATTTTACACACTGCCTCTAGGTGTTTCTCAGATCTCACAGCAATCTATTTGATAGTCCTAGTGCATCTAGGCTGTGGATGCTGTAACATATGGAAACCCTAGACTTAACAAACAAAATATAATCTGTCCTGTCAAATTGAGACTTCTGAAAAATGAAGAGTATGTCTCAGGAAATATTTGCGGTAACTTTGTATGTCATGTGGCAATGCTCCCTCTCATCCCACTCTGCACACTGAGATTTAAACTGATGTTCTATAACTCCACAAACTCAAGGACACCACAGACAACTATCAAAGTCATGGCTTCAATTTCTAATCCTTATTTAACCGGAGGAATTCGGTGTCGTCATGCTCTTCTTCTCTCTGATTATATAAGAAAATATGCGCAAAGTAAGACTGAAATAGTATTGTAATAGGCTACCAGAGTTTAGCACAACTGATCCCATGGTGGAAGTGCCATTTAGGCCTTGGAACGCAGTACATAAGGTACAACACCTGCTAAAACAAGAGCAAAGACCTAATCCATTGAAGGCCATATCTTGTAAAGCCTCTAAATGTATTTGTTTTTTGGCTTTTATGTTCTGCTACTAGATGACTGTTCTTGTTGACTAAGATTTTTCAAGCCCATCTTAAGAAGGGCTTGAGAATACACCAGGGTCCCAAACACCTAGAATAGTCACTGGCTAGCTAATAAAGACTTTCTATTGGCTTGAACATGTATCCATGTCGTCTTCTCTGGTAGATACTTCACAACAGTTTTGGAGGCCCCAGTAAGATCCTCAGATCTTGAGACATAAGGGGACTTGGAGACCTTAGAACATGGAGGAATGTGGTAGTCAAGGAAATCCCAGGGTTTCACAGCCTGAGATGTTCCAGAGCCTCAGGATTCCCTTTGGTTACTTGCTGCCTAAAGCCTCAAAGGAATCTGGCAGCTTTACTTCAAAAGGACACAAAATTGAAAGTCACCTCATTTGTCATCTTCAGAGGTATGTTTGATTAAGGTGCCATCTGTTGGGACACCTAGGAGAGTCCAGAAGCAACTGTTGATCCAGCGTTTAGGATCTATGTAAAACATCACCAGATTCCTTTGGTGTGTTTAGGTGAATGAATGCATGGTAGACATCCCTGTTAGTCTTTATTGCGTGTATCTCTGTGTGCCTCTATCAGTTCAGTTGGTTGGAAAAACAGATATAAAGTAGAAAGGGGAGTGAGCGGTTTCAGGTCTGTCATACTGTCCCTTCTAACAAAGTTCTACCTGCTTACAGTGTATACCATGCCCCATCCTTCTGTCAGAAACTATGTTTGCAACTGGTAATTTTGCTATCATAATGGTAGTAGCTATAGGCATAACCCAAAGGTTTTTTTTTTCTTTTCTTTTCTTTTTTTTTTTACCAGATCATGATCAATATAATATCTGTTTCTCCCATGGAAAACTTCTCCAGATCTTCTGTGAAATCGATTGGATCTCTTTTAGAGTCAGGTAGCCCAGTGTCAATTCAGGCCATCTGGAACATGGTGACTGGAAGACCCTGGCCACCCCAACCAGTTTCTCTGTATTGACCATTGACTTTCTCTGATGTGAAACAGTATCCAACCTAGACACCAGCTTAATACCTGTCTCCTCTTGTTGGGGACCCAAACAAGTTTGGCTCAGTAGGTCAGTGAGAGAAACCTCAAATCCCTATCTGTTCTCTCAGCTTGTCATGAGAACTTGACACTTCTCTAATCTCTAGAATGCCCTGATTCTGTAAAACTTCAGCCATGCGACCATCCGGCCTATTGTCAAATGATAATCCAACACAGCCTCTCCTAGACAGCATCCATGTTAGAGTAATTGTTACCAAACAAATGGGAAGCACTGCAGGCTATACTTTTGTGATGTTGGAGTTGATGAGGATGGAGCTTGTAGCACTGACCCCTGAGAGGAGCTGACCTGGACCCTTCAGCTCCAACCAGCGTAGCACCCAGCTCAACTCATTGAGGGGACTCTAACACTGTAGATGTTTTGGGGACTTCAAGTGAAGATCAATTCAAGCAGCTTTAGCTCCTACTTCAGGAAGTCCCACCCTCTTACCCCCCTAGCCCTGGTTGCTGCTGCCCCTGTCCCTGTGGTTGCTGCATCCTCTGTTTCGCTCCAGGGATGGCAGGTCAGGAGCCTGCTTCCTTTTTCTGTACTTCCTGATTCCCACTTCACCTGAAAGATGAGTG
>LR750650.1:213145-272394 GCA_902729485.2 Mus minutoides
TCCCTGAACGTGAATTGCTCCAGAGCCCAGCCTATACAGAGGAAAAGCCAAACAGGAGGTAAATGGATGATATTTCTTAGTAGATAAGAGACCTGTATTCCATGCCCTTAATGGAAGACAAATGTTAGTCCAGAACTTCAACAGGCTATCCATCTGGGTACATTAAAGTTGAGTTACTTAGGCTCAAGAATTATAATAAATTTGGGATGCCCATCTGCCTGGGGTATGAGGATGACTTAGCTTCATGGCCAAAGTCACCCTAAATCTGCTAAGTATCCTAAATGTTGGTTGAGAACTACATTGTACCTAGAGATTGTACAGGTCAAGATGGGTAAACTAAATATTTCCTTTAGACCAGTGAAAATTGGGCCACCTCTTACTTTTTGCCCGTATAAGGGCAAATTGAGGGTATAATTGAGAGTTTTGCTTGGTATAGTAGCTTGGGCTGGCATTTGTGTTCTCTTAGGGTCTGTATAACATCTGTCCAGGATCTTCTGGCTTTCATAGTCTATGGTGAGAAATCTGGAGTAATTCTAATAGGCCTGCCTTTATATGTTACTTGACCTTTTTCCCTTACCGCTTTTAAAATTTGTCTTTATTTAGTACATTTGTTGTTCTTATTATTATATGTCTAGAGGAATTTCTTTTCTGGTCCAGTCTATTTGGAGTTCTGTAGGCTTCTTGTATGTTCATGGGCATCTCTTTCTTTAGGCATGGGAAGTTTTCTTCTATAATTTTGTTGAAGATATTTGCTGGCCCTTTAAGTTGAAAATCTTTCTCATCTACTCCTATTATCCATAGGTTTGGTCTTCTCATTGTGTCCTGGATTTCCTGGATGTTTTGAGTTAGGATCTTTTTGCATTTTGCACTTTCTTTCATTGTTGTGTCCATGTTCCCAATGGGATCTTCTGCACCTGAGATTCTCTCTTCCATCTCTTGTATTCTGTTGCTGATGCTCACATCTATGGTTCCTGATTTCTTTCCTAGGGTTTCTATCTCCAAAGTTGTCTCCCTTTGGGTTTTCTTCATTGTTTCTACTTCCATTTTTAGATCTTAAATGGTTTTGTTCAGTTCCATCACCTGTTTGGTTGTGTTTTCCTATAATTCTTTAAGGGATTTTTGTGTTTCTTCTGCCTGTTTAGCAGTTTTTGCCTGTAGTTCTTTAAGGATGTCTACCTGTTTAGCAGTGTTCTCCTGTGATTCCTTGAGGGATTTTTGTGTTTCCTCTTTAAGAGCATCTCCTTGTTTAGTAGTATTCTCTTATAATTCCTTGAGGGATTATTGTACTTCCTCTTTAAAGGCTTCTATCTGTTAATGCAGAGTTCTCCTGCATTTCTATAAGAGAGTTATTAATGTCCTTCTTAAAATCTTCTACCATCATTATGAGATATGATTTTAAATCCACCTCTTGCTTTTTGAATGTGTTGGGGCATCCAGGACTTATTGTGGTGGGCGTACTGGGTTCTGATGATGCCCAGTGTTCTTGGGGGTCTGCAACCCTATAAGAGGAACAATAATATGAACTAACCAGAACCCCCAGAGCTCATGTCTTTAGCTGCATATGTAGCAGAAGATGGCCTAGTCGGCCATCATTGGGAAGAGAGGCCCCTTGGTATTGCAATCTTTATATGCCCCAATAGAGGGGAATGCCAGGGCCAAGAAGTGGGAGTGGGTGGGCAGGGGACCAGGGCAGGGAAAGGGGAGAGGGAACTTTTGGGATAGCATTTGAAATGTAAATTAAGAAAATAACAAATAAAAAATGTTAATTCTAAAAAGTTTTGGACACAAAACATCCAGGAAATTTAAAAAAAAAAAGATTCTTATGTTTGCCTTTCACCATCTGGAAATCTTTAATGTTAATGTTCAAGCTGTCTCTGGTTAGAGCTTGATCCTCCTGTGATTCTCTTAACCTCTATCAGCATTCCTGGGAGTCCAACTCTCACCTGTGTTCCAGTGTTCAGAGCACTCTCTGCAGGCAAGCTCTTCTCTTGCAGGGCAAGTATCCAGTAGTCTGGAGCTCTGATCCACCTCCTGAGTTCTGGGGTCAGAACCCTTCCTGAAGGCCAACTCTCCTCTGGTAAGGAATGTGCCCAGGGGTCTGGGTCTCAGCTCTGCCTCCTGGGTGAGGATGAAGGCCCAATGTAACTCTGACCAAGAAGCTCTGTTGCTTCTGTAGCCCATGTGCTCTCAGGTGATCAGGAGGTCCAGGGTGTGCTAGGTGTCCCGTGATCCCGAGATGATCCTGAGGTCCTGCAGTGTGGATAGCACTCCAGAGACCCCAGCAGCCTACACTGGGCTCAGAAGGAAGATAGGGGGTAGCCTGGCTGGAATAGATCCCAGCTTTTGGTCGGGTGGGGTTCCTTTGTCCCTGTTCCTGCCGGCACAAGACCCTCGCTATTCCTGAAGCTGATGTTGAGTTGCACTCACCTGTGTTCCCGAGGTGATCCTGAGGTCCTGTGACGTGGAGAGCACTCCGCAGCCCCCAGCAACCTCTGCTGGGCTCAGAAGGAAAATGGCAGGGGCCAGATGCACCTTATATTAAGAAGTTTATGAGGGAGAAATTACAAAAGATCCCCTCCTCATCCCTGAAAGAAACCCAGAGAACTATTCATCAGGCCTTTGCCTATATCTGAGCCTTCCCACAGGTGCCAGTCCAGCACCTTTATGTGGGTAAAGAGAATCCCAAATCAGAACCTGGAGTTAATATGAAAAGGCCCATAGCCTGTGTATTTCACTATTCCTACAACAATGGAAGTCGCTGATGTCACCATGTGGACCCACGACACCCAGCTGAAGGAGCCAATGGAAGGTAACAAGAGAAGGGATGTTACCCAAGTTAGACCCAGGCAGGTAAATTATTTTCTAAAAGAAACTTGTGCCCAGACTCACCTGGCCCATTGGCCTAAGTCAACTCATCTTGATACTCCCAGAATGTGAGAATCCTAAGGTGGCAAGCTCCCAAACTCCGATTTCCTCAGGAATTCCTTTGGCATTCTCAAAATCAAAGGCTCTGAGGGTAGTGGATCCCAGCCCTTCAGAGTAAAGGATGCTGGAAAGAGTATATTAGCCAATAATCAGTCACCAAACATAGATACTATTGCATATGCCAGCAACATTTTGCTGACAGGACCCAGATATAGCTGTCTCTTGTGAGGCTATGCCAGTTCCTGGCAAATACAAAAGTGGATGCTCACAGTCATCTATTAGATGGAACACAGGGCCTCCAATGGAGGAGCTAGAGAAAATACCCAAGGAACTGAAGGGGTCTGCAATTCTATAGGAGGAACAACAGTTTGAACTAACCAGTACCCCCATAACTCGTGTCTCTAGCTGCGCATGTAGTAGAAGATGACCTAGTCCACCATCAATGGGAGGAGAGGCCCTTGGTCTTGCAAAGATCATATGCCCCAGTACAGGGGAATGCCAGGGCCAGGAGGCAGGAGTGGGTAGGTTGGGGAGCAGGGCATGGGGAGGGAATAGGGGACTTTCAGGATAGCATTTGAAATGTAAATAAAGAAAATATCTAATAAAAATTGTTAAAAACTGAAATAAATATACCTTATGAAAAAAAAAAAAAAAGAATATATCAGTTCCCTAGCCAGTGTTAGCTGGACATTGGTCAGGACTGCTGGCTCTGGCTAGACTCTAAGACCCCATATTTTATGGGGATTTGAACTAATCAAACAATAAGCTTCACTTCCAACCACAGCAGCTGTAAATGGGGACAAACCAAAGCTCACCCTAGGGGAACTCTAGGGGAAGGGTATGTGTTCAGTCACCAAGCTACTCCCTACTGAGCCTCCCTATGCAGATTCCTGTTGCTGTACACAGCAGATTAATTCCATGAATGGCAGTTGAGTGTATTTTCAGACCCCAGAGACTTACGTGGTTAAACTGCACTAACAACTTTGGAGACTCTGCTCCTTTGCACCCTCAATGCACACTATACCGTAGGTGTTCGTCTATAATGGGGAAGAAGGCAGGGTCCAATTAAACCTAGTTTCTGGCTTTCCACATGTGCAGTGAGACATCCCTGCTCTCATTCCCCTGCAGGAGAGGAAAGCTATTGGGGGCTTCTACTGCCGTTGAGACTTCACCTGTTCTTAGGGAGATAAAATTGTTAAGGAATCCACCACTGAAGTATGACCTGAGTCATCTAGAAAGTTCTCTTTTCCAACTGGAATCCCGGTGAGATGCCTTAGCCAAGGTTGTTCTTCAGAATCAAGGAAAATTGGACCTTCTTTTTATGACGGCATTGGGAGAAACTTGACACTTCTATGCCAGTCAATCAGGAACTGGCCTGTACTTCCAGATCTTGAGACTCCAACACCCCTGGCTTCTGTATGAACCTCCACTCATCTGTGCAAAGTCAAACCAGACATACACAGAACTAAGGAAATAAAATCATAAACTCTTTTAGAAAAACGCTACACTCAGTAAATATGATTATCTCCAGGTATTTGTGAAGGATAGATTGCATGAAACCCAACAGATTGCAAATATGTAGGTTCTCAAATCACTTACATTATGTGGTACAGAAGCAGCTATGCACACCATCTTGTGTGCTTTAAGTAATCTCTAGATTGCCTACTTATATGCTATTCTTGTTATACTGTTTGCTTAAATACAATGACAAGAAGAAAAAGACTTTATGTGTTTGGTATAGATAAGATTAATTTTTCCTACGTTTTCCATATGGTTTACACTGCTTCAGAGAATGGGCTATTTTTCTATGAAGACATAAGGACTTGGGATACAGAGATTTCATGACAATCTGGAAAAGATCATACATATAACAACTATATAAAAACATTTGGTTAAAAAAGTTCTGGGCTAGGGACAGGAGAGTGGTTAAGACTGCTGATCTGTCATCTGTATGATGGAACACAGAGCCCCCAAAGCTATAGAAAGTACCCAAGGAGCTGAAGGGGTCTGCAACTCTATAAGAGGAACAACAATATGAACTAACCAGAACCCCCAGAGTTTGTGTCTCTAGCTGCATATGTAGCAGAAGATGGCCTAATTGGCCATCATTGGGAAGAGAGGCCCCTTGGTATTGCAAACTTTATATGCCCCAATACAGGGGAACACCAGGGCCAAGAAGTCAGAATGAGTGGGTAGGGAAACAAGGCGGGGGAGGGTATAGGTAACTTTAGAGATAGCATTTGAAATGTAAATTAAGGAAAAATCTAATAAAAAAAGTGGAAAAAAACAAGAAAAATAGATGGATTTTAATGTGTTGAAGGAACCTTGCAGTCCCAGAATAAAATCATGGTATAGAATCCTAAAAAAAAAACCAAACCAACCAAACAAACAAAAAAACCCTGCTGTTTCAGAGGTCCAGAGTTCAATTCCTAGCAACAACATGGTGGCTCACAAGCATCTATAATGGGATCTGATGTCCTCTTCTGGGATATCTGAAGACAGCTACAGCGTACTTATACACATAAAATAAATAAATAAATCTTAAAAAAATGTTCTGGGGCTCAAGAAACAATGGGGGTGAACTTAGCTGTTATTCACGGCATATACACGAATAGGATATACAGACCTAAAGAAACCACCTCCTGTAGCCAGGCAGGAACCCCAGTGGAACAACAGGGGCACCAACCCACCCACATAACCTTTGATCCCAAATTTATCCTGTCTACAAGAAATGCAGGGACTGGGAATGGAGCAGAGTCTAAGGGAATCACTGAGCAATAACAGGCCCGTCTACAGACCCACCCCATGGGCAAGTACCAATCCCTGACACTACTAAGGATACTCTGTTTTCTTGCAGACAGAAGTCCAGCATGGCTGTCCTCTGAGAAGTCCCACCCAGCAGCCGATTCAGATGGATGCAGACATCCACAGCCAAACAGTTGGTGGAGCTTAGGGGTCCTTATGGAAGAGTTGGGGGGGGAAAGATTGCAGCCATAGAGGGGACAGGAACTCCAAAGGAAGACCAACAGAGTCAACTAACCTGGACCCTTGTAGCTCTCAGAGACTGAACCACCAAGCAAAAACTGTTGCCTGTCTGTGGGATACGTTCTAGATGGACTGCCTTGTTTGACCTCAGTGGGAAAGGATGCACCTGGCCCCGCAGAAACTTGATGTGCCAGAGTGGAAGGATACCCAGAGGGGACCTCTATCCTCTGAGAGGAGAAAGGGAGGGGATATGAGGAAGGCTTGTGGGTGGGGGTCAGTGATGTAGATGTAAAGTGAATAATAATAATAATAATAATAATAATAATAATAATAATAATAATTAATAATAAAGAGAGTCTTCTTGTTCTGAATCCAGGTGAAAATAATTGATGTAATTTCTTCTTTGCCACACAACAGTAGTGTTGCATATTGCTTCTAACATAACATGCGGCTTTTTTTCAAGTACAGGGAAATAGTAAATCAGAAAGATAATTCCTGGTTAGAAATGAGCGTTGTGTTTTCCAAATAAAGGGGCTGAGGGAACACAGAGGACGAATTGACACGTGAGAGTCAAACTTGGGTCTGTTATGAATTCCAGAGACGAGGGGCCCAGGAAGGGCTTCTTCCGGGGGCCATGCAGAGAATCCAAGCTCTTCTACAGATCACAGATGCTGTCCTGGGAGAAAGCGATCCTGATGGGAAGCAGGGTAGCATCCAGTACTACAAACTTCAGGTTTAAAATATCTGTCCTGTGACCCCACCAGGCAGCTAGAATTTCCTGTTGACCCTAGAAAGCCAAAGGATTCTGTGTTGGCCCACAAGCTTGCCTCCCAAAGCTCACATACCAAAGGCCAACAAAGGGACTGTAGGATTTAAACCAGAGAGCACGTGTTTTGTGGTTTTGCTGTTGTTAATTAAAGTCCAAGGTCAATACCCTGAACAATAAGAAAGGTTGAGCTATCCCTCAAAATAATAGATTAGAAGGAAGCAGACTTGAATTCGGTGAGTTATATAGATGACAACAGGAAAGCAGGGTTAAAAAATGTAGGAACAGCTGTGTTATTGTAAAAGGAAGTAGACAGCTGGAATCCATAGGACCCAAGTCTGGTCAGTGACCCAGTAGACTAAATTCTAAAATTGATGGTTAAGTGTGTGAAAATACAAAATCTGTAAGCTAACTCTGCTGGACAGAACCACTGACTTGTTTTCAAACAGCATCACGGAGTCACCTAGTGCACACTTCCATGATTGAGGATTATTTTTAAGAAAGGGTATCTGTTAAAGGATAATGTTTGAAAAGAAGATAGGATCTTGATTCGTGTTACTGGAAAATAAGCATGGGCCAGGATTTTATTTAACTCAACTGGGTGAACTGAGTAAGATACAACAATTAGTTCCAAAGAAAATTCAGAGAAATGCACATATTGCTAGGTGCATAGGCAAACAGCGAACGCTAACATGAATTTACAAATCAGTGCAGAAGTGGCTAGAGGGAAAAGGATCATTCTCCTGGACAAAACAAAAACCCAAAGAATCAATCAATCAAACAAACAAAAACAAAAACATCATAGAAAGTGGAAACCCTGGTGAGCTGACACTATTTCTGACAGCCCTTGTGAGGAGCCAAGTTTACTAACAGTGCCTAAAGGATGGAGTCAGAGTTCCTATGCAACCCATACTTCCCACAAAATTTCTTACCGGAAACACAGGGCAATGTATATTAATTCAGGGCTCTCCCCTTAAGAGTGCCTGTCTGGCTCAGCAGCTAACATATGTGCACAATCTGTTTGGACCCACCTGCACGGATGTCACATTGTTTTTTCTACAGACTCTCGGCTCTGGTTTTGTGGATTCTCTGCCTCCACAGTTACTAAACACAAACTCACCTCTAGCCTGTTCCAGTTGGCCTGTGCAGTGTTCTTTGGGCTTTCCCACTTCTTGTCTTTTTCTGTTTTATCCAAACTGAATGTTGGTCATGTTGATTTCCTTTTTTTTTTTTTTTTCAAAATCCTCCAAACTATAGAGTCACTTTATACTAAACGTAAAAAGACTGGCCATCAACTTAACAGAGAGACATTAGTAAATGCTTACAGGAGGGTGAGCAAGAACATGTGATGAAGACCTTCTAAAGTCATATGTTGAGAAGAGGCTAAGGGGTCATTTAGCCCTCCGCCAAGTTGAATCTTCCCAGAAGCATGAAATTATCTTGTGTAATGATCCCCACACAGAGAACTCAAGGCTCCATCAGATTAACTTGATTTACTCTTTGCACAGTCTGCCCTGGTGGTATAACATAGGCAATATGACTCAGTGAACAAAATCCTTTCATCTGCTCCAACTATTCCCTAATGTAAACCAGGGTGGTTAGCCAACTTCCCTCAGTCTCTCTGAGAGACCATAGCAGGCTATGTAAACAAGGAAAAGGCCCCTTCGGTGCGTAACTCTCTACAGCAAGGAACTTCAAAGATGTCTGTGGTATTCCATTCATAAGTGATCTAATTTGGGGCAGAGGCACATAAGCAAAATGGCTTGCTTAGCTGTTTGTGGTATGTAGTATTTACATTGTGGGGCTTTGGTGCCCTGGTACTGTGTGTTCTTTCTCCAGTGGTAATTTGTTTAGAGAAGACATCTTTGTGGGTAGTGGGAGAAAAGGGTGGGCAGCAGCCCTGTGCTGCCAGGCTGAATATGTGTGTGGCCTTGGGGAAGTCTGCTTTGAACAAGAATACTATGGGTTTCCATTACCAGCAAGAATGCTCAAGGGAAAGTATGTGCATATAAATTCCTTTGTCCAGAAACCAGGAGGAGGAAGAATGTTCACAGATGCCCTGCAGCAGCCCTTTTGTCTCTTAAGATGAATCCATGGAAACCGTATCTCTGCAAAGGCAGAGCTCAATGCATCCAACAACACCCAGGGAAATAAAGTGTAGGGTTGTCTTTGTCTGTGTCCATTCCCAGTCTGACATAGGAGGCAGATGCAAGAGGCAAACATCTTGGATCGAGGACCTCATATCGTATCCTTGATATTTACCTTGAGTGAACACTGCCTTTCTGCTTTTGTTTTTAGCCTAATTCTATCAGTTTACTTTTATTAGGACTCAGGCAACAATATTCCAAAATATTATAGCAAATGTAGGCACCTACCTCTTCTCAGGACCCTGGCAGGAGCTGAGCCTTGTTCATAGTACTGTTAAACATTGCCGGGAGTGGTGGCTCACGTCTTTAATCCCTGCACTCGGGAGGCAGAGGCAGGTGGATTTCTGAGTTCGAGGCCAGCCTGGTCTACAGAGTGAGTTTCAGGACAGCCAGGGCTATACAGAGAAACCCTGTCTCGAAAAACCAAACCCCCCCCCCAAACAAACAAACAAACAAACAAACAAACAAACAAAAAAACATTGTGACTGTACCAGCTCCCTCTAAAGCTCTCATTCTGATGCTTGCGCAAAACATTGGAGATAGGGAGATTTGGATCTATGATTGGCAGCTATTGGCCTCGTCTCTGGGTCCCTGGATGCTATGAGCTAAGTGCTGTTAAACAGCCAGATTGCTCTTCTGTCCATACCAGCCACTGCATCCTCGATGGCTTTAGTTAGGGATAGGGCAGTTATAGCTGTAGCCCAGATACTTAGAACACCCAAGATACAATCTGCAAAACACATGAAAATCAAGAAGGAAGACCAACATGTGGATACTTCATTCCTCCTTTGAATAGGAAACAAAATACCCATGAAAGGAGTTACAGAGACAAAGTTTAGAGCTAAGATGAAAGGATGGACCATACAGAGACTAACCCACCGGGGATCCATCCCATAATTAGTCACTAAACTCAGACACTATTGCATAGGACAGCAAGTGTTTACTGAAGGGACCCTGATATAGCTGACTCCCACAGAAGTGGATGCTCACAGTCATCCATAAGAGGGAGCACGGGGCCCACATTGTAGAAGCTAGAGATAGAACACCAGGAACTGAAGGGGTCTGCAACCCTAGAAGAGGAACAACAATATGAACTAAACAGAACCCCCAGAACTCGAGTCTCTAGCATCATATGTAACAGAAGATGGCCTGGTCAGCCATCATTTGGAGGAGAGGCCCCTTGGTACTTCAATCTTTATATGCCCCAATACAGGGGAACGCCAAGGCCAAGAAGTGCAAGTGGGTGGGCAGGGGAGCAGGGAGGGGGGAGGGGACTTTCGGAATAGCATTTGAAATGTAAATTAAGAAAATATCTAATTTTTAAAAAGGGAAAAAAGTGGGTCTTTAGCACTTCGTTTATGGAGATAAAACTTTGGTTAACAGTGCTTTACTCTGGTCAATCTGCCCTGTGTTATAGAAGTGGTGGCTATGGCATTTACAGGTAAAGGAAGATACCTATTCTTTCCCACTTATGGACCCTTAGAATTAACTCATTCAATTTTACGTCTCATTGCATTCCACCCTCTTATTTCAGGAATAAGACTCTAGGAGGGTGGGCTCACCTTAGGCTACGCTAAAGAGAAATGGGAAATAGTCAGTGCTTTAGTGAGATATTATTTTTTTCCTTGCCAGAACCTCTTCCCTCAATGTAGAAGCTTACAGGCGACAGTCATGAAGAGTTGGATGTCTGCAAGTGGAACATTTCCTTTTCTCCGTCTTTTCATGCTTTCCTCAACACTTTAGGCTCCCCTTTCCCAAAATTTTGGGCTTCCCTTACTCTTTCTCTAACTTCTTCGCCCTGCTGTGGTTGCTTGCCCAGTGTGAATCTAACCTTCAGGCCAGCTTAAATGAAACGGAGTTTTCCTTCTTGTCTTCATTCTCCCCTGGGCAACAGATAGATTTTACATTTACTTGCCCAGGGTTTTCTCTTTTAAACTATAATAAAATTGTGCCGTGCTTCCCTTAAATTCCATTCTTACGTTCTTTTATTAATGAATCTAAGAACATCAAAATGGAACCCCCAGTTTCCCTGTGTCCTAAGGACTCTCTCAGGGAGGCTTGTTTAACCAAACCTTTTGGAACCCTCTGGAAATGAACCTAGACTCTAGAAACACTTTGACTCTGCTTGGGTCCATTTAGCATCTCTCTTCCACATTCATGTAGTGTGGAAGTCATCTTCACTTCAGCTTTGTTTACTGTTAAGCACACACACACACACACACACACACACACACACACACACACACACACATTCTATTCTATTCATTTTCACACTGTCATTACTGATTGTTACCAGGGATGGGGTGCAGGACAGGTGTTTCCAGATCCTTGGCCTCTTAAACAAAAAACTAAAATAAAGGTTCACATCATTTTTCAAAAGTACTAAGGAAACTGAATCTGAGGTAAAGCAATAGTACGGATTAGAAAGAGACTGGCAACATTGTGAGTGAGGCACATGAGAGAGGATTCAGGGGCTCCAATTATTTGGGAATTCATTTTATGACATCCAAGAAAAGGAGTTATTGTGTCTCTTTATCTTGATTGGCAGGCTTAGATTACATAGATCTTTGCTCATTGCTCATGTCTTCCTATAATGCATCATATTTTAATTATATGCAACCCAACTATGCATAGGCATTATAATATTAATAAGGGATTCTTCCTAAAAGTTCACATGAAGACTTCAATTTGCCTTAATGCACACACAGCCAATCAGTCCAGGTTGTAGATGACTAAAAATGGGGTATTATCAAGGAATTGCTAAGGAGGATAGCTTACTTTAGTTCGTTAAAGTGGGTACATGCAGTATGATCTAGATGGAGGCCCTCCGGTTGCCAACGGATTTCTATGTGTATTGTTTGTAGATGGGTGTGTCAAGAGCCAAGCCAAGAGGAGCACCAGATTGCTAATCTAGTACTACTGCTTATCCAACTGATGACCATAATATCCTAAAGAATGGAAAAGTCATTTTTCATGCCTTTGTATATTGTATTGGTCACAAGACATCATATTGTTAGAATGTATGATGTTTTCTAAATAAAGCAAAAGGCAGACTCTTTCAATATCTTTGAGTAGATCAGCAAAAGATATACTGTGGGAGAGAAAAATGGTTTTCCTCTGCTTGTTTTTTTTTTTTTTAATTTAGTAACCAATCCTCTTTTTAAAAAGACAGTCTGATAAAAGAAAAACTAACACAAGTTCAATTAGTACACATACCTCATGTCTACAGAGAAGCTGTAAGTTGTCAATAGACTACTCTCAAAGAGATGGCTTTGAGTTCAGACTTGATCTGTGTTTTTAAGACAGAATGGGACATTTTAGAAAGAGTGCAAAAAAAAAAAAAAAAAGGAAAGAATAACAAACACCCATCATTGTGTATCTGGGGATGATAAGATGTGCCAGGGTGAATGCTTCATAGGTAGAAGTCAGTCCGGAAGTCTGTCTTGCAGACTCCTTAGGTGATTTCTCCAGTCCAAGGAGATTCGTAAGCCTTCTCCAGTACCCAGCTTTGTCTCTCCTGGCAGAGAGCCGAAGTGTCAGTTACAGTGATTTGGTTAGGAGAGTTTTACTCTATGTTCTGTAACTACAAATCATGGTTGGTTCTCAATGTAACTTTTATGTCTTTGTTTCCATACAAACTTGTCCGGAAAGGAGTCTAGACTCTAGAAACACTGGAATCCGTTCAACTCCACTTAGCATCTCTTTTCCAAATTCATGCAGCATGATAATTATTTTCACTTTAGCTCTGTCTGTCTGTTTAAAATCTCCCAGGTTGGTATTTCTTTAGTGTTAATTGGTTACACTTACCTTCAACTAGTTTATTCTAAGTTCTCAGTTTTATAAATACTTGTGAACTTCAGACCCACTGATAATTCCTTCAACTCCCTTTCCCTGGTTGTGTCTCTCCCAAAGATCTCTCTTCCAATTTCTCCAGTTTTTCCCTCAGGACACTGTAGCTGTGAGCTTGCTCATCACAACTCCCCCTTTCTCGTTTCCTTCCATTTTTGTGAGTCTCTTATTTTCCACTTGATTTACTGTCATGTATGACTACACCCTATGTTTAAGCACATTTTATATTGTAGATAGGTGGCACATGTTTGGAGAAAGACCTTGAAAAATTTTAAAACTTCCTTTTAAAATTGTAACTCATAGCAGACTGACTGGTTGGGTAGAGAAATAGAAGCCATTTTTCAGAATTAGAAAGCATTGCCTCATTAACATACCTTCCAAGTGTTGACGATGTATCTTCTCTGTATTTAGATTTTGTTTAAATATGGAACTTAATTTTTCTCTCTGGGAGTTTTAAAGTACATTTCATAGTAATTAGTATTCGTAAGATGTCTATTTTTTCAATATTTAAAAAGTTCTTGTTAATTTGTGTCTTAGCTACTGTTGTTTTGTTGTGAAGGGATACCATGACTAAGACAACTCTTACAAATATAAAACATTTATTGGAGACTTGTTTAGAGTTTCAAAGGGTTAAGGTTAGTCCACTAGTCACTATGGCAGGGAGTCTAGTAGTAGGCAGGCAGAGTGCTGGAGAAGTAGCAGAGCACTTACTTACTAATCTACAGGTATCAGATGCAGGGGTGGGAGGATGGGGATGAGGGTTAGGGCATAGTTGGGGAGAGTTGGAGAGGATGGCTTAGGACTTTGATACCCCAAAGCTGACTCCCAGTAACACACCTCCTCCTTCAAGTCCACACCCACTCCAACAAGGCCACACCTCCCAATCTTTCCCAAAACTTTCACTCTGTTGATTAAGATCAGATATATGAGTCTAATGCAGCCATTTTCATTCAGACAACCGCAATGTGCCTTTACGTGTGTTGACTTTTCTTTATTGTGTTCTTTTCTGGATGCTGATGCTCTTCACTTCTGGAGAAATCTTAAAATGATCTCACTGATAGGTTTAACTTTCTAGTTTCTGTTTTTTAAAACACTTGTTTGATGTTGAACCTTCCTGACTGCTTCTTTAGTTTTCTATTTTTTCCCCTTAATTCTCTCTTTTTTTTTTTTTTAAATCTTATTTGTTTGTATTCTGGTAGTGTTTTAAAATTTTTCTAAGTTTCTTTTTAATTTTTCATTTTGTTATCATTTTCCAAGAATTCTTTGATTTTCAGAATATTTAGCACAAGAGACTGGGAAACTCTTGTGGATAAATCAATCATACAGTTATTTGTCTTTCAAAATAGCTATACAGGTTGTATGGTCCTTGTACTGGCTAGTTTTTGTGTCAACTTGACACAGCTGGGTTATCACAGAGAAAGGAGCTTCAGTTGGGGAAATGCCTCCATGAGATCTAGCTGTGGGGCATTTTCTCAATTAGTGATCAAGGGCCCCTTGTGGGTGGGACCATCTCTGGGCTGGCAGTCTTGGGTTCTATAAGAGAGCAGGCTGAGCAAGCCAAGGCAAGCAAGCCAGTAAAGAACATCCTTCCATGGCCTCTGCATCAGCTCCTGCTTTCTGACCTGCTTGAGTTCCTTCCAGTCCTGACTTCCTTGGTGATAAACAGCAGTATGGAACTGTAAGCCGAATAAACCCTTTCCTCCCCAACTTGCTTCTTGGTCATGATGTTTGTGCAAGAATAGAAACCCTGACTAAGACAGTCCTAAAAAAATAAAGGGCACAGTTTTAGTCAAGTTCAAAGGCATTGTTACAGAGAACATGCCCTAAAATATAAGTGGTTTTCTACCCTGTTAACAATGCCCTGTAGCTTAATGGGTTCCCCCATGATATTTTCTTTTTCTTTCTTTCTTTTTTTGTTAAGATTTATTTATTAATTTTATGTATTTGACTGCAGTGTTACTGTTTTCAGACACACTAGAAGAGGGCATCAGACCCCATTACAGATGGTTGTGAGCCACCATGTAGTTGCTGGGAATTGAACTCAGGACCTCTGGCAGAGCAGTCAGTGCTCTTAACCACTGAGCCACACCTTTCCAGCCCCAGGATATTTGTCTTTAGCGCTGTAAGCCAATATGTTTGTTGTAGGCTCCCACTCTGTGAGGATGCCTCAGGGGATTCCATAAAGAACTGCTGTAGTATTGGGACTTAGAGCTGGAGCTGAGGCCCAGAGCTGGTAACTACACTAGCCACAAACAGCTCCAGTGGGTTCTGCTCCTAATAGATGAATCATCAGAATGGTCTCTGGTCCATTCCAGCTAAGGCTCCAGATGGAGCAGAGTCATCATAATTACACATTTCCCAGTTTCCGGCTCAGTGAATCCATGAGCATAGTAATTATTTTAAGCTTCTGAACTTTGGAGCTAGTTATGTACAAATAGAGAACCAACAAAAACATTACATAAGGATTACTTGCATTCATAGAAAAGTTTTGCCTATTGTATCCAATAACAGGAAAAAGTAAGATGTAGCTCAGTAACTCAAGAATGTCATCAGTGAACAGATACTGAGACCTTAAGGCTCACTGCCTGAGCTTCTTTGAGTCTTTCTTTTTCTCACTCGGATAGACACTCATTGGCTGCCTCACATGTGGCTCAAGTAGAGTTAGGTGTGGCCTGGGGCACTGCTGTTGGTGGGTGGTAGTTGATATTGATTGTCAATTTGGGTTGATAATAACCTAGGAGACAAGCCTCTGGACATGTCTGTGAATGAGTTTCTAGTTACTTGAGATGACTTCATCTAAATGTGGGTGGAGCCCTTCCATGACCTGGGCTCTCAAGGTTGCATCAAAAGAAGAAATAGTGCATTGATTATCAGCATCCACTTCTTTGTTTCCTGACTATAGACGCAATATGACCAACTGCTTCACATTTCTACCACCATGCCTTCAGTACCATGGGGACTATATGCTCAAACTGTGAGTTAAAAGTAAATGTCGCTTTTGTTGGGTGTTTTGTTGCAGTAATTAGAAAAATGATGAATACAAAGGGGGGAAACTATTATCACGATAGGATTGTATCCAGGGACATAGGGTGCAAGATCTGTGGAGAAATAGATACCTACATCCTGATTTAGAAAGATTAGGCTTCAGGCAAAGAACTATCAAAATGACATTGCTCCTATTGTCAGCCCCCAATAGTGCAAGATTCAGCAGAAATGTGGGTTTGGGTCATAACTGTAGTCCTTGGAGGACATCCCCAAGCAAACAAGTCACCAGCATGTATCATCTTGCAAAAACTGCACATGTATTTTAGCACATGAGAAGTACAACACAGGCTTTGCCCAGAAAAACTGTATGGATGGAGCGTCCCAACCCCTATACTGGTGAATATGAAAGACATGAAGTAGACCTATATTCTTATATTTTAATATTTAGTATTTTCCATGTTGGATTTTAAACTTACACGAGACTTCTTTTGTTTTAATGTCCATTTCCCCCAGATTTATTTTTTATGTGTTGTTGCCCACATGTATGGAGGTATACTACATACATGCCTAATGCCTTAGGAGGATGTCAGATCCCCTGGATCTGGAGTTCATGTAGGTGCTAGAAAATGAACTCTGGGTCCTCTGGAAGAGTAGCAAATACTCTTAACCACTGAGTCACCTCCCTGGCCCCTAATTGAGATCTCTTTCTTGTCTTCTTATTTATCCCCATTGAGATAGAAATTGTTGGTCTTGGCTATTGCATCCCCATGTAAGTCTGTTTTTTGTCATTGAGACAAAACAGCTGAGAAAATCAACTTAAAAGAGAAAGAGAGTTTATTTTGGTTCATTTCAAAGATCTCAGTCCACTGCCTGGCTCTCTTGCAGTGGGCCTGTGGAAGAGGAACATCATGGCACTGGGAAAATGAGTCAATAGAGGCAGTTGATACAGTGGTGGTCAGGAAGCAGAAAGCTGCATGAAGGGAAGTGTATGACAGGCGCTGCCTATCAAAGGCACAACTTTAGAGATCTACTTCTTCCCACTCAGCCCGGCCTTCCACAGGTCCTGTTAGCTCCCAGAGCCCATTCAGCTATGGACTTACCCATTGATTAATCCATGAATTCGGTCCATGTCTCATGATTCTCTCACTTGGCAGAAGGTGGCGCACACCTTTAATCCCAGCACTTGGGAGGCAGAGGCAGATGGATTTCTGAGTTGGAGGCCAGCCTGGTCTACACAGTTAGTTCCAGGACAGCCAGGGCTACATAGAGAGACCCTGTCTTGAAAAACAAAACAAAACAAAGCAAAACAAAACAAAACAAAACAAACAAAAAGACGAATTTATGAACGTTACTTAAAAACCAAGCTGTCAGGCTGGGCGGTGGTGGCACACGCCTTTAATCCAGCACTTGGGAGGCAGCTTTCTGAGTTCGAGGCTAGCCTGGTCTGCAAAGTGAGTTTCAGGACAGCCAGGGCTATACAGAGAAACCCTGTCTTGAAAAACCAAAAACCAAACCAAACCAAACCAAACCAAACCAAACCAAACCAAACCAACAACAAGCTGTCTGCATGGGAGCCCTTTGGGAGCTCTTCTTATCCACATCACAAGGGGGAAAATTCCAGGGTATTTAACTTCACAGGCTTATAGTAGAGTAGTGTTTGCATCAGGATGAACTATGCCCCGAGTTCCAGTTTCATCTGGTTTAGAGGAGATGTTAGACTTAAAATTGGTGCCAGGACAATTAACATTTGGGAAGCTTTTGGGTAAGATAAACACAGTTTTTAGGTGTGAAAGGGCCATAAATTAATGGTGAAGAGAGCAAGTAAGTAATCTTGTGGCTTAGATGTGGCTTCTCCAAGGTTCAGGTGTTGCCAATGTGACCAGATTAACAGTTAAGATTTGGATAAGTGACTAAGCAATAAATCTCATTTTATGAAGAAGTTTAGGGGCCTGTGGTAGTTTGAATAATAATGGCCCCATAGTCTCTCATTTGAATGCTCGGTTACCAGGAAGCATCACTATTAGGAGATGTAGCCTTGTTGGAGTAGTCATGGCCTGTTGGAGGAAGTATGTCTCTGAGGTTGGGCTTTGGGGTTTTATATGTCCAAGCCAGGCGTTCTCTCTTCCTGGTGCCTGGAGATCTGGATGAAGAACTCTCAGCTACCTCTTCAACACCATGACTAACATGCTCCCTGCCATGATGATAATGGATTAAACCTATGATTCTGTAAGCAAGCCTTAACTAAATGCTTTCCTTTACAAGAGTTGCTGTAGTCATGGTGCTCTTCACAGCAGTAGAAAACTAACTGAAACAGTATCAGTGTCATCCAGTGCTCTAACCAAAGGACTCTCCCCAACCCCTCCCCTCTCTCTTCCTCTCTCCCTCTTCTATTATGTGGGCACAGAACATTGGCCTCTCGTGCCCTTACATTTTCTTCTACATGAGATTCCATCCTAAAATTCCTCGTCAGATGCTAACCTTTTCATATTAATTTTCTATGGCTTCCAAGTTGTGAGAAATATCTCTTTGTTTTTATGTCCCTGAGTCTATGACATTCTTCTATAACATCACAAACATGCTAAGAAAATAAGCAGCCAGTTGAGAGTTGGCACCCTTTCCTCCGTCAGGCTCTTTCTTATCTAAGTCTCAAACACCCAGGCAATAGTTCCACAATCTTAAGCGATCCAAAGACCAAGGGCCTGATAAATGGGCACTACTAATCCAAGTCTGACATAATTTGACCTACTTCTGACTCTTGTCATGCTATCCTGCAGAAACTGCTAAAAGACTGTAGGTTTTACCCCCTTCTCTGTTCCCAACATGACTGTTCTTCTTTTGTGACATATCCCATCCTCTAAGACTTGGAAGTATAGCTTTCTCCTTCTGAGCTCCATTTTTTTTAAACTTCCATTGCCTCATGCTTGCTTATCCTGTACATTCTTAGAAAGCCCTTGAATATGCTTGTTTCCCACCAAATGAGCTTGTTTATTTTGGCTCCCCTTTCCTATTTGAGATAGTCTTTGTCTTTACTGGTTTCTCATGTTCCAGACCTGGGCATCAAGTAGACCAAATTATACTGTGGCTAGTACTGAGCTTCATAGTGATGATTGATGGCAAGGATGCTTCTGCTTTTCAGTTGAATCTTTAATATTAATTATTGTTAATTGTGCTAAGTATGTGTTAATATACTTCTTCCCATATACAGTTCAGACTGCTTAGAATGTGAAATCCTAGTTCACATTGTAGAGTATACTAGCCTGATGTCAGCACTTGGGGAGATGGCTAGAGTTATTCATTTCTAGCCAGTAACCCTGTTTAATTCCCCTTTAATAAACTGTAATATTAACAGGGTTTCCTTGGCTGGAGATATTGTTTGGTCCTATTAGTAGGTACTGATTTCAGGCTTTATTCAAGTTTTTAAGTATTTCAGATGACCTCTATATATTGGCAAGCATTCAGTAGGATTTAGAGCCTTTAAGGCGTTATTTCCCATAATGATTCTGTTGTAATTTTTTTAATATATAAGTGGTAAATTACCTTTTTATATTATGAGCCATGAATCAAAAAAATTCTACATTACATTCTTAAATTAAGCATTTTAAGCTCTGAAGCTTAACTCAAATGCCAGGAAATAAGCAAGAGGAGTTAGAGAAAAAATTGCCCAGAAACCCCCATATTATCAGCTGAAGTGCCTTTGATCAGAGACAACACATTCCTTGTTACTAGTTAATGCAGGCATTCATGTAAAACTTTTGTTTTTTAAAGCAAAGGGGAAAAGTGATATTTTTGAGTCTGACACCTGCTGACATGCTATTCTGAATCCTTGACAAGACTGGCTTCAAATACACAAATATAGGGAGAATAAGAACAATCTCTCTCTCTCTCTCTCTCTCTCTCTCTCTCTCTCTCTCTCTCTCTCTCTGTCACACCAGGGTCTTGTGTATTATAGAAAACATCTTCTGGGCAAGTACATTGATGGTGCTTTTATCATAATTATGATTATTCTTACCTACTCTCATCATTTTCTTGCTCTGTGAAAAGAATTGCATTAAGTCATGTGGCCTTTTAACAGAGTAGAAATTGCAATGTAAGTAGAAACTTCCATCTGAATTGACCTTTGACTTAGATACAGAAACAGACTTCTCAGAGATTGTCAATTTGAGTGAAATGCAATACACTTCTTTAATTTTTTTTTTTAGAAAGCCATTTGCTAAAAATGAGAAAAATGAGTAAGTCCTATTGAAAGATGAAGAGCTGTTGCTTTTTATTTTTCTGTTTGGTCTCAGGGTCTTTCTCCTGAGGCAAGCCATAAGTACTAGCTTCACTTGGATGGGACTTATATGTTTATAGTATGTTCTCTCCAAGATATTGCTCTTCCCTGATGCACCTCATGCCTAAGCTCTGAGCCTGTAACCAGATGTCCTTTATGGGAAACACCTTTCCACTGGCAGACATCTGTGTGGCTCTTACCTAACCTCTATGAAGCTTATTTCTACCTGGATGACTTTCTTCTAGAACACTTTCTTATTTCCACAGTGCATATGAACTATGGGGTCAGTGTGGTGAGTTTGGCAGGTTTCACTTCTGTGTGCTATATGGAAGCAAAGGTAAAGAGCATATAACACTTATTAACCATGTGGAAGATCTTAGAGAAGGGGGGGTGGTCCTGAGAACCATCAAGGTAACCAAGTCCTCCAGTCATAAGACATCTAATTCCATACTCAAATGAATAGAAGTATTCACAGGGGTTAGTTGTCATATAGGTGTGCATACATACATTTATCCAGTTGGTGTGTCACACTTATACAATTCTAACACTTACACAGCAAGTTTGGAGCTGTTTACAAGTCAACCAATGTGCATAGTTCTTTTAATGCCAGGGTTAGAGATGTCCTTCCTGGCAAATGTGAGCTTTCTAGAAAAATGATCCAACACACTACTTGGTATAACTTATAGGTTGAGCCTTTGAATGGAACTGAGGTCAAGTAAGAGTGTTTTATATTTGTCAATTAAAAGACTTGTTTGGCAGATCTAGCATTTGATCCAAGTGGGTGTTACAATATTTACATTATTGACTGAATAATATTGATCAAAACAAATGTTCAACTTCCATTTACAAATGAGTATTAAGGGAGTTCAGAAACTATCTTACATAATCTATTGGAACGTTTGAGGGGTTGGGGATTTAGCTCAGTGGTAGAGAAGTTACTCTTCCAACTATATAAGCTCTGTCTGTGTTTGTCATGTCTATCTTGAGAAACCCAACATGTATATGTGTACATGAATGATGACTACACATAGATACATACATGCTTTAAAGTATACCTTCTATCCATCTATATCTATCTATCTATCTATCTATCTATCTATCTATCTATCTTTCTATCTATCTATGAATAAATATTTGATGATATATGATATTTTGTATATATGCAGGACAGTTATTGAGTTGTTGATGCATATGAAAATGGAGTCCCAAAAGTCCCATAGCAAGCTATCTACAGGCTGTAGAAGCTGTAGATTTAGAGAATTAAGCAGCATGGCTTAGTTTAAGCCTGATAGCCTCAGCAACCGAAGCATCACTGTGACCATATCTCTACCTGAGCCAAACTGCTCTTGATACTTGACACACAGAGAAAACGAAGTCCAAGGTTGAAAGCTTAAGAACTGAGAGAAGGAAGAAGGGCTTGAGTTACTGCCGCTGCAGCTCTCAAGAATGGACCATAAACTGAAATAAACCCTTTCTCCCTAAGTTGTTCTCCTTAGAGTATTTTGTCATAAGAAAAAAGGGGAAATTAAAACAGTGGTATTCCACAATGACTATAGAAATGTAGATAGTGAAAGCCTAACTAATGAGATTTCAGGAGGGAATAAGGACTCTGTTGAGAAATTGGCTAAATGCCATTTTTATCATATTCTAGCCAAAAAATTTATCACTTAAATGTCAGATATAGATTTCTATCATTAAATTAGTACCAGGAATACTAAAATAGGATCTTTGGTGAAATAAAAATTATAAATTTTACACACTGAAACAACTGGCTTTTATTTTGGTTTCAGAAAAACATTTGCTTCTTTATGTACATATTTGAACATTTCTGTTGCTTTCTTGTTAGGGACTGTGAAGGACTCGGATTTTGATATTGTCTACCTTGGAGGCATTTCTCCTTAGAAAGTGAACAGTCTGAAGCACTCTACATTATTTTTTGTTTGTTTTTTTTCTAGCTTTGCTACTTTCTAAGGTACTAACAGAGTTGGAAATTGGTCTTCATCATGGTTTCGACCTTGCCAACCAATCCTGGTACTATAATGTGCTCAGGGAAGGTTAATCCTTCACTGTAGGCCTAGGGACTACACTGCTCAGGGATGGCTAATCCTTCACTGTAGACCTAGGGACTACACTGCTCAGGGATCGTCAATCCTTCACTGTAGGCCTAGGGACTACACTGCTCAGGGATGGTCAATCCTTCACTGTAGGCCTAGGGACTACACTGCTCAGGGATGGTCAATCCTTNGCTGTAGGCCTAGGGACTACACTGCACAGGGATGGTCAATCCTTCACTGTAGACCTAGGGACTACACTGCTCAGGGATTGTCAATCCTTCACTGTAGGCCTAGGGACTACACTGCTCAGGGATGGCTAATCCTTCACTGTAGGCCTAGGGACTACACTGCTCAGGGATGGCCAATCCTTCGCTGTAGGCCTAGGGACTACACTGCTCAGGGATGGTCAATCCTTCGCTGTAGGCCTAGGGACTACACTGCTCAGGGATGGTCAATCCTTCACTGTAGACCTAGGGACTACACTGCTCAGGGATGGNGGGTGTTCCTACGAGAGAAGCCTATGAAGACACAGATGATTATGGAGAGAAGACCATGTGAAAACATGGAATAAGACAGCCATATAAACAAAGGAAGGGGCTTAGGAAGAACTGACATTGTCAATATAATCTCAGAGTTCTAGCTTTGGAATTGTTAAAAAATGAATTTCAGTTGTTACTGTCAAGCAGCTTCTGGAATTTTGTTACTGCACTTCCATCAAATTAACCTAAGTTGAGTGACTCAGTAGGCAGCTACATTAATTAGTCTGTAGAGAGTCTCTAGGAAGAACTAGAGTCATAGGAAGAACTCTAGTGTTTAGAAACCATTATAAAGTTTGAGTGAATGTACATGAAGATACTTAAAATTACTAAGTGGAAAGCAATCACATAGGAAGGTCTGAGGTAGAGAAGATGAGAGACTGGAGAGCTGGCCTTATAGATAGTGGTTCCAGCATAGACCCAGGGTAGGGAAGGGACAAGTAAACAGACCAGAGGTGCCATTTGGGAGCCTAGAGGAAAGAAGAGAGGGTTTAAGTATCCAACTGAACGAAATATTGAAAAAAAAAAAGGAGGTCCCATTTTGAATGGGAGATGAAAGTTGAGCAAGATGAAGACTAAGATGGTTTAATCATATGGGGACACCTTTGAGGTAGCTGGTTTCCTGAGGCAGGGCGATGGTAAAACATGTGTTGTGGGCACAATAGTATTTCAGGAGAGAGTGGACCACAAAGCTGTGTCCATGGTGAGTAAAAACTACGCTTTCACAGATGAAGTGAGATCATAAATTCACATAGCATAGTTTTGATGTTAGCAGTTGCAAGCTGCTATTCACTCTTAATGATTTTATTAGTTGGGCACAGACAGACACGTGTGCTTACGGCACGTAGGGAACTCTGATAGAAGACAGAAGCAGAGGAGAGGAGAGGAGAAAGAGAGGCCTAGCTTTCTCTGTTATTATCCAGACAGGAGAGGAACAGCACCAGATTATTTGATCCTTCTGACTTTGTGACACTCCTGATGTAGGGACCTTCGGTTTATGGAGAACTTTCACAGACATGACCTTTGCAACAGCCTTCTAAAGAGGAAGTGCAAACCTTACTGTACAGATGAGAAAAATTAAGATTTTGGTAGATTTGATGTTGTTTGTTGTCAGACAGTGAAGTCCTTCAGGCTCCTTGTTTAATTTAAATCTTAGCGATGACTTCAGTAGACCTAATTTGAATTGCTTCACTGTATTGTTGAAATTCTCTGGAGTGAATAAAGTCCAGTTTGCCCCTTCCATAACACCATCATTTCTCTTTGCAGAAGCATTGGAATGGTTTCAAAGGCCCCCTTTATTTTCATTTGCATCAAATAATATTACATAGCTAATAAAATACTACAATCAATGCGACACATCTTTGGCTCTTCAGCTTATTAAGAGTTTAGTAAAAAAAAAAAAAAGAAAGTCTTAGAAATTCTACTTTGATCCAATTCTAGGAATTATTAATTCAGTTTAAAAAGATTAACTTCCTCAGTTTTAACCATGTTACAAGAAAGCTCAGGAGATTTGGGGTCATGTAACCCAAGGTCAGGTACAGCTCTGGTTGGGCACGGACTGGGTAGTTTTATTCACTGTTGGCATGGGTTTTAGGCAAATGGCCTGTATGTCCAAAGCCTTAGAGCGGAGTGTGGATACACTGTTCACAACACTTCACAAGCACAGAAAGATTTCAGATTGGGCTGTGTCTGATTTATATCTCAACAAAGAGAGAGACAGGCATTGTCAGCTAAGTGGCTAAATGAGCAACAGCTGAGTTAAAGGGCAAGCATAGTGGATGGAGCTCATCCACAGACAGGCACCAAAGGATGGCTTTAAAAAGAGCAATTATGTGGGGCCTTTTCAGTACATTGTCAGGCTACTAGAGGCACTGTCTCCATCCTTACTTATTAGCGTGGAAAGCCTAATCCACAATGCCCTAAGGAAGGGCTCTTTGCTCAGAAATGCGGCATTCAGTTTCTGTAACTCTGCATGGAAATTCCTTTTAAAACTGTGCATTTCACAAAATGTAGTAATTGCCCTGGGGTGTAAAGAATTATGGAAGATGAGGGGGGTGATCACAAAGCCAGCATACTCACGAAGGAGAAGGAAGCACACAGAAACCTCATTGTTTCCGATGATCATCAAAAATAGGTCAGAAAACAAGTTCTGCTTTGATGTGAGATGTTTTCGTTTCCAGAGAATTCTGCGTAATGAAGTGTAACCTCAGCAAATGGAAACTGGAGTCAATAAAAAGCCAGAGAACTCATTACAGAAATAGTGTGGTAGAATTTGTTTCCAGGACATATTTTAGGAGAATCTCGATCCCTCGTGGCTTCTCTCAAACTTTTTCTTAGTGTAACTCCTCTTTGAGTTTGGTTCATCTATTGAGGCAGATGTAGGCACGTGGAGCTAATATTACTGAGTACGCATTCTCATGTCTGTGGCAAAATTAAGAGCACCCTTATGCATGGCAGGCAGTGTGGAGAGGGTCTTGATTTGAGGTCATACGAGCTTGGTTCCGGTTCTACTTGTTAGATCTCCAGCTGGGTAATTTGTTTTTGCCTTAAATGTAAGATTTCCTATCTGTAAAAAGAGATCCATTTTTATTTGTTATCATGGAGATGTGGGAAGCAAGGTATGTCAGAATCCTGGTATATCAGAGGTAGGAGGAGGCCACTGTGATTATGTTGCAAAGTCATTATCAAATTCTCGTAGGAGGCTGTGTGTCTGTATGTTGATGTGCACATTGCTATGGTGGTGGTGGTAGTAGTAGAAGCAGCAGTGATTATGTTTTTGGGGTGGGGGAGTATTGCTTCTTTGGATTTGGTTCTGGAGAGATGTTTTCTTCTATGGTTTCAGTTAGCCATGTAGTGGCTAACAAAGGCTACTGTAGCTACTAACAAAGGTTTCAACCATGGCTGAAATTCTTAGCCTTTTATCTTCCATGTAACTTTTAGCCTTCCTTGTAAATAGTGACTATTCTTTTTATCTGCACAGTCTCATGATTTGGATATGCATGAGAATGAGGAGCCTGTCAGATTCTCATGGTTGCTAACTACTGTCCTCTCATTCTGCCTATCAGAGAGCTCTAGATTCACATACATTGATAACTCTGATAATGTCGGCAGCCATCAGCAGCTGCTATGGGCCTTCTCACTGGATCTGTACTGAACATATTTCTTAAGTTCCTCCTGGGATCATTGCACGATAGGCATGAACTCTTTTGTAGTTTTGTTGCCAGAGGGTAGTTACAATCTGGGATTGAAAAATATTTCCACAACTGTTAATAAGACAATGTGTTCATTGAGATGCCATTCACCAGTGAGCTCCCTTTTACTAGCAGTCTCTGCATCTTACCTGCTGCTTGGAGAAAAGTATTCATCAAGAAAATGGCAATATAGCCCAGATTGTGAGGTATCACATAGTCCATAGGACTGCAGTGTCTTTCTCAAGACAATGGCAAGTAGAAATAGGGACACACACAAGGACACACACACACATACATACACACAGAGGGGAACACACACATACACAGAGGGGAGGTATGTGTGTATGTATTGTATGATTGATGTTTCCTTGGAGAAATTCTATACACATACCTACTCAGTTGGTCAGTATCTTTCCTCAGCAGTTTAACCATTCTATAAAACTGGGGAATGTCCTTTAATAACCTCACAAATTTCTGTTTTCCCAGACATGTGACCTTTTGTTTACCTCCCAACTCATATTAACTGCTTCCTCCCTCCTGGAGGGAATGTTTCATGTTTAAATTGTAGACAACAGTGTACATGTAACATTTGAATTTTTTTTTCATGTATTGCCACCAGCAAAATAACTATCATTTCTGAATGCAGAAGCTAGAAAGGAAGTTTATCAATTTCTTTTAGGTTCCGCATCTGTAAAAAAGAGATAAGCTCGCAGTAATATCAATGCAGTGAAGCTGACACATTTTGAAGTGATCCCTGAATTTGTGACTGGTTTCTACTCAAATTATCAATGCAAGGACTCCACAAGTAGACACATTCTTCCCACATGCACTGGGATAAGTTAATGCTTATTATCAATATTTATATGGATGGCTTCACAGAGCCTTTTATTTTATTTTATCTTATAAATTTTTAGTTATTTAGCTACAGGGCATTGCACACACTTCTAACCCAGCTTTCCAAATGTTTCCTCTTGGTAAGTAACTTGATATGGCTCTGTCAGTCGCCTGAAGCAGCTTTGTGCTTCCTCTGATCTAATGAATATATAGTGAAGAAAGGAAGAAAGGAGAGAAAGAAGGGATATGAAATTCAAATGAATCTCTTCTTCGTCCATCATTCACTTTTAGCTGGGACTTTCTATAAAAAGACAGATTAAGAAGACAAAAGGAAATAGAGATTCACATATCTCATCTACATATGAAATCACCTGCAGAAATTAGTCTATAGCTATAAACAGATAAAGAACTGTCTTCACCTCCAGGCTTCCCAGCATCTTTTGAATGGTTGAGAAAGAGGCCAGGATAAGAGGTGATGGCTAAGGACTGTGAGCAAGGATAGAGTCAGCCAGCAGCTTTCCTGCTCACTGACTCTCTAAAGATTTAGTCTTGGCTCATTTCTGGTTCAAAGGAGGGTATCATAAGAATGGAGAGTTTCTAAACAGAGCTGAAGGTTTGGGTCTAAATGTCCCCCAAAGGTTATACATAGAAGCCTTGATCACCAGATGGTGCCACAGTTGGGAGGGGGTGGCACCTTTATGAAATGTGCTGAATGGGAGAAGTTAGTTCCCTAGGTATGTGTCCTAGGAGGGATTTTGGGATCTCAGCTGCCTCCTGTTTCTCTCTTTGCTTCCCATGGGATGAGGAAACTTCCTCTTTCATGAGCTCCTCAGTGTGTTGTTTCTCCACAGCACTAAGATTCTGAAACTGTGAAGCTGAAGGAACTTTCTTTTCTTTAAGTTTTGTGCTACAAGCCTTTTGTCACAGTGACGAAAGTCAACTTATACAGGGAGCATACATTTCTTTCACAAGAGTTCTTAGAGTTCTCTTGTGATTGCAGTTTATTTTAAAAACCAGAAAATATTAATTATTCTGAACTATCAATACATATTTTATCTGTGTACTGGGTTATTAATGTGTGCACATACATATATACACATATGTATTATGAAGAGGGAAGAAAATGACATCTGCTTCTACGTAGCCCACTGACTTACTTTCCTTACATCTATATACTTATGCCATAGATTCTGCACTCGAGGTTATCATTGTACAAAGCCAGACTTTTATGAAATTCTCCTGTCCAGGTTGAGTACTTTGCACTCCTGTATGAAGCAGGGTGTGGGGGGGTAAACTTTACAAGAACTGGAAAGAATCACTCATCAGGACATTTTTCCCTTGGGTCACCTTTATTTTGAATTTCTCACATCTCTCTAAACACATTTTCTTTTAAGTACCATCTTCGTTTTATCAGACTTTGCGTCTCCCCTCACTGGAGATAGCCTTTGTAGATGAAACAGCTTTTTTTTTTTTTTTCAAAGTTTCATATTTGTGTATCTTTCTTGGGAGGCTTAGTTAGGGTTTTACTGCTGTGAACAGACACTATGACCAAGGCAAGTATTATAAGGACAACATTTAATTGGGGCTGGCTTACAGGTTAAGAGATTCAGTCCATTATCATCAAGGTGGGAACATGGCAGCATCCAAGCAGATATGGTGCAGGAGGAGCTGAGAGTTCTGCACCTTCATCTGAAGGCCACTAGGAGAAGACTGGCTCGCACATCCACAGTGACACTCCTACTCTAACAAGGCCACACCTTCTCCAACAGGGCCACACTTCCTAATGGTGCCACTCCCTGGGCCAAAGATATTCAAACCACCACAGAGGCCATTGTCATGGAGGCCATAAAGAAGTAATGTTGAAGTCCATATTCCCAGTGCTTGAGTAGAAGTTCCTTCCACTGTGTATATGTGAATGACAAAGACTACTTAGACCATGTTTCTTCTCTACAAATCAACACTGAGGTATGCGTTGTTCATGTCCCTATTATAGATGACATAATAGTTCTGAGAATTAAGTGACTTGCCAGATGTGATATGGATATCCTTACTGACTTTATTCATATCCTTCTTCTCTGATTTATTTGACTAGAAGTGGATCAGTGCCCAAGCTCAGTTACTCTTATTCTGCATGCCAAAGCTCTTCACATTGCCAGTTTCTTGGTATGGCTCCTAGATCTAAGGTCTTTGAACTTCCATTTTGGACCGGGCTCCAATTAGGGCAAACCTCTGTTTGGACAGTAACCATACCTTATTTGTGGATAAGACTGCTGTCTGCACCATAATCTTTTATCATGTTGCTGGGTATCTCTGCTTTATCTTGTGTTAACACCTCAATGTAGTCGCTAGCTCTTTTCCCGATTCATCTGGAACTTTGGGATGTTTTATCCCCTTGGAAAGGAAGCTGGGGTAGGAGCCTTCTTGTTTGTGTACTTAAACATTTCATTAAAAAAAAATACCCTGATAAACATGACCCCAAACCATTTATCTAGAAGACTCTGATATCTCTGGATAAAAACTTTTAAGGAGTATATGTGAACTCCTTTGTTTATGCTCTGTCCTTGCAGCAGCTTAGTGGGTCCCAAGTATTTTAATAGCTAATCCAATCCTTACATAGTACATTATGTGACTATTAGATAGGTATTGCCTAGTAGACCCTAATGAGTTCATCTATTGAATTTGTTTTATTATTCAGACATAGCACTTTTGGAGGTATGGAGGTCTTGCTTTGACATTTTGAGATCTTCATCATTTTTATGTTCCACTATGCTATTCATATAAATATCCAGATTGGTCTATTTTGGAGTAGAGTCTGTGAATATCTTGATTTCCTTATTCTCATCATTAAAAAAAAATGTGTTTATAAACAAGGATGCTGCATGAAATCTACTGATCCCATGTGACAGTGCCAAGTTCTCTAGCACAGTCTTGATTTAATATGTGTCCTGGAGTTCACATGTTCTTGTGAAATTTCCAGCATTTGGAATCAAGATGAATTTATAGGAAAAATGCAGGAAGAAGTAAACATATATTAATAACTTCAAAGAGCTAGCGCCTAGTGACGTCCTCAAAATCACATTTCTCCCAAATTTCCAGGAGCTTATGGCATGTATAAAAGAATATGCCAGTGTGGCAAAGACCTAATTTACATGTTGTCATATAGTAAGGCTTTCCTTGCCCAGAACCTGCTTCATAATAGAAACCCTGTACTGTTTGTTGATCCTGAGAGTGAAACCCTGCAAACATTAAAGATGAAGATGATAGGATTTAAAAGTCCATTCTTCAAAAGACGTTTCATTTGTGTGTGTGTGTGTGTGTGTGTGTGTGTGTGTGTGTGTGTTTGTGCGAGTATGAACATATGTGTGCAGGTGGCCTTGTAGGCCAGAAGAGGGGGTTGGATCTCCCAGACCTGGAGGGACAGGAGGTTGTGATGTGGGTGCTGAGAACCAAACTCTGGCCCTCTGGAAGAACAGAATGTGTTCTTAAACATTGAGCCATCTCTCCAGCTCCTAAAGCCCCATAATTTGCTGTCCCCATTTATTATGTTAAGCTATTACTTTATATTTTTACCTGACAACATTGCACTAATTGATGATGGTTTTGTTTTGTTTTTTTATTTTTGTTTATTTTATTTTTTTTACATAGAATAGTTGTGGAGGAGATATGTCAAATTACTGTCACTTGTAAACTTTAGGAGAGAGCTGGTGTCGCAGTGGTCTTCTATCTGCCCAGCAGACTCTCCTGTGTTCCTTTCCCTCTTTTGGACACAGCATCTTACTGTGCATTTTGGTATTTTTACCCTCACACCATCCTGTTAAACAGTCATTTCTGTCCTGACCATGAAGTTCACATTTTCTTTGGTGCACCTAGGACAATCATAGGGAGATTACATCCCCTAAAACGAAAGCATAGGCATTGGATAGAGGAGAATTAGTCACAGAAAGGTGGGGCAGACAAGTAGTCTGTTCATAGACAGGGATGCTTTTGATCTCTGTTTCCTTTTAATAGCTGTGTGTTTTTCCCATTAAAGAAAGTGAGCCTCAGAAGCATTCTTCAAACTGCAGTGATGCTAAGATTCTGATTAGATAACGGTTATCAGGGGTTTCTCAGATTAAGTGTATTCAGTACAGCTGACTAGAACATTTAAGTAAGAGTATCTTTTTATGATGGGATAATTAAAATGCTCTAATTGTGTGGAGAGAACAGTTTTGTGTCATTATTTGAATTGTCTCATTAGCTCCAAATGGCACAACAAAGACTTATTAACTGGGTGTCTATGTATGCATATGTGTTATGCATTGTGGGTGGATACTTGACACATGTGCTCATGTGTTGGGGATTTTCTTGCCCAGTGTCTAGTCCATGGTTTGAAGTCTAATAAATATTTGCTGACCCTAAAACTATTCTACTTTTATCTTTTCATTTAGAAAAGGGAATAAGGACACCATGTATCTTTATGGACTTCTGTTTTGTTTTTTGTATATGTTTCTTTTTGATCACCTTAAAGTCAAAATTACCCTCAGAATATGACATCTTCTGGGAGGGCATAGTTGATATCTTCAACTGCAAGTTTTCTATCACCACCCCCAAATTAATTGGTGAATAATTTTGCAGTTGAGCTTCTATGGCAGTATAGAGGTCACAACCCCACAAACACTACAGTTTCCTATAGAAAACAGTCAAAGTCCTTTATGTAACATCTATTAAAGTACTGTGCATCTGGGGACATGCACCAAGGTACTTGGGTTCCTGGGCGTGGTGGTGTACACCTTTAATCCCAGCACTTGGGAGGCAGAGGCAGGCAGATTTCTGAGTTCGAGGCCAGCCTGATCTACAGAGTGATTTCCAGGACAGCCAGGGCTATACAGAGAAACCATGTCTTGAAAAACAAAATAAAAACAAAAACAAAACAAACAAACAAAAAAACCAAGGTACTCAAAAAGAAAAAAAAACAAAAAAACTTCTATTAAAGAAATTTATGACCAGAGCTTGACAGATGGCTTAGTGGCTAAGAGCACTGGCTTCTCTTCCAGAGGACCTGAGTTCAATTTACAGGACCCATATGTCTGCACACAACAGTCTGTAACTACAGTTCCAGTGGATCCGACATTCTCTTCTGTCCACCGCAGGCACCAGGCATACATGTGGTACACAGACATGCATACAGACAATCATATGTGTAAAATAAACATACAACTTAAGAAGACCTTCACTCTCTGATTTCATCTTTCCTTTTATGTACTCATTTTTTGCTAGTAGAGGTTGATGTATCTCACTGACAACCCTATTTTGAAAACCATGAGCCACGCTCTCTCTCACACTCTTTACCTTAACAATTGTTTTCTAAGTGTCCAAGCTGTGAAGCCGTGGCCTTTCCTAGGCTCTGCCTTTTTCTTTTATCTCCTATGTCCAGTATCATCTGTAGTTCAGTGAATTCATCCCTTTGAACATGGGCTGCACCTTTCTTTGTGCTGATAACAGATTTTGAAGCTTCATATTTTTGCCCAATCTAAATTGTTACAGATGTATTCACATACTTGTGGTTCATCTACACTGGGTGAGAAATGTTCTCAAAATAAAAAGTCATTTTAATGTTTACAGTCTTTCTAAAACTCCTAAAGGCTTTAAGTAAAAAACTTCACATTTCTTGAGAAATTAAACGTAGTCCAGATGAGATATATATACTTCCTACCAGACTTGTCTTCTTCTTCAGGTAACATTCTCACCCAAATGGGGAAAACCATGAATTCTGCTTACCAATTTATGTTCAATGTACTATATATATATATATATATATATATATATATATATATATATATATATATATATATGCCTTTTCCTTTTAATAATGTAGGTGGTGAATTATGAGCAATCTGACTTGTATGTCATAGACTTACTAAAAGGTTATTCAAGACTCATCTGATAATAGTGGTCTAGAGATAAACCATCTAAGTTTGAATAAAGTTGTTCTTTCATAGAGCCTTATCACTATTTCTGTAGAGAAATGTATAAATATAGGAATTTTCTCCCTAAGGAAGAAATACAAAGATTGTAGTTCAAGGAGTAGGTTCATACAAGATGATTATGGAAAGTTTTTTTTTTTTTTTTTTTTTTTGGTTTTCGAGCTTTTTGGATTTGGGGAAAATAATTAAAGGCTTTTGGACCCGTAGTCAGTTGTGTTCGCCTGAAAAGGTTCTTTCTTTTCTCTAACAGTTAGTTTTCTTACTCGTAAAATAGGAACAATAATTGTATACCTTAGTCGAGTCATTTGGGGATAAAATGAGATAATTATATGGCTGTGCTTAGCAAAGGCCTGCTATAGAAAGCTCAATAAATGCTAGTTATTTTTATTAGCCACATTCTATTTTCACCTTATCCAGAGGCAAAAAGCTCAAATTATCTCAAGGCATGCAGTGCAAGTTAAGAGAATCCGATGATTGTAGGATCAAAAAACCTGTATTCTTTCATATGTATAGCTTAACTTTCTTTCCTTAGAGACCATTAATATCTCTCTACTATATTGTAAATGGAACAAAGGCTTTTTATCCACCATTGTATCTCAAGGGCCCTGTACTCTTTCTGATACATAATATGCAGCTCAACAAATAATGGCTCAACAAGTATATCAAAGCCTTAAGGCCTCTAAGTGATATCACATTCAGAGGTATTTTGAATATATGCATATTTGGTAAAGTCACAAATATAAACAGGTTACAGGTTTTTTTCAGAACACCCAGGAAATCTGAGCACACTTTCTTTACATCTTGGTCACAAGAAGGCTTTGCATCCCTCGACTTTGTCCAACTCCCAGTAAGGTGATATGGTACTGCAGATCAGACAGTCCTTAATTGGAGTCCTTAAACAGCTCCTTTTTCTATTTCATCAGGTAAAGGCAATACCCTAGAGGAGGAAAGTGCAGTGATTAACCCCTCACAGCTTTAAGGGCTAAACTGTTGGTGCTTTAATTTTTCCCTCTAATTTAAAAACAAATACTATGTTAGTTAATTATATCATTGTTGCAATAAGATTCCTGATCCAAACAGTCTAAAGATGGAAAAGTTCATCTGGGGTCACCGTCAGAGTACAGTTCATCTTGGTGAAGATGTGAAGACAGCAGGAGCCTGAGACAGCTGGTCACATCATATCCACAGTCAGGAGGCAGCAGCTTGTGTTCAATTTATCTTCTTCTTTTAATTCAATCTCGGATCCCAGCCATGGGGTGGTACTGTCAACAGTTAAAGTGGATCTTCACATCAGCTGACCTATTCTAGGTAATTCCGCTTAAGTCTGCCCAGATGATTTTTTTCCTAGTGATTTCAGAGCCTGTGGAATTGACAATCATATTAACCACCACAGGGAGTTTCCCACAAGTTGCTTACCTGCTACCCCCTGAAAATATTTACTAACTATGCTGGTGTTGTGTAATTATTTTTCTTGATTAGTGCATTACTGCCTGGAAAGAGAAGGGAGCCTCATAAGATGCAGGAAACTCAGAGTTATAAGACTCATAGGATCCCTTCCCATTCCTAGCTGTTCCCACAGAGAGCACTTTTAGGCAGTCCCTGGGATTCAGCTCACCTCTGGCCACCAGCATTGGGGTGGATCTTCTGGAGATGCAGCTGCCTCTGAACCACCTGTGATACTGAACACCACTTATCTCGGTGCTTCAGTGTGGTAGACTTGTGTAGGGTACTTATTTAGTCTGTCTCTGCCCTCTGTGGGTGCATTAATGTTTATTCAAAACTTCCTGGGAAAACTAACACAAAGGTTAGAAAAAGAAATTTTATCCTCATTTGACAGGTTTTCCTTTCTGTAACTTAACTGTCATCTAACTTAGAAAGCATCCATTACATCTAAAGTACAATAGCATAATTTGAATAATGCATTCACTTTCATAACACAACAATTAACCTTAAATGCAATGTTGAGTTTGTCAGTGAAAATATATGAAGTTTAGGATATAGTTTTTAAAAAGGATTTAAATTCCCAATACTTTATCCATAACTGTGAAAGTCAAAAATTAAGAAAAGTGTCTTTCTCATTCAGTTGTGGAACTTGGTTTAGTTTGAACATACTTAATGGCAAAATATGGATTGACTTTGAGGTTATTTGCTCTTCATTTATTCCTCTAACATAGTACCTTAATCAGCTTCCTTTACTAAAACAAAATACCTGAGATGCATCAACTTAAAAATAGGAAAGGTTTTTTGACACACAGGATTTTGGAGTTTTCAGTCCATGGTCAGTTATCTTTTTGCTTTAGAGACTGTGGCATACACAGACAACACATCTCACAGGGAATACCTGGTGCAGAAAGTTGCTCATGGTGCTCTGGAAGCAAAAAGAGCAGAGACTAGCAGTCCAAAAGTCCCCTTTAAGAGGGAACACTTGCAATGACTTAGGATCTACCATAGGCCCTATCTTTTAAAACATTTAGTTAAAATTTTTTTCTTTTTATAAAACCTCCTTCGTACATTCATTATTTTGTTTTGTTTTACGACTCACTGACTTCAAGCATGGCCATCTGTTTATCTGTGGGCTTGTAACAACTCATTGGGTAATGTTCACAACTGAAAACAGAATCTTCCAGAATCTATTAGTAGCCAATACATCATCAAGGAGAAGTGACACCCTACAAGGCCACCTCCATCCATTATGACTGTTTTTGACAGGGTTAGACTGGTGTGGGCCCAAGATTATAGGTATATATATGAATTCAGGAATGAAATGGTTATGCGCTGCCCAGATGACAGTCCATATCCTTTTCCCCTAACTTCTGGTCTGTCCATTCTTTCTATCTTTTTTCATCTTTGGTTATTAACCAAAGTGTGATCAGAGGCAACCTACTTCTAAAGACCATCTACCTCTCTTGTCTCTTGTGAAGCAAGGTTGACTGTCAAGCAAAACCTTGGGGTGAAAGAATACAATGTTCTAAGTTTTGAAACAAGTGGAACACAGAAAACATGTGCTTAGGGTTTAATTTAGTGTTTGTGTTATGAAAAGTAGATGCTCTGGCCGTTGTTTAAACAGCCCTTGTTAAAAACTAATCAGTCACTAGCTGCCTGGGGAGGATGAGGTGAGCAGCACAGAGTAGAATGCAAGCAAAGTACAAGCATTTGTTTCCTTTGTTCACACTTTGCAGTTCATGTAGGAGTCTCATGTAAAGAAACGGAAGTTATGAGATGGTTTCTCCTTAGTAAGTAGTGCATGGAGATTCAGAATGCACATACATAAAGGCACACACAGCACTTCCACCAGCTGGATCAGTACTTTCTTTTTAGTATAAAATTTCTCCAACCTAACTATACAGGGCTCGCCTAGATGTCTGGATGAGCTCCCTCCTCATTTTGGATCCAGTAATCAACTCTGGAGTTAAGTTTAAGAACTGGACTTATGAACAAATACACTTCTGCCAAGGTCTCTACTTTGGCAGCCTTTCAAATTTCATATGCTGAACCGTAACACCCAATATCATCACATTGAAAGGCGGAGCCTCCATTCAGTAGATGATCATTCAAGAGGACTGAGCTTCTCTGAGTGTGTGAAGGCTGATAAAAGAAACTCAAGGGAGCATGTTTGTTCCTTCTGCCTTGAGAGCACATTGCCACCCATAAATTATGAAACAGCCCTGCATTAAACACTGGATTTGATAATGCCTTGGTGTTAAACTCCAATCCTCCGAGGCAGGAAAAAAAAATACATCTCTGTTGTTTATCTTCTGTTTTCTAGGCAGTGGTCTTGTTAGAGCAGCCCAGACAGATGATCATAGTCTGGGATTCAATGCTTTGTTTAAGGTTTAGGTGTGTTGTGCTGTGGCTCTGTGCGTCAATTCTAAAGAAGCAATGAGCATCACCTGGGACTGTGTTACTCTCCTGATTGCTTGAGCACTAGAGTCATGTGGCAAGATGCAATACCCAGCGACATCGCAGACTGAGTCAGAATCTCTGAAGGTAGAACTGAGGACAGATATTCTTTCAAAGCTCTTCCACAGATCTTAAAAACCATGAAGACTATACCACTGTGAATGGGATTGCAAATATGTTGGGACTATGGGACAGGTATTTGAAAACCATGTCTAGACTCTTCTCATGCAATTTTGGAAAGAGTGCTTTTGGTTTGCAACTCAGCTCCCTTCTGCAAAGTGTATCACTTTCCTGCCCTTCCAGTGAACACCATCTCCCAGCTCCTGGTTTCAGCCTTGCTCCTCCCATTTCTGGAAAGTTGACCTCAGTTTGCACAATCATTTGTGTCTCTGGTCACCAAAGTTCAGGATCCATGGGCTAGTTAGATAAATCTTCTGTGTCCTCCACAAAGGGCCCTGCCCTACAGCACCATAGCACTGACTATGATACGAGAAAAGGCCACTCTACCTTTTTATGAGTCTCTCTGTGGACACACTTGTCTCAGAAAAGGGAAGAACATTTCCAGTTTCAACTTAGCTGTCCTTACAGCCCTTTTCAAAATGGTTAACAGAACTTACTGTTTTCCAAAGCCTCAACATCTAAGCTACTGAAATTAATAGAGAGTGAACAGATTAACAGGAAAGGTACTGTTTTCTACTTGTATATGTATAGACACAGATTATACATACTAAGTATGAGACTCAACAGAGTAGATAGCCAAAGCTTAAGTGTCCTCTTCATAGGACAGACTGATATCTTTCACAGCTAGAGGGATTTAGCAGGGGATAGGGAGAGTTCTGTTTCTCTGGGAGTATTTTTGCTTTGTCACAGAGGGAACTTTAGAGAAAGCCCCATCCTGTGCTTTGGACTAGACATCTAGGTACCATTGCGGGAAGACCAGAGACCTGAGGATACTGCCCAACTCAGCAGTAAAGAGTAAGATCCCTGCCTCAGCACCAGCACAGAATATGTTGTGCAACAAAACAGCTTTATATTAAGTTCTACAAACAGGGGAGTAAAAACAAAGTTTTCCTTTTATTGAAAATATTCTTTTCACATATAATATATCCTGGTTGCAGTTTCCTTTCCCTCCATCTCTCCCAGTTCCCCCCTCCCTCCAATCTAGATCCACTTCCTTTCTGTCTCTTATTAGAAAACAACAGGCTCCTAAGAAATAATACTAAGCTGTAACAAAATTAAATATAAGATAAAACAAAAATGTCATATCGAAGTTGGGCATAATAAACCAACCTGAAGGAAGAGAGCTCAAGAAAAGACATAGAATCAGAGATCCACTTGTTTGCCCACTCAGGAATCCAATAAAAAACATTAAGTTAGAAGCCATGATGTATATGCAGAAGACGTGGTGCAGACTCACTTAGGGCAGATGGATACTGCTTTAGTCTCCGTCAGTTCATATGAGCTTTTCTGATGGTGATTTAGAAAGACTTGTTTACTTGGTGTCTTACACCCACTCTGGCTCTTAAACTCTTTCTGCCTTTGTGCCTCCTCTTCCTTGGGGTTGCCTGAACTCTGAAGGGAAGGATTTGATGGAGACATGCTATTCAGGGCTGAGTGTTCCATGGTCTATCTGTCTGTCTGTCTGTCTGTCTGTCTGTCTGTCTGTCTGTCTATCTGTTTGTCTGCCGGTCTGTCTGTCTGACTGCCTGTCTGTCTGCCTTTCTTCCCTCCCTACCCCTCCCTCTTTCCACATGTGTGTGTGTATGTCCATATGTATGCATGTATGTATGTGGGTCTCTATATTTGTTCCCATCTGCTGTAGGACAACACGTCTCTGATGATGGTTGAACAAGGCTGATCTATGAATATAGTAAACTATCATAAGAAATCATTTTATTACTACATTTTGCCAAAGACTGTTTCTAGCATCTCATGCGATGATCGTGTAGGTTTTTGTATTCAGTTTGTTTATATGGTGGATTGTATCTATTGATTCACATACGCTGAACTAACTCTGCTTCCCTGGAGTGAAGCCTACTTTATCATGATGGATGATCTTTTTGATGTATTCTTAGATTCAGTTCTCAAATATTTTAATGGAGAAATTTTTTGCACTTATGTTTCTAAGAAAAATTGGTCTGTAATTCTCTTTCTTTTGGATCTTTATGTGTTTGGGTGGTCAGGGTAAATGTAATTGTGGTCTCATATAATTGGCAATGTTCCTTCTGTTTCTATTTTGTGGAATAACTTGAGGAGGATTTGAACTAACTCTTTGAAAGTCTGGCAAAATTCCATGGTAGATCCATCTGGCCCTGGGTTGTTTTATTTTGTTATTTGGTTGGGATACTTTAAATGACTACTTCTGTTTCACTAGCTATTATGTCTGCTTAAATTGCTTATCTGATCTTTATTTAACTTTGATAAATGATATGTAATAAGAAAACGATCCATTTCTGCTAGGTTTCCCAATTTGGTAGAGTACAGGTTTTAAAGTATATCCTTAGGATTCTCTGGATTTTTCTTGCTGCTGTTGTTATATCCGCCCCTTTTCATTTTAAATTTTGTCAGTTTGGATATTCTCTCTTTACCCTTTAGTTAATTTGTGTAAGTGTTTACAAATCTTATTGCTTCTCTCAAAGAAGTACCTCTTTGTCTCATTGATTCTTTGTACTGTTCTCTTTGTTTCAATTTTATTGACTTCAACCCTGAGTTTGATTATTTCTTCTAGTCTACTACTTTTGAGTGTAATTTCTTCTTTTTGTTCTAGAGCTTTTAGCTGTGCTGTTGTTAATATCTCCATTTGTATGTGTGTGTGTGTGTGTGTGTGTGTGTGTGTAGATATTAAGTGCTGTGTGCTTTCTTCTTAGAGCTGCCTTCATCATGTCCCCATAGGTTTGAGTAGGTTGTGTATTCATTTTTTGTCCAATTCTAAAAAGTAATATTTTTCCTAATTTCTGGCTTGACCTAGTTTTTGTTTAGTAGAGAGTTGTTTAGTTTCCATGATTTTGTAAGCTTTCCCTTGTTTCTGTTGTTGATGAGATCCAGCTTGAATCCATGGTGGTCAGAAAGGATGCAGGGTCTTATTTCAATTTTCTTCTCTCTGCTCAGACTTGCTTTGTGTCTGAGTATGTGGTCAATGGTGAAAGAACCGTGAGGTGCTGAGAAGGTACATTCTTTTGTCTTAGGGTGAAATGATTTGTAAATATCTTGTTACATCCTTATAATGACAGTTAGCTCCAGCATTTTTTGTTTAGTTTTTGTCTGGATTATCTGTCTATTGGTCAGAGATGGGTATTGAAGTCTCCCAATGTCAGTGTGTGATGGTCAATATGTGATTTAAGCAGAAGTAGAAATTATCCATTCCTACTTTTAAAAATTGGATGTCCTTTCATTTAGGGTATAGATTTTAAAAATTGCAATGCCCTTTTGGTAGTGTTTTTCCCTTTGATTAATATGTAGTGTCCTTCTTTATCTCTTTTTATTAGTTTTGTTTTGAAGTATATTTTGTCATAGATTAAAATGGTTATGCCAAGTTGTACAATGCAACCATAGACAGTCACATACCATCAAAACAGATGGTTCCTGCTAACAGAGTCTATATAGTTGTTGGATTTTCTGTGCGATGGCTCCGTATGTAAGAAAAAAAAATGGTTGTACCAGCTTGCTTCTTAGGTCCACCTGCTTGGAATATCTTTTTCCAACCCTTTATCTTGAGGTGATATCTATCCTTAATGTTAAGATGTCTTTCTTGGATGTAGCAGAAGAATGGATCTTGTTTTTATATCCGTTCTGTTAGTTTGTGTCTTTTTATTGAGGAATTGTGACCTTTGTATTGAGAGGTATTAATGACCAATGATTATTGATTACTGTTATTTTGTTGTTATTGTTGTTACTGTTGGTTGTGGTGATGGTGGTAGTGGTAATGGTGTGTGAGTTTCCCTTCTTTTGACTTTGCTGGTCTGAGATTATTTGTTCTCCATGTTTTTTTCTTAGTTGTTAATTTCTTTAGATTAGAGTTTCCTTCTAGCATCTTCTTTAGGGCTGGTTTTGTGGACAGATATTGCTTAAGTTTGATTTTTATCATGGAATGTCTTGTTTTCTTCATCTTTTGTGATTGAACACTTTGCTGAGTATGGTTGTCCATGTTGGCATTTGTGGTCTCTTGGAGTCTGCAGCAAATCTGTCCAAGCCCTTCAGTCAGATGTATTTCTAACAGATCTGCCTTTATATGTTACTTGCCTTTATATGTTTTCTCTTGCCGCATTTTAAATATTTTCTTTGTTATGTACATTAATTGTTTTGGTTATTATGTGCCAAGGGGACTTTCTTTTCTTGCCCATTCCATTTGGTATTCTGTATACTTTGCAAGGTATCTCATTCTTTAGGGAACTTTTCTTCTTTGAGTTTGTTGTGCCATATTTTCTGAACCTTTTACCAGGGATTGCTCTCCTTCATCTATTCTTGTTATTCTTAGATTTGGTCTTTGCATAGAGACCCAGATTTCCTAGATGTTTTGTGCCACAAGTTTTTCAGGTTTAACATTTTCTTTGATTGATATATCCATTTCTTCTATCATGTTTTCAGTGTCTGAGATTCTCTCCTCCATCTCTTGTATTCTGTTGGTGAAGTTGCCTCTGTAGGTCCTGTGTGAGTTCCTAAGTTTTTCAGTTTTAGAATTCTATCAGTTTGGGTTTTATTTATTGATATCATTCCCACTTCAGGTCCTGAATGATTTTACTCATTTCTTTCTATTGTTTGTGTTTTCTGGATTACTTTAAGGTATTTATTAACTTCCTCTGTAAGGACTATTTTTTTGTGTTTCAGCTATGTTGGAATACTCAGTGCCTGCTGTGGTGAGGTGGCTGGACTTTAATAGAGTCATATTTTCCTGTTTGCTATTGATAGTGTTTTGTATTTTTACTCTGGTGTTTAGGCATCTGGGATTGGTAATATAATTTTAGGTGCTGATATCTGGTCTTGTGTTTATTTTGTGAATGTTTTGTTCCCTAGTTTTTATTTTTATCTGGTTCTTATGAGATTGTAGTTACCTGTAGAAAAATATTCTGTGGTCCTGATAGGTATGGGTAGTGCGAGATCCAGGTAAAATACGTTCCTGGGTATTAGTAGTTTATACTTAACAATTGGAATGGCCTGCAGGGGTGGCTGAGGGCTTTCACAGAAGGGAGGAAAACAGGGTTTTCTGCCAAGATCTGCTTAGTTAGTCCCCTGGGAATGGAGACAGAGGAAAGGCCACAGCAGAGAGTCTGCTATAGACCTGAGCACGAGACTAGGGGATTATATTTGCAGGAATGGAGGGAGAGGAGAAGTTCTGTAGTTAGCCTACTTGACTATTTGTTCAGAGTGGCCTATGAGTTCCCAGGGAGTGCCTGCTGGAGTTGGGGCTAGAACAGAGCTAAGGTAGGGGAAATGTAGTTTGGAGGGGAAGATCTGTGTGAATCACTGGCAAGGAGTGTGGGAAAAGGAAAGAGAGGCTGCAGCAGGTGTTCTGTTGCAGAAGTTGGGGATTGGATTTGGAGGAGAAGAGAAGTTGAGATCTATAGTTAGCCTCCTTGCTTCCCTGGTGAGAGCAACCTGTGTGTTTGTAGGGAGTGCCTGCTGGAGGTAGGGATTAGGATAAAGCACTGAGTGGAAGGAGGGAAGTGAAGAGAAATATCTGCATACTTTACCAGAGGGAGCTCATCTGCTCATCTGCTGCAGAGTCAGGGATGAGACCTGGAGATTGGGGTTTGGAGTAGCTGAGGGAGAAGAGGAATAATATCTGGGGTTAGCCTTCCTGTTTCCCTGGCCAGGGTAGCCTATGGGTTCTCAGAAGTGTAAAAATCATTTTTATCTTTGGAAGAATATCTTATGTTGTAAGACACAAGTCAAAAAATAGGGCTTCCTATGTTGGAATAAGATATCAACTGAGATAAGAAAATACCTCTACTAATAGTCATGAACCTGCTTTGTAGTTGTTTCCTTTTTGTTTTTTAAGGTAGCACATATAGTGATGGGTTCATTGTGGCATTTTCATACATATACATTATTTTAACACATATGTATTTCATATATGTATTATACACACACACACACACACACACACACACACACACACACACACACACACATATATATATATATATATATATATATATATATATATATATATATATATATATACACACATTTTGTTCTTACTCATGCCCCAACCTTTTGTTCCCTAGCCCCTCTTACTGGTCTCCTTTCTCCTCACAGATCATCCCCTCTGCATTCACCTCACATCTACTCTAACACCCTCTCTTCATTCCTCCTTTGCTAAGTGTTCACTAATGTCTGTGGGTTTTTTGGTTGTTTTCCTGGCTGTGGTTGGATCACTGTTATTGTCTTTCTCCCCTACAAGAACTAAGACGTTTCTGGTTTACTGTGTGGCTATCAGAGATTCCCTCCTACCTCCTCTTTACTCATTGATGCTGCTCATGAAGTGGATTCTGGCCTGTGCTCCCATGATTGTCTGTTCTATTCTTCCTGTGCGGATTGTGTTCTGTGAAGAATGTTCTCCAGTGTTAGCTTGGCTGTTCTAAGATGCATAGTGTGAAATATCATCTTGAAATGTCCTTTCATTTCTGTCAATAAGTCTCTGGATATAGCTTGCTTGGTTGACGGTTCCTTCCAGGGTTTAGTATGTATTGTTCTACATTTCTTGGGCATTAGAGGTTGCTAATCAGTTGGGTGGCATTCTGTGCTTGCCTTGGTGACTTGGCATGTTTTTCATTACAGCTTTCAATAGTCTTTGTGTTGCGTACTGATATCTTTGGCATGATGTGTCTCGGAAAGATTGTTCTCCATTGCTTCTTGCATTGCAGTGCCAATTGCTTTCTCTAGACTTAGGGATGCCCATTATAATCTTACGGGATGAGTTCTTCAAAGTTTGTCTCAGGTCCTAATTCTACTGTGTAGATTGTTAGAATCTGTCTCCAGATGTTATCCCAGAGTTCTTGGACATTGTAGTCATGCTTATCCTCAACACACACACACACACACACACACACACACACACACACACACAAATAATAAATACCATTTTAAAAAGAAAAGAAGGGTAAAACAAACAAAAAATGTTTCACATCAGTAAAAAAGTTTAAAAGCAAGGTTAGGTAAATGTAAGAATAATTAAAAATTGAACATTTTTTAAAAAGAACAAATATTAGTAACAGTAATTTACAAATTACTAAATCACCAATTACTAAATATAACTAACAGTGCAGTATAGAGTAGCAAAAGGGGGAAGGCAAAAAATGAAAAGAAAAAATATATCTGGCAAAAAAATGCATAGACAAGTTAGAAGCCAAAAAAATTTCTTCTTATGCTGAGGTTAAAACACTACTAAGGGTGTGAAAAAGAAAAAAAGGGACACTCAAGGGACAAGAAAAGAAGGAAATTTAAAAAGGAGAAGGAATGAAAATTGCACACTGCTATTCTCATGCACAGGTGTGTTAGAAGCGGGTCAGCAGGGCCTGTGGACCCCTGTCTTTTCTGTAGTTTCTGCTGTTGCTAAATCTGTTTTGGACAAGTGTCTACTGGCCACGAGATTTGTTTCGTTTCTCTGGTTTCCCTTCCGAATGCACGGGGGCTTCTGTTGGCCACACTTTACTTTGCTGTCGGTGGCCTCGGCGCATTATCTTGCGCACCTAGCTTGTACCTCAGTTCTCGAGTATGTTGGTGGTATGGAAGGTGGCCACACTACAGAGAGCTGGACAGTCAGGACACTTGTCTTTGTACTTTCAGGACCTTCTAATTAAAGTATTAATCACCCAGCTAGGGAGATGCAGAAATAGTATCAAATAAGCCACCAGAGCACTAGAGTTTCCGGTTTCCATAGCAACAAATAGCAGCTAGGTAGCTACGGAGACTGATGTTTTGGCTGACTTCATGCTCATGGTTATCACCCTCTAGTTATTCTTAGTTGAAGAGATTTTCTCCTGGCTAGGTAACCGAGGTGCGGCTGACTTTTCCATGATCTTCCTAGGCTGAACCTTCTTGTGTACACATGTGTGTTTGGGGAGCATATGCCTTAGGGTACAGGGGTGCCGGCATACCTGCCTGTGGGTGTTGGGGAGCTCAACTCAGCTCCTCAGGTTTGCATGGTGAGTGCTTTATCCCCTGAACTACCTTGCCAGACCCCTGACGTATGCTTCTTGTTGTTATGATGTGGACGTTCCCCTCTCACTAGCCTTACAGCGCTATGTATTTCTCATTCTGAGTGGTAAAACTTCTCTAGAAGTTACTTATATTTAACATCACCTTATGTCTGGATAGAAAGTTTGAAAAAGAAGACCAAGGAAAAGGCAAACAAATACCTTATTTCTAGTGACTTTTACAACACATACTATATAAATACAATGTGTGTGAGTGTGCCCATGTGTTTCTTGCTTTAGCAAATTTGAGCATTTCCATATTACTAAATATAGTTTTATTATCATGCCAACACACAATTGTTGAACTACTGTTGTCAATATTCACTCCCCTGGAAGACTGTATCAAGAGCCATTATTTAATTTGTCTGGAAATAGTTGCTCATCTGTTTGGGAATTACTTTAAAAATTCAGTGTTCCCATTTGAGTCAAAAATTATCTCTATACTTTTGAGGTAAGCAGGCTTTGATTCAGGAGGAAGGATGTTCAGGAGGAAGGAACACAGGATGGCTGTTCATGGGTAAAACCTGAAGATCACTCTGAAGGCGCTTGATCTCACTAAGATGCTCTGAGAGTGTCTATACCAAGAAGCTGAGGAGGCTTCATGCAGCTTCTTGACTGCATGCAGGCCACCTTCAACACGCATCAACCAAGACTGCTGAGACCTGCCCCAGGTCTCTTTCAGCTTCCACTGTGTAGTAGATTCTGCCTGAGTTAATTTGTGGATTCCAAGGAGGATGATTGAGCGTCAAGCACACTGCTTTGCAATTTATTTTTACAGAGTGAGGCTCTTGAAGAAAAGTTTGTGGTAGATCAACTCGTTTTTTGAAGTTCTCTACTTATGCTTATTTTATATTTTCTTTCCTTTGCTTTCCTCTCCCCTCTCCTCCCTTCCCCTCCTCTCCTTTTCTCTCCTCCTTGCCCTCTTCTCCCTCTTCACTCTTTTCTTTCTTAATCACCTACATGTTTTTTTTTTAACTTCTGGGGATTATAATATTACTATATCACTCCCCTTTCCTTTTTCTCCTTCCAAACCCTTCCATATACCCCTCCTTGTACTCTTTCAAATATATACATTTATTTCAAAGTTATAAATATATTCCTAAATATAACTGGCACCTTTTGTATAATGTTGATTGTATGTACATTTTCAGAGTTGACCATTTCCTGGAGAAGACAATTTCTCCTTCTCTCAGTAACCCTCAGGTGTGTTTAATTCTTTGTGTGGGGTTAAGGACTCATGAGCGCCCCCCCCCCCCCACGTACTTTAGCATGTGTATTGTTATTATCCTTGTTTAGCTACTGTTCAAGCAGTCACTTTACTGAGACATTATGGGTGTGCTTTCTGACATTACTGGTAGACACAATACAATACCCTTTCCTTCACTTTTCCCTGGGCCTTAGGTGTGGGAGCTGTTTTATAGATGTCTCCATTGGGACTAGGCTCCATAATTCTGTTTTCTGATTGGTTTTGTCTTCTATATCGATCTCTGTTGTGAAAAGTAGTTTCCTTGTTGAGGAGGAGTGAGGACTGAATTTAAGTGAGCCCAAGGACAAGGACTTAGAAAGTAGTTAGGGACTATGCTGGCATAGTAAAGTGGTGCTTGTAGAGTCTATTGTAAAATCCATAACTTCATGATCTCTAGGTAGTTGACTAGGCTTTCAGTACCTAGCATGGGTTCCTTCTGGTAGATTGGGTCTTAAGTCCAATTAGAGAGCTTCGGGTTACCATCTATATATATGAGCACCACTGTACCCCTAAAGCTACAGTGCCGAGCTGATCCTTGATGTGTGTATAGGTATCTTAATTGGGTAGGGCTGTTGATTGCTTCCTTCCTTTAAAAGCTTACATAGCTCCTTCTGGTATCATCCACAGTAGTCCTTAAGGATGGGGCATTTAGGTTTGCTCCAACGCCATGGGACTGTTGGCCCTGTGTCTGAAATACATGGTGTCTTCAGCAACAGAGACTCACCTTCTTCATCTGGGGTATGATCAAGAGCAATAGCAATGTGCTGTAGCAGGTTTTTTTTTTGGGGGGGGGGGATTCTCTTGGACAACCCTGATCTGATGAGGTGGTTTTAATATGTTTGGCCCATTATAAGTGGTATTATTACCCGGTATGGCCTTACTGGAATAGGTGTGGCCTTATAGGAGGAAGTGTGTTGCTCCATAGGCAGGCTTTCAGGTCTCCTAGTTCTCAAGCTCTGCCTGGTGCAAAAGAGATCCTCCTTATGGCTGCCCGCAGAAGACAGTCTTGTCCTGGCTGACTTCAGATCAAGATGCAGAACTCTTGGCTTCTCCAGCACCGTGTCTACCTCAATGATACAATGCTTCCTGCCATGATATAATTGCCTCTGAAACTGCAAGCCAGTCACAATGAAAAGTTTACTTTTTTTAAGAGTTGCCATGAAACCCTAACTAAGATACCTGACCAATAACTCAAAAGAGGTCTTCTCATGCCTGCTGTTGGGTTTTTTGTTAGATGGTCTTTGGCTCTTGTCAGCTCAGATGAAATTTTCATTACACACACACACACACACACACACACACACACAGATGTATATGTGTTTCATAGATTTTTTTAAACCGATAGTAAATTGTGTGAATTCTTGTGATGTTTCCGACATCTTTATTGTATTATTGTCTTTATCCCCATTCCTAATTAAAGCCTCTCATGTTTTCACTTCCCCAGTCTGATCATTTTGCCTTGCTATTCCCCTCATTATTGCTCCCCAAAGACCCCACCCCAGCATGCTCTAAATTTTATTTTCCCGATCTCTTTAGTTACTTCAGGATATGTTCTCACATCTGAAGATCTGGAGTTAGGAGTTGTCAGTGAGAACAATTGATGTTTGCCTTTTTGGCTCTGGTTTACTTCACTCAATATGATTTTTTTTCCTAGTTCATTTTTTTTTTCTGAAAACCTCAAGATTTTATTTTTCTTTACAGCTGAAGAGAATCTCATAGTGTCATAAGTATCTGGTTTCCATTATCTATTTGCTGGTTGAAGAACATTTAAGTTGTTTCTGTTTCTTAGCTATTGTGAATAGCAAAGTAATGAACATGGCTGAACAGGATTTTGTGGAGTAGGGTATTGAGTCCTTGAGGCATGTGCTAAGGAGTGGAACACCTGGGTCACATGGTAGACTTTATTTATTTATTTATTTATTTATTTATTTATTTATTTATTAGAATTCTCTGCACTGGTTTCCAGAACGACTGGACGAATTTGTAATCCCACCAATGATGAATGAAGATTTTCCTTTCTCCAAGCCACTTGAGCACTTGTTATCAGCTGTTCTGTCGATCTTTGCCATTCTCTCTAGGGTAAGAGGAAATCTTAACAAGATGAATTCAGCTGAGGAAATTCTCAAAAGTTTGCCAAGCCTCTACTCAGCTTGCTGGCTCTGGAGAAGCCTGGGCAGGTTAACTGTGTCTTAGATTGCAGGAACTTGACAGAATGGGAGAAGTGGAGTATGGGATTGAGACTGGTTGATTTGCTTTCCAAAGGCATGCTGACAGGTGCTTATTATCACTAAGAATTAGCTACCCTGAGGGTGGACAGCTTCTTCCTATTCAACAGGGTATGGTGACACATACTGGTTATCACACCTACTCAGAAGGCTGAGGTTGGAGAGTCATAAGTTTGAGGACTACAAGAGATAAACAGTAACTCATTTACATCCCAATTTAATCAGGACATGGTCTATGGGTTCTCTTGAATGGTCCTCATCACTAACAATTACAGATATGTTTTCTGTACTTATCTTGAAACATACACATTTTCTTGAAATTTCCTGAATAAACTGGACCCTCATTTTTTATTAGATATTTTCTTCATTTACATTTCAAATACTATCACCAAAGCCCCCTGTATCACCTACCCACCCACTCCCACATCCTGGCCCTGGCATTCCCCTGTACGGGGGCATATGATCATCCTAATACCAAGGGCCTCTCCTCCCATTGATGGCCGACTAGGCCACCCTCTGCTACATATGCAACTAGAGGCACAACTCTGGGGGTTACTGGTTAGTTCATATTGTTGTTCCTCCTATAGGGTTGCAGACCCCTTTAACTCCTTGGGTACTTTCTCTAGCTCTTTCATTAGGGGCCCTGTGTTCCATCCAATAGAAGACTGTGAGCATCCTTGAATTCAACATCACTCAAGTTGTCAGACTTGTGAAGAATACCATCAGATTCTTTGCCAGAGGATATTATTAATGCTTTCAAACTCAGTTTCCAACAGAATCAATCTCTGTTCCACTTTGAAATTTCATGATTTACTGTTGGCTTTTCTTATAGCCCTATAACTTAGGAGCATCTATGAAGTTCTGCTTGCAGCACACTAAGGCTTTTCTAGCTCTCAGATCCAAACTTTTACAGATTCTTCTCAGGAACCATTTTCAAAAGAATCTGAATTGCAAAGAGGGACTCATCAATACTGGCTCCACCCTGGCACCAAGCTTTTGTGTTAGTTTGTTTTCTCACTGGAGTTATAAACCGCTGACAAGAAGCGGAAGTTTTTCTTGGTGTATGGTTTGTGAGAATATTGTCATTTGTGGCAGAAAAGGCCTGGTTGCAGGTGGCACTGTGGCATCAGGAGTTCCAGAAGATGACAGCTTCTAATACACATATAGACGTGCAGGCAAAAACACTCACATAAAGACCAAAATAAAAATCTAGAAAGAAATTTTATTTTCTAAAAACCAATTCAACAGTCATATAAAAGAATGCCACCAATCAACTGGGGACCAAGCAAGCAAACATGGAAGGAAACCTATAGTTGATATTTCACATTCAAGCCATGACAGAATTCAGTAAGAGTTACCTAAGCCGTCTGTCAGGGTAGTACTTCCTTAACACAAGGCAGTTACTAGAAGGTTTAAAGAAAAGTTTGGATTCTAAAGTAGATTTTGAAGAAAATTAGGAGGAGGGAAGGTGTTTGAAGCTAAAGCTCTGGAATGCTTATATCTGAGAGGTGGGGGCTGGAGATGATGGAGAAGATGGAGATGATGAGGGTGGAGGTGGAAATAAGGTAAGAAATGACTCAGATGAGGTTTCAATCTCAGAGGAGACAAGAACACACACACACACACACACACACACACACACACACACACACAGAGAGAGAGAGAGAGAACTTTGGAAGGAGAGTAGAGAGTGAGGAGGGGTTACCACAGTGATTAACCCCCAAGGAAAGACACAGGGAATGGGTGACTAAGGAGCCATAAAGACTTCTGCTGTATACAGTAACAGAAGTGTTGTCATGGAAACCAGGTGGCAGGAATTAAGATGTGTGCTATGGAGGCAGCAAAGCAGACCTCTGACTTTGAGAAGCTTAATAAAGGAAGGAAGGAAAAGGATAGTATCCCCAATTACTGGGGATAATTACTGCACACTTTTAATGTAATTTTTATAATGTCAGTTCTGTGATTTTTGTGTGTGTCTTATAGCTCTAGTGAAGAGAACTGGATTCACCTCTCTATGTAGTCGTTGTGTTTCAGTTGCTAATCTTCTTCATGAAAACATAATCATGAGAATAGGATTGCTGTGTTTCCCGCCTTTACATGATCCACGTTGAAAACTTGTCCTAGCACAAACTGTGTGGTGTGTCTATGTGTGGCACAAAAGGATGAATGGATATGTTTTTGGACAGTAATCTCCTCACCCAGCTTGTCATAAATTACACATCTTCAACTCCATCGGTCTGTATACATTTTTCTTCTTTACTTCTGTTATTTCAAAAAGGTGATTGTCAATTATTTCCTTTAGAAACCTTTTTCTAATTTTCTTAAGCTTCGCACATGTGTGTATGTGAGTGTATGTGTGCATACGAATATGTGCACTTATGAGTGTGTGCACCCGTGAACATCCTTGTGGAGGCCAGGTGACCTGGCTTTATCATATTCTATCTTAATCCCTTGAGGCAGGGTCTCTCAATAAACTTGAAGCTCACTGTGTTTTTACCTGTTAGCCTGGCCAGCAAGTTCCAGTGGGATTCCAGGCGCGTGCAGCCACACTTGGCTTTTACATGGGCGCAGGGATCTGGACGCAGTACCTTCTGTTTAGGTAGCATGCACTCTTACTCCACTTTGCCATGACCCTAGCTCCATATTTTCTAGCCTGGACTAAATCTAATGTCAGCAAACCAATGATTTCGCCATGAAGTTTGAGAAGGCAAAGCATCCTTCCCACTGGCTTCCTTGGCCTCTTCAGAGCCTGAGAATTCCTGTGAGTGGAGGATCACCTTTAAGAGGCTGAGACATGCTGCAGGGCTGCCAGTGCCCTCATGTCTGTATATATCACCGTGTTCTCTGTTTCCACTCACAAGTACACTGCTGGAAATGTGGGTCAGGAACTTCTTACATAAACTATTACCGCCTTCCTCCGGCTCTGAGCCTAGGAGACGTACCTTTGTCTCTGGAACAAAAGCAAGAATGAAGTTATGACCTCAGTCCTCTTCCACTTATCCTGTAGGCCCACTGTCTGCACCGTGGAGTCCTCTCCAGTTCTGCTCTTATGAACTGGAGAACACTTCCTGTACAGACAACATGTCCCAGAGGCTCTTAGGACGCCTGCGTTCCTTGTCTTTAATACATGGTTTCAGGGCTCACCTTAGTTGATGTGAACAGGGTCAGTGACTGGTAGAATAAAAACAGCCACAGAAATGAAGAGAGAAAAACAAAACCCAGCCAAATCTAAAGAGGGTTTTTCTGACATTCCTGAAAAAGTCATTGTTTGGAGGTTATTCGAAGTGGACACAGACTAACTAGACAGCATCATCTCTGGCTTCTCAACAGAGTTCTTACAGGGACTTAGGTTTTCCAGAGTTGGATATTAAATTTATATGAGGTGATCTCACTTCTCTTGCATGTGGAGTGTCATTACCAATGGATCCCTTTTGTAAACTGAGAAAATATTCACCAAACTGGTTCCCATGTGTACCCTGGATCTCCCTCGCTGATTTAGAAAGACTGTGAGTTTGCTACTTGTGCTGAAATTCAAGAGGGGAAACTTTGCACCGAAATGATAGAATAGGAATCTTAGAAAAACTGCGGAGAGAGACTTAAACCCTGGCACTGAAGGGCCAGGAAAAGCATTCTCAGGAGTTAATGTCAGACAAAGGTGAGAACTCAGGAGCTTGGGTGTCCCAGGACTGCTTCAGAGGAAAGCTCGCCAGTACAGAAATGGCAGCCTTGGACAGAGGGAAAGACGTGAGAATTCTTTTGCCATCTAGTTTGGCCACTTAATCAAGTTTTTCCCAAAGACATAAAGACATCTTAGCAACCCGAAGTATTTCCAGAAGACATAAAGATATCTTAGTAAATCACATTACTAAGCTGATGCTGCTGTCCGGTACCCTGTGCACAGATAGAGTCAGGGTGGCCGAGTGCAGAAGGAGTATAGACCTTGAAGTGAGACCGGCAGCCTAAAATGTCTAACTCCACCTCCAGCATTCCCCTGACTCCAGATACTCAGCGAGTTACTTGCTTTCTGTTACTGGGACAAATATATGAGGTGGCTGGAATCTAAGGAGCAAAGGCTCAAATTGGGAGGTAATTTCATGTTTTGATTTACAATAACTTGGCTCCATTGCTTTGGGCCAACAGAGGCAAAAGACATAGTAGAAAAGGCCTGTTGTGTGTCAGCAGGAAGCAAAGAGGAGAGAGGTAGGGACTGGAGACTCACTATTTCTTTCAAATGCACCCCCAAAGTACTAATTCCCTTCCCATGGCTCCAATTCCTAAAGGGCACAGTGCTTCCTCCACAGGCTGCCCTTAAAGCACGGGCCATTGGGGTCCAGTCAAGTTCATTCTCTGGAATCCCACCATATATTAGAAGGAAAGAGAAAAGAAAGCCCCTTTGACTTCTACACTTGTGCCGTGGCATACACTTGCCCACGTTAACACACATGTAACTAAAATTAATAAATGTGCTTTTAAAAATATCTAAAACATAGTTCTCAGTTTGCTCATTCGTAAGAAGAAAGGTTCCTTTCTGCCTTTTATAGTTTTGGGAGAACAGGGGAGACATAGAGTCAAAGAGTCCAAGATAACATATAAAATGTAATGAATAAAAACCCAGGAATTTTACCTGTCTTTGTTTCATCTCAATTGCTTCACATGAGACATCATTTCCCACTATCCCAAAAATGGTGATGATGATGATGATGATGGTGGTGGTGGTGGTGGTGGTGGTGGTGATAGAAGAAGAAATAAACTATGAGAGTGTTTCTTCTGGCATTCTGAGAATTACTCAGATGACAGGAACTGGTTATTGAAGACAAAAGAGGAAAAGGATGTAGCTTGGTGAAGGATGCTTCTCCGGCCCACACAAGGCTCCGTTTTCACACCTAGAACTATATGAAAGAATGAAAACAAGCAAATGAGAAAAGGGTGACAGAGTAAGGTCAGTGCATCTGTGACTATCTGGGGATGGACAGAAAGCTTTTTTATGTTGCTTCCTCTTTATTTAGTTGTCAACAAACTGTCCTGATTATATAAGTTGTTGTGAGAAATGACATAAGGAATTTATATATTTTATTGTGGTGTAATTATTTCCTTGTGAGGATGTTCCATGTAAGTATTCCTATTTTTCTACACTGCTGATGCTAGTTGATTCAGAATATTTTCAATTTTTAAGAGATTGTTTTCTTTTGGAATTCTTTACCTTTTACAAAGGCAGAGATAAAGAACAATTTAAGTAATGTGCCTTGGTTAGAACATAACAGATGACAAGGTACACTGACTTTGAAATAAACATGTCTGGTATAAAGAATACATATTTACTAAATATGCAGGTCTTCTTTCCCAGAAGTTACAATTTTGAAAATACATTCTGGTTTGAAAAACATTCATACTTGGGTCTGGCAGTATTATAGCTTATATAATACCAATTAGGTGCTGTTTCAGTGCTATGTATTAATCTTGGAGTTTGGTGAAATTCTTGTTAATCTGAAAACATAAATAACAAGGTAATTATGCACTGATTCAAGGTTAGGAGGGAAATACCCATACTGTTTGAGAGTGAATCTACTCCACCATGTGAAGGAGATATGCCAATAAGATAGAGAGAGATGACCAGGCCCTGGGATTTTTTTTTAAAACATCTTATTGAGATAGATCATAAATAATTCACAAGATCCTGGGATTTTAAACAAAAGCATTAAGGAAACAAAGTGCAGAGAGTGTTATTTCAGACAGATTTCTGTTTGTTGTCTGCCTTTATGAAAGAAGTAGAGATTTCCCAGGGTAAGACACTATTTTACAGGCATCCAAAGACTACAAAAGTGGCTACCATATAAATATATTTTACTTTAGTATTAATTTCTGGATATAGTTGACCTGCTATATTTATTTATTTTGGATTATAGTTTTGATAATTGTTTTTTTTACTGGTTATTTTATTTATTTACATTTCAAATGCTACCCGCCTTCCTTTTTTTTCCATCTGCAAACTCCCTATCCCATCCCCCTCTCCCCTGCTTCTATGAGAGTGTGCTGCCAGCTTTCTACCCAGTCCCACCTCACTGCCTTGGCATTCCCCTACACTGGGCATTGAGCCTTCACAGGACCAAGGGCTTCCCCTCCCAGTAATGCACAACAAGGCCATCCTCTGCTACATATACGGCTGGAGCCATGGGTCCCTCCATGTGTACTCTTTGAGCCTCTCAGGAGACAGCTATATCTGGCTCCTGTCAGCAGGCACTTCTTGGTATCAGCAGTAGTGTCTGGGTTTGGTGTCTGCTGGTGGGAAGGAGCCCCAGGTGTTCTTTCCTTCAGTCTCTTGCTCCACTCTTTGTCCCTGTATTTCCTTTAGACAGGAACAATTCTGGGTTAATATTTTTGAGATGGGTGGGTGGCCCTATCCCTCAACTGGGGGCTGTGCCTTTTCTCTGAATATGGTTTCTACAGGCTCTCTCTCTCTTTTGTTGGGTATTTAAGCTAATGTCATCCCCATTGGATCCTGGGAGCTTCTTGTTTTCCTGGCATCTGGGATTATCTGGTGGCTATCCCCAGTTCCTCATCCCCTACTGCTACATATTCTGTTCAAATTCCTGATCCTCTGTACATCTCCCCCATCTCCTCCCACTCCTGACTCTGCTCCCTTTTCTCTTCCCCCTCCTCTCTCCCTCTCAAGTCCCTCCTTCCCTCTGCTTCCCATGGTTATTTTGATCCCCTTCTAAGTAGGATTGAAGCATCCATACTTTGGTCTTCCTTCTTCTTGAGCTTCATATGGTCTGTGAGTTGTATTGTGGATATTCCAAGCTTTGTGCCTAATATGCACTTATTAGTGAGTACATACCATGTGTGTTCTTTTGTGACTGAGTTACCTCACTCAGGGTGATATTTTCTAATCCATTCATTTGCCTGTGAATTTCATGAAGTCATTGTTTTTAATAGCTGAGTAGTACTCCAATGTATAAATGTACCAACCATTCCTCTGTTGAGGGACATCTGGGTTCTTTCCAGCTTCTGGCTATTATAAATAAGACTGCTATGAACATAGTGGATCATGTGGGTCCTCATTGGTAATTTTTTAAAATTAATGTATTATTTTATTTATTTACATCCATAATCTTGCCCCCACTCCTGGTCCCCTCTCACAGAGTTCTTTCCTACATTCTCCCCTCCACATCTGAGAGAGTGTCCCTCCAGCTATTACCCCATCCTTGATAAGTCTCTACAGGATTAGGTACATGTCCCACTGAGGCCAGACAAGGTAGCCCTCTGCTACTTAGGTTCCGGTGACTTTAGATGAACCTGTGCATTCTTTTTGGTTAGTTGCTCAGTGTCTGGGAGCTCCCAGAGATCCAGGTTAGTTGACACTGTTGGTCTTCCTATGCAGTTGTCATCCCCTTCAGTTCCCCCAGTCCTTCCCCTAACATTCCAAAAGGGGTGCCCAACCTCAGTCCAGCGGTTGGCTGTAAGTATCTGCATCTGTCTCAGCCAGCTGCTGGCAAAGTCTCTCAGAGAACAGCCATGCTAGGCTCCTGTCTGCAAGCACAACATAGCATCAGTCATAGTGTCAGGGTTTGGTGCCTACCCATAGGATGGATCCCAAGTTCAACTGGTCACTGCCCAGCCATTCCTTCAATCTCTGCAACATTTATGTCTCAACTTACCTATAAAACTTTTGACCCAAAACTGCTAATGTCTAAAAGAAATTCAGGGATTTACTATGTTCAACTTATTGAACACTTACTGCATAATTAAATAATCCAAATTAATATCTAGAGATTATTAAATGTATTTTTGTCTTAATCTATCAAGATTTTGATTGCTAACTTATTTTAAAATATTTTTGTAAATATTAAGTAGCTTGCTGATCACCCAAAAGAGCTGCTTGTTACTTACTTACTTACTTACTCTTTTCTAGCTAGGGCTTAAGAGTCCCTACTGGCATTGAACTTGCTCTGTAGCTATGGATGACCTTGGCCCTGAACTCACAAAATGCACAGAATGTATTACCACACCTAGTTCCGACGATGCTGAACCACTGAAGTGTGTCCTTGTCTGCCTGCATGCTTTTGACTGGTGACTTATCTGCAGGCACTGAGAACAAAGAGGCTGAAGTGGCTGATGTTAAAGCCCAGCATGTTTCTATGGTAAGAGTCCAGGCCTGAGTGCCCGAACCACCACTAGCTGTTACCTGTTCTCCTTGAACTTGTTTTCTCCCTTGCTTTTCCTCTATGTGGACTCATTCTCTCTTTGGCTCTCAGCCCTGGGGCGATAAGGTAAAATTTCCCTCATTTATGCTATAATAGCTCACATCTCCTGCTCTCTCTGATAACAAAGGGGAAGAATCACCAGCTTCCTAGCTGTCCTTGTGCACACCAGGCTAGGACAGAGCAAGACAGCCTTCTCTGCTGTGCACACAAGGCTAGGACAGAGCAAGACAGCCTTCTCTGCTGTGCACACAAGGCTAGGACAGAGCAAGACAGCCTTCTCTGCTGTGCACACCAGGCTAGGACAGAGCAAGACAGCCTTCTCTGCTGTGCACACAAGGCTAGGACAGAGCAAGACAGCCTTCTCTGCTGTGCACACCAGGCTAGGACAGAGCAAGACAGCCTTCTCTGCTGTGCACACAAGGCTAGGACAGAGCAAGACAGCCCTCTCTGCTGTGCACACAAGGCTAGGACAGAGCAAGACAGCCCTCTCTGCTGTGCACACAAGGCTAGGACAGAGCAAGACAGCCTTCTCTGCTGTGCACACAAGGCTAGGAGAGAGCAAGACAGCCTTCTCTGCTGTGCACACAAGGCTAGGACAGAGCAAGACAGCCTTCTCTGCTGTGCACACAAGGCTAGGAGAGAGCAAGACAGCCCTCTCTGCTGTGCACACAAGGCTAGGAGAGAGCAAGACAGCCCTCTCTGCTGTGCACAGAAGGCACAGAGAGCAAGACAGCCCTCTCTACAAGCGTACACACTAGAGACCACAGAGTATTTCAAGGGAGAGAAGGGAATCTTGATGGTTTTGATCTTGTCATTATTTTACTTAGGTGTACGGCACAGTCTATCATAAAGCAATTTCTTCCTTTATATAATTTTATCTGGAAAAATGAGTGGGTCTATGTCTGATGGTCCCATTGACATTTACACATAAAAGCTTAAATTATAATGACAGTTGTCCCTTGTCTTTAACAAAGTCGTCATTAATTAAGAACCCACAGGGTAGATGGTAATGCCATTTCTCTAGTTTTCATTAGTGTTGACATACAGTAATAAAATTGGTTGAAGACATTTATGAATCAGTACTTTTCCACTGCATGTGCTCACCCATTGCAGAGGCTGCATTAAAACAGTTTTCATTCACAAGTGAGGCCTAATGAACTATTTCTTGGAGATCTATTTATATTTGATTGCGTATACAACACTGCACACCTATGATATGTATGCATTGCATGTATATCAAATCTATGTAAATAAAAAAGTGCATGGATGGACCTCTTTATAAAACACTAAAAACAACAGAGAGTTAGCTCAGACTTTCATGGTTACACACAGTGAAACACTACTCAACAGCATGTAAAAGGGTTGGAGAAGTGGCAAGCCAGTACAGGTACGTTCTGCTAATCCTGAAGACCTGAGCTGGACTTCTGGAGCTCATAAGAAGGAAGGAAAGGACAAATTCTTGAGAATTTTCCCGACTTGCACACATGCACCGCAGCGCACGGGCATGCAAATAATGTGATTCCAGAGAACTGCTTGCAAACTCTAATATCCAGGCACCTTAAATGCCATGTTATTCTGCCCCATGTCAAGGGACATTTTCTCCTTAACTCATCTGTAAGGAAAATTAAGTGACTGGCTCTTTTCATTTATTTTTGGATGTTCTGAAAAATCCCACCAATCAGGGTGAGAGTTCTTTAGAAAGTAGAGATTGAGGTATGAGGAAAGAGATAGGCTCCTCTGTTCCATGTGTCCACCCAGTTGCTTGACTGTGGATTCAGCTGTGTTAGCTGGCTTCAGAATTCCTCTTTGGGCAGATGTCTGATCCTCATGTATTAGTGTATTAATGTGGATGAGAAAGTTGGCTCTCATGTTAGTCAAACCGTTTTCTTAAATTGCATACGTTAATTTTAGTAGAAGGGCTGATTCACTTTCTTAATGCATTTGAATTGGAAGCAACCTGAAAAGCTGTCCCAAGGTGAGAAGAAGCATAAAAAGGCATTAGTTTATGAATCCCTCCCCCCTCAAATTCCACAGCAGAATACTTGCCAAGCAATCTGACTCTAAGTAAATCCCCTTGGTGCTAAGAGTTTTAGTGAGCACATGCCTAAGCCATTTGCATGCTAAGAGCAAATGCAGAGCACATGTTCTCAAACACGCTCACTTGAGAGCAACATGTACACCAGAGCCAAGAATCTGCACACTGGCCGGAAACAAGAGATGGTGTAAAACGTCCCCGTACAGAAATGTAACACTTGTCCATAATGTCTAAGCTCGTCTCTTCCAACCACGGGAAATTGGTTTAATGAATGAGAGGGGTGTGGCTTGCTGCAGGGCTTGGCCTTAGCAATTTGACTGCATGTGACAGATTTTGTAAAGTAGAAACTATTCTTGCTCTTTCCACCATACCTAAAGCCACAAGGCAAGATTTCTGGTTTTGTTTATGGTGAAATGATCAGACTATGGAGAAAATGCTTAAAATAACACCAATGAAACAAAAGGAAACAAAACAAAACACCATAGTTACACGACATTTATATGCTAATTAATTAATACTAAGATTCATTCAGAAGAAAGTTATTGATCTACTTCAAAGTTGGTAGACGAGACAATGATACATTCATGGCAGACATGCCCTTTTGTTAGGATATTTGATTGGGAATTATGATCATCAATAAAAATATTTTTACTTACTTACTTAGGTGTCGGCAGGCCAGGGTAGGCATGAGGAGGTCAGAGGACTGCTTTCAGGAGTTGTTTCTCTCCGTCCACCATGGATCTCCAGCATTAAACTCAGGTCATCCAGCTCACACAGCTAGAGTGTTTATCTGCTGAGCCATCTCTCCAGACCCACAATAAGATTTCTTTTCTTTTTTTTTTTTCAACTTTTATTAGATATTTTCTTCATTTACATTTCAAGTGTTATCCAGAAAGTTCCCTATATCCTCCCCCCTCCCGGCCCTGCTCCCCTACCCACCCG
>LR750650.1:272494-348662 GCA_902729485.2 Mus minutoides
GGTCCATCCTTTGGATTGAGCTGCACAAATGCTCCCTTTAACTCTTTCAATGTGTGCTTTGTTCTTAATTCTAGGAAGGGGTGACGTGTCCACTTTTTGATCTTCCTTCTTCTTGAGTATCATGTGTTTAGTAAATTGTATCTTGGGTAGTCTAGTTGTATATGGTGGAATCTGCAAGAATCTGGATGTAACAAGTCCATTGATAAAATTGCAATTTGGGAAAAAGGGAATAAAGATGATGAAGGTCTTTATTAGGAAAACACTATCCTATAGATATAGTGTTGCTGACTAACTGTGCTTGATACTATTTATTTTTGTTTCATTTTATGATGAGACATCCTGCCAGTAAGTCTCCAGTCACCGCTGTGTTTCCCCTGTGGCCAATTACACTTACTGTGAACAGAAACCCTTGTGAGCTCTGATCATCTCAGTTCTAAGTAGACAGCGGTGATGCAGAAGACCAGCATGGGTTCAGAAAGATCCAGGTGTCAATTCCAGTTGGAGACAAAACATATCCTTGAACTTGGGGCAAGTTATGAGGTCCAGACACCTCAATTTATGATACTATCTACTTTCAGGGATTGTGGTGGTAAAACGTGTGTGGGAGACGGTATAGCATGCTAGACACTTGGTAACTATTATCTATTCTCTTTTCTGGTAAGCATGGTAAGACAGGGTGATTAAAAACAAAGTGATGGCTTCACATTTGATGGGCAGTGGGCCAAGCCCATTTGGGTGGTTAGGGTAGACAAAGCAGCCCTCTGCCTTCTCCCTGCAATGCATAACAGGTTCTCTGTCAGTTTGGGTCCTGCAAAGTCAGTTCTCACTGGTCCCAATTTTCTGTCCTCCAAAATAGCTCAAATTAAACAAAGCAAACCCAGAACCATCCTGTTCTGAGAAGAGATGAACTTTAGCCCTAACACCCGATGCCAGGGCCAATCTAATTACACTGTGCAGGCTTCAATGACACTTTCCCTCTAATTTAAAATTAAATTATTAGGGGAAGACATATCAACTTATATTAAAATGTTTCACAGCTGTGGAAGTACACGGCTTCTCAATTTACTCTGACATGGTCACATTTGCTATGTAACACAGAAGGAGGGGGTCTTTTCCTTTTCACATGGTATAATGACAAATGGTGCACAGAAGGTCCAGAGCACGTGAATCACAGTTCTTCCAGCAGTGATGCTCACTAGATTAAGTAGAGCATTTGACTGGTGTACACAAGTGTGGATTGTAGTAAGAGGAAAAATCACTTCAACCTCTTTTCACTGATAGCAATACATCTTTTAAAAGGAAAACAACAACATCATCAACAACAACAAAACCTCTTTTCCTTCACCAGTTTAGTCGTTCCTGATGGTGATTACACAGGTAGTAAGATACATAGATTCCGCACCCCCCCCCCAAAAAAAGTCTTGAAATCCTGCTCTTTAGAGTTCCAGTTCATTCTCAAATGGACCCTTGGATAAAGGAGAAGCAAGGGTGTCTTAAAACCCATTCCTTAAAGTTTAGATGTGAGAAACTTGGAAATGCCAGAAGGAATGATTATCTCGAAAGGGTTTAATTCCTCTGTGCTTCTGCTGACTGAGTTATATTGTGAGCAAACTCTCTTGGATTGTAGTCATTTATGTTACCAGATGCTCCCAAACACTGCAGAGATAAAAACCCCAGGTTCCAAGCATTGGTGTGATCATAAAGACATCAGGCAAGTCACACGCATTGATGGAGCTCTAGGCATGTGGTAGGTGTTAAGGAAATGGTGTTGAGTGTTTCATGACTGTAGGTGACACTAGTCTTCACTGAAAGAATATGTAATGATCAACATTCCAATATAGTAGTCACACCATGACACGGTGTTTATCTAGGAGTGGTTGACAGGTGGTTAACCCTTCTGTGTTGACTGGGACTCAGGACATTTGGGTTACACACAGGGCTTGAGTGAACTGAATACAGTTGTCAGAGAACACCCTCCTGTCTTCCTGTACCTTCTGTGTTGTTCTAACTAGAGCAGTGTAGCAGAACCCTCACTCAGAAGGACACTCTTCTCTTGCTCCCAGTACTAGCTCACCGTTTAGTTTGTACAACCATCCTGACCTGTGAAGCGGATAATGATGTGGTTCTGTGGCCTTGTGAACCTATCTGCCTTCTTGCTTTCAAATAGTCTATGGCTTTCCTACTGTGTGCAGCAATGAAGGTCTAGGAGTCTAGTCATTTCTCTGCAAAGCCAACTTGACCAAGCTATGAAGTTTTCCTTTCACATTAACCCTAAACCAAATAACTATTCCTAAGAACTCGAGCGGCTAGGCTTGCTGAAATGTGTCTCAGGCATTTGTTAGCTTGTTGAGTTACATACAGACACAAAAGAAGACAAAGACACCCCCGAGGAGACTGTTGGAAGATGAAATACAAAAAAGTACGGTGATTAGAACTGTACACCTGGGCACAATCAATTAGACTGTTTAACACCAGTTCTTTAAAGCCTTTTTCAATAGAAAAGGAAATCAGTCATAAAAGGATTCAGAGAAAAGCTGATTTCCTACATACACATAGGTTTTCAACTGCATATTGGACAAGAACTGGGCCTCTGCAGTCCAGTAGCCTAGAAACGAAGCCCTCTTTTGCTATGAAGCAGTCAAATGACCTTGGGCAAATTATTTTTTCTAAACTTGATTTTTGTCAGCACTTAAAATGATCAAACTGTAGTAGCCTCTAAAATAGTGGCATATTTATACATTTCTCTCTTAATGGGTGCAGGCTGCAGTAGTGGCTTCCTTGGGAACAACAGAAGAGTGAAGAAAAGATAGAAGGAACTCAGGTTAGGTTATAGAAGGATGGAAGCTTCCTTCTTGGGAATCCATTCTCTCATTTGTTTCAAATCCCTTGCCTTCTAAGGAGCAACCTGCCTTGCTAGCTGCAGGCATATTAAAATTCACAAGTGGGGAGCAGGTAATTTCTTTGGGCAAGTGCCAGTGAAGGCCTGAGATGGGACCATAGCCAAATGCGTAAGCACGAAGCAGGATCTACTCTCACTGAGTGAAACTCCAACCTGAAAGCAGATTGTCCAAATCTTGCTAAGAGAAGACATAAGCCTAAGGCACATGGCTAAACTCTGTGGCTTTCATCAACAGACTATGAGATTCTAAGTGTTTATAATTTGGAACTGCCAAATTGGAGTTATTTTGTAACAAAGCATTAGGATAGGAATACAAACCAGAATACTAATAGTAGCTTTGTTGGGCTGTTGTAATGTTACAGAGCCTGAGCAGGGCAGGTGCACAGCAGAGCCACTGGGGGCGACACTTACCCTTCTTTACATTGAGAGGATTTCAAAGATCCTATGTCTAATATTTTGAAATGAAAGAATTTATTCAAAAAATTTAAATGAGAGTGACTTTATTTTTCACAACGAATTCCACCTCCTCATAAGCTATAGCTTCCAGTGCTAGAGCTTCCCTAAATCGTCCCCTCTATAAGAGGAGACACCCTGCAGTGACACAGTCCAGACTATTCTGATTTCAGAAACGGCTGTAGTTGTCTACACAGCCCACCAAGCTCAACCTGTATACCTTGGCCAGTGTTTACAGTTAGCTATGTGTCAGGCTTTCTGTGCTGGAAACACAATTGTGGAAAGAGGCTTCTTATTCATCTTCTAGCCCCTCTGGGTCGGTTTTTTATGGTAGCCATATCACTTATGTGATGTTGAATTCTGTCTGCAGACTTAAATTAATGAAGGTCTTAGGCTCTTCACAGAGTCATTCATTTTTTTCTAGACATCTCCTTCACAACAAAAGTCAAATGTTCAGAAGACCAACAGCTCTGGCAATGGAACATTTGAGCATGACTTACTTCTCTAGAAGTAGGTCATGTTTCAAGATAGGAATGAAGTATAGACATAAAGAATTACCCTTATCTTTCTCCATGTTTCACGCATCCGTCCTTGTAGACAGGTGGGAAAAAATTTTCCTTTTATATAAAATGGAAAAAGAATTGGTAGGACACCAGAATTTCTTAAACCTCCCCCTTACTCCTTAAAGTGCAGCATCATTTTAAAAATGCTATAAAAGTCAGGCCATCTGCCTAAGCTGTGATTAGCTAGAACTGTGGCCCGGCCTGGGTATTCTGCAGACACGAATGGCTCAGTTGCAATACTATTAAATAGGCCAAGGCCTCTCTCAGTAAGATTTTTATGCTTAGCTGATAAAGAGTGGAAGAAAGCCATTAGTTCACTTGACCTTTACAAGGAGGGCTGGGAAATACAAAGAACAGATCCTGGAGATGTGTGTCTGCCAAGTCCAAACATAGCCGGCAGGTTAGCAGTAGCTCATCATGAGAAATTCTGATCTTCTCTCAGCAGAAGAAGCTTAAGCCCTCCATGAGCAATCTTCTTAGAATATTGGCAAGGGAAGTTACTATTTTGTTTCTGTGTGTCTTAGATAAATCAAACCCATGCTCAGAGAGGCAGAGAACAGAGGAAAGATTTCCAACACACCAGGGCTGCCTTTGACTCCATCTTTCTGTGCAATCTTGCATGAATTTTAAACCTTTAAATTCTGACCTACAGAATCAAAGCCAAGTAACTCTAAGTAAAAACAAAGCAAAATACATAGATTTTGTACTTTTTGCACTTTTTCTCATTTCTGGAGTATGTAATTTTTTATTAATATATACTGTTTATATAAAAGAATGTAAAAAATGGGTCTTGTTATGATTTTTTCCTTAGGTTTTTCAAGACAGGGTCCACTGTGCAGCTGTCTCAGAACTCTGTAGACCAAGCTGGCCTTGAACTCATAGATCTACCTGTCTCTACTTCTTGAATGCTGGGATTAAATTTAGGCACCACAACCACCCAGCTAATATATTTGTATATATCATAATTTGATTTTTCACATTTAAAAAATGTTGAGATCATAATTAAATTATAACATTTTTCTCTTTTCCCTTCCTGCTCTGCTACAAACTGGCAGCCTCTTCTATCACTAGTTATTTTTAGATACATGTAAGAATAGGTATATATACATACATACATACATACATACATACATACATACATACATACATTTCTAAATATAGCCTGTTCAGATCATGCAGGATTACTTGGATCTATTTTTCAGGGCTGACCATTTGGCACTGGACAAACAATTCCTACCTCATGTTCTTCTTTTTTATTTCTCTTTCTTTTGAAGAATTTTAGGCCTTTCATGGAAATTTCTAACCCTTTCATTTTTCCCCCATGTCTCTTACTTTTGGCATGGCTTGTTCACAAGGTTAAACACACACACACACACACACACATACACACACACACATACACACACACACACACACACACAGATTGACACAGACACAGACAGAGAGACAGACACAGAGGGAGAGATGCTAGTAACTCATAGACTCTCTTTCTTACAAAACAAAAACATCATTCAAGGGAACACATCGACATAAACCAGTGTTGGCAGCAAAGAAGTCAAAGGCTTAACATGGCTCAGAGGACTGGCTATACACCAACAGTTGCGAGGTGAATGGGGACGGTAGCTGAGAAGGGAATGGGAGATGGGCTAGGAGCATCCCGGGAATATAACCCGGTAGGGTTATACTCTAAACCTAAGATGCCAAGGGAAGGAAGGGTAACAAAATGGTGGAGTAGGTAAAAGTACTTCCAAGTCACTCAAAACACACAGCAGTGTCCAGTCACTGGATCACAGCCAGGGTTGAATAGCTAATTATTTGCAAAGTGTATTTTTGTTTTGATTTTGTTTTATTTTAAAATCATTTTTGTAAAGCATGTCTTTCATCTCTTGTCAGAATCACTTGGGAACTTGGACATTTGTAGCATGGCAGAGCACCTCGGACCTAGCTTATAAACATATTAAAATAAGAACCCTGGGGCTGGAGAGAAGGCTCAGTGGTTAAGGGTACTTGCTGTTCTTCCAGAGTTTCCTGTCTAATTTCCAGCACCCACACAGTGCATCATGACAGTCTGTAGCTCCACGATCAGAGATTCAGCTCCCTCTTCTGACCTCTGAAAGCACCAGGCATACAGTAGGTACACAGATTTACATGCAGACAAAAATCCCATACACATAAAGATAAAATAATTTTTAAGTTTAAAAACAAGGAAATATGCTCCCCAAGGATGCTTTGCCCCCTGGAGTTGGGAATGAGACTTGGAACTTGGTGAATTCCAATTGTGAGTTTCAGCCCAGGCACTTCAGCATAGCCTGGGAACTCAGCACAACAAATTCTCAGTTCCGTCTCAGACTGGCCTTAGACACTTGGAGGTGGGGTCCACCAGCATAGACTCCTCAGGGGCTACCAGTGTCTGTAGGCTTAGTAAAGACTGCAAACTGTTCCAGGCCATCTCATCTTTCTTTCGGGTCATTTTTATGTTTTCCGAATTGTATTGCTCCTTGTGTAATTGAATTTAAAGAGAACATTTCCCAATGCTTTGTTTTAAAAAAATGGTCTTGCAACATAAGGGGTGCCCTGATGCCATTTGAAAATGAATTTGTGCTTTGCAAACAGAAACAAGAAAAATAACTTTCGAGTTCGCAGACCCTCTAAAAGGGTCTCCAAGGAATTCCTACGTTATTTTTTCCGATGGTGAATTTGGTCAAATTCAGACATTTCCTGTGCCAAGCCTGGCCAAATCTGAACTGGCTTGGCAATGAAATCACCTGCTGTGCCAGGAGAATGGTGTCCTATTTGGAGGGAGAGGATGGCTCTAAATGCTCAGGACATGGGCATCTGGTTTCCTAGGTCCTAAAGATGGTGCAATCTGCTAAAGACTTGATGGACCTTTGACCTCATGAGCTCCATGGTGCTGGGACTCATCGTTAAGTGAATTGGGATGAATGTCAGACACTTCTTATGTATACTTTAGATGGTGGGGAACAGAAGATTGGCTGTGAGCCTCAGTGTCAGAGAAGATGTACCAGTATGTACATTTGAAAATGTACCAGTATGCAACCTCCTATAAACACTTTTCTCCAGATCTTTGAAGCCAGCATGACTACAGTCATCCTCTTCTTTATAAGCTGGGAGATTTCTTGCTCTGTGCTAATCATCTGGGGTTGGGATTTCTACCAGAAAATATACTTAAGATTGTTAGCAAGGAGAAATGGGGTGCCCACTTTCCTAGTTTTGAGCATTTTGGAGAGGACCTGAGAGTGAGTGTGTGACTCCCTGCTAATGAGTAGGTGTGGAATACTTTCTTCACCTGGAAATCTTACTCATTTTTGTCTTGCTTTAAAGTCAAGGATGGTGTGTGGGAAGTCACTATGCAAGCATACCTCATAGGGTGTTGGCGGAGAGCTAGTCATAGATATATTTGCATCGTGTGAGCTAGAGGGAGTGGAGATAGGTCTAGTTAGGCAAGCAACACCTTAAACTTCCTAACTAGGTCAAATAGAATTAGAGATTCACAGGGTTGGAAGGAAATTGCAGAAAGAGAGAGTGCTTTCTGGCCATGATGCATCTCTGATCACAGGAAAGATTTAATTGCCACAGTTAAATGTGCCTTTGTAGCAGGATGAACATCAAATCAAGAACTTACATTCCTATTAATTATCAATTAAATGGTCTTAAAATTTTTAAAGACACATCTAATGGTTGCTGCACATTACTACTGGCCAACAGGATAACACTTATGTATTAGGATTTATGATACTTGGGTAGGCCAGTAGTGATTACCTTTTAAAATATTTAGTACTTTGACATTTTCAATCATGCATATATTTGATTCTTGCTACCCTCTATCCTCTCTTACCTCCCAAGCTTACTAGCAAGCCTCACGGCTCTTCCCTACCTGGAATCTTTGCAGGCTTCAGTGTTTCTGAAGTCTGATAAATGTGAAGGAAAACTAGGTATGAATTCGGTGTAAGACAGATTGTTCTAAATGCAGAAGACTCATTTTTCTATTCTACTGATAGGATTTTTAAAAATTAATTGGGTTGTGTATTGAATACATTGTTCTCTTAGAAAACCACATGCTAATAAAATTTGACCCTAGTTATATATTATATGTTTCTTCTCGCAGGAATTAGCAAATATGCTCTCAGTTGTGGGCGCTGACATGCACGTATGATCTTACTAATTTCACTTAAAATATAGACACATACAGAGACAAACTTAAAAAAAAACTTATTGATTTTTTTAATGAATTTCACACCATGTGCCCCAATCTCCCCATCCCTTTGTATCTGCCCTCCACCCCTGAGATCTCCTCCCTACCAAAGAAAATAAAGTAAGATAGAATAAAACATGCAAACCAGCAAGCAAACAAACAGCTACAAGTCTTGTCATGGAATCTGTGTCACAGTGTGTCCCGCAGTGTACCCTTTTGTCCACAGGTCTTCACTTACAAATGTTTGCTACAGTGAAGCATTGGATTAGTTCCAGGCCTCTGGCTTCTGCTACACCATTATACCTGATCCTCACTGGGACTCTTCTCGGATATCCTTTTGTTGTTGCCTGGGTTATGGAGATCCTGCAGCTTTGGATCTGTAGGACTACACCCTTCCTGCATCCCAGCAGTTCATAGATAGGGTAAAAGTGGGCCAACTCGAAACCCTGGATCGGGATCTGTGTGGTAGCTGGGTTGATCAGCCCATCAACTCTCCTGTACCCTCACCACGAAGGCAAGCTCTCCAGCACTTCCTCAGATAGCTCACCCTGGTGGCAGGGGCATAGGTGAGCTAGCCCTGACATGAATGAACATGGGAGAGCTGGCTTTTCCCCTCATCTGCTGTGGGGTGAGTTGGGGTGGGCAAGAAAGAGATGCTTTCTGTACCTTGGCCTTCGCCATCTGCAGCAGGTGGGAGAGCTGCCTCCAAGGTCATGGGAGTCAGAGAGTTGGCCCTGCTCCTTTCTGAGTGCAGCATTAGAAACAGACTTTTAAGAATATTTTTATTTATCCTTGAAAATCTTAAACATTTGGAATGAGGTACTTCACAATCTCCTTCCCAACTGTAGTTATTATAACAAATAGATTATTATAAAAAGTGAAAGGGAAATTTCCCTAAAACAAGGATACAAAGTAAAATCCTACCTTTTTTTATGATCTTGGACAAATTATATTTTGATTTTAGTTACCTTCTTAGGCTTCTTATGGGCTTATTTCTGGTATTTCTATTTAGAGATTAAAACTTACAGTCTTAATTTCTGATAACTTTCTTGAGTTACAATATATCTTTTTTAGAACAATATAAGAAGGGTATAATTTTACATTTATCCTTTTATATACATAGTTTGGTTTTTAATATATATCTTTATACTATTAACCCCACAATACATTATTAATTTCATTAATTTAAAGAGAAAATTCATACTTTAAATTTGCACTATTTATTTATTTATTTATTTATTTATCTATTTATTTATTTAGGGAGTCCTTTCTTTCTAAAGGAGCAAGGAAACAATTTCCCTTGACCCCTAAGTTTTTCTTATACCAAGGATCTGCTGGTAATGAATTGCTTTGGAGTCCATCTGAAAGTATCTTTTTTTCAGTTCTTTCATTTAAAAATTGAATAACATTTTGCCAAATGTAGAATTCTAGGTTGGCTTTGTGTAATATATTAAAACTTTAAGACACGAATCCTTCCCTTTTTTTTTTTTTTTTTAAACAAGTGGTGTTTGTGATGAGAAGTCAGCTTTAATTGATTGGTCCTCTGACTTTGACATCACTTTTTCATCTGGTTTAAGGTTTTCTATTTATTTTTTTCCTTTTTCAGGAAAGTATTGTAAAACCTGTTGCCTAAGTAGGATTTTCTTTCTGTTTAATGTCCGTGGGTTCTCTGAGTTTGTTTGACTTGTGGCTTCATATCTTTCATTGATTTTTGGAAAGGAATGACAAAAACAACAAAAAGTTCTGCCTTGTCTCTTCATAAAACTCCACTGGCCAACTTTGTTTCTTCTCTCTGCTCATGATGCTGAGTCCGCAGACACGAGATGTTTCCTGTTGGTCTGCTGGTCTCCCTTCCAAACTCACTGGTGTGGATTGTCTGTATTGATCTATTGATGGTATCACCAATTCTTTTTCTGATTTTAGTAATTTAACACCCTCCCCTGAGCAAAAGCTACTTAATTACTTAAAGTATTACAGCTTTTACTTAAGAACTCTCCTTTGGTTATTTTTTAAAGATATATTTATTTATTTTATTTATTTATATGAGTACTCTGTAGCTGTCTTCAGACACACCAGAAGAGGGCATCAGATTCCATTCCAGATGATTGTGAGCCACCACATGGTTGCTGGGAATTAAACTCAGGATCTCTGGAAGAGCAATCAGTGCTCTTAACTTCTGAGCCATCTCTCCAGCCCCTCCTCTGGTAATTTCTATATCGTTATTTTTCATTGATGAAAATGTTCTTGTCTCACTTTTATTTTCTTCTTAAACTATGTTGCTGACCTAAATAATTTAGAAAAATATTTCCAGAATTATTCTTCTGTTCTGCTGGAATCAGTCCTAGGGCTCAATTCTCTTCTTCTTTAGAAATAACTTTGAAAGCTGGATTTTTAAAGGAGCTTTTTTTGTTAGTAGTTTCAGTTCCAAAGTTTTATTCCCTAGGTGGTGGGTTGTGACAGTGTCATTATCCATCACTGCCTATCTATGTCACAATTTCCATTTGTTCTGGAGGAATAAAATGAATTTAACCTTGAAGAGCCATAATGATGCACGGTTTCTGTCCCAGAACTTGGTAGCCTAAGGTACAAAAAGAGAGTTTAAGGCTAACCTGGGATACATAAGGAATTCCAGGGAAAGAATTTAAACTTGACTCTGGAATTTAAGAACAACGGAAATCTCTGTAATTAGCATTGAAGTACTTCAGGGGAAGTAAAATAATATTTGAAGTAGTTACTAAGATAATACCAGCTGATAAGTTTTATTTATAGATACGATCTCGGGATCTCAAGGGTGATCCTTCTTAATCTATCAGTAAAACACATTAACCATCCTTGTGCTCTACGTGACATTTACACTCCCAGACTCTTGAGTTACTGCAACTAAGAGAGGATATCTATCTTCTCCCCAAAACCACCAGTTTGGAAGATTTGGAAACTACATTATAGTTCACGTCTTTAAAATCTCTTATTTTTTAGATAAAAGTTCGCTGTTGTTTCCAGCAAGACTCTACAATGGAACCATTGACTAATATCTGCATTTTCTGCAGAGCCACAGAATGAGAAATCATAACGTAGCTCGCAAATTCCACTTAGTTCCTTTTGCATTATTTAATTATCTTCTGGGCTTTAGTACTCTGGCCAGCAATTGTTGTCCCACTCTGAGTCAAAGTCATTCATAGCCTAACAGGGAAACATCTCTGACATTTCTACATCTTGCCAAGTCACGACAAAGCCATCTCTGGACACGAGCAGCTGAAATTACTGTGAATTCTCAGTAGAAGAGAGGGCTCGCTCCCACTTTGATTTATCATGGTAGCAGCTTTATTTTTCCGTGCCCTTTCTTGACTTCTATAAATCGACTCTGAATAAAGACTATAGTTTGTTGTTTCCCATGGGTTTGATGCATAGATAAGTAGAACACACAAAGATGTAAACAGAAAACCTGGGAATGAGACTCAGGGATGGAAGCCCCCAACCCCTCCCCACCAAGTTCTACCACACCTTAAGACCAAGCTGCAGATCACCTGGGCAAGATGGAAGACTGACTTTAAGGACAGGATATTGAGCAATAGGATCAATAAATATACACAGCCTGAACCAACTGAGTTTTCCTGCACTATAATCCCAGTTTCATTTCTTTTTCTTCTCTTCCGTTTGATCTCTCTCCCTTCCCTTCTCCCCCTCTATCTTCCCCTCTCCCTCGCCCCTCCTCCTTCCCCTCTCCTCCTTTCCCCCTCCTCCTTCCCCTCTCCTCCTTTCCCTCTCCTCCTTCCCCTCTCCTTTCTCTCTCCCTTCCCCTCTCTCCCTCTCCCTCCCCCTTCCCTTCTCCCCCTCTCCCCTCCCTTTCTGCCCCCCTCTCTGTCATAATAGCTTTATTCAAAACTGGTATAAGCATCTAGGATGTTGTTAAGCAGATATAATGATAACTTAAAACAGTGAGGGCAGATTATATATATTTGGGAAGCTTACATCATGAACTCTGATCTCACCTCCCAGTCCTCCCATGCCTGTCTGTCATCCCCTCCTCCATGAACCCATCCCTGTCTCTCCCCAAAAACCAAGCAAGGAAGAAGCAAAAGAAAAATTATTCCAGTTTGTGTTGTCCATGTGCTAACTTGAGCATGGTCACATTCCTAGTGGCCAGATTGAGTCTTTCTCTACCAGCTCTGGGTCAGAAGCCATAGGCTGAGGAGAGCTATGCTGCACCCAGAGAGGGGCCGGGACAGCTCTCCTGTTTGGAGCTAGACTGGCTGTCCTGTGAGGGGCTGGGACAGCTCTCCTGTGAGGGGCTGGACTGGCTGTCTTGTGAGGGGCTGGGACAGCTCTTCCATGCTCATGGACACTAACATGGATTCAGGCTATAGACCATGGACAGCTACACTGGGTTTCAGTGGTAACAAGGGCCACAGATCAACACAGCCCTTGGCCATACCAAGATCATCCACCCACCTATGGCCCTTAACAGCTGCATGGACTACTGGCCTCAATGTGCCTTCAGGTGACTACACATGCCGTTAATCTCCACATGCCAGTGCCAGAGAGCAAAGCCCAAAGACATTGCCAAGGCATCGGTCAGCAGCATAGACTGCATATATCCATATGGATCTCAGCCTTCATCAGTGGCCTGGGGGAGCAGAGTGGCCCACAAGCACCAGCATGGCCTTGGGTGGCATGGTGGACAACTGTGGTACTACAAGGAGGTCCAATCCAGAAAGTGAGCCTTTGCCAGGGGGATCCTGCCCAGACAGCATGTTTGGGAGCTAAGTCTGTGTCTGCACAAGCTCCAGGCTGCTGCACTTCATTCCAGTGACACTACTGGACAATGACAGCATTTTGACCTCAATCCTCTCTCATCTGTCATCTTCATCATGTCTTCAGCTTCCTCTCTCCACATCACATACACACTGCTCAGTTTTTCTATTGTTCCTAGCCACCCATCACATATTTATTTATCATAGTAGTGCCTGCTGCCCAGAAGCATGAGGTGGAGGCAGCCCAGGTGCCTTTCTCCTGCCCACATCATGAGATGCTGGGTGGGCCCCTTCCAGTCTCATTTCTACTCAGTGATTATCCATTGCAATATTCCTCAGGCTTGAAAATAGGAAAGTGCAGTGTTTTCAGACATTGAGCAAAGGAATCTTTGGAGGTGATGCATATCTTTGGAGGTGATGATATCTGTAACTGTTTAAGAATACATAGACTTGGGCCACAGTGACTAAGGAAAATATAACCATTGTCCTCAGCTTGGTGGTCCAGTGCAGTTTATTATCTTTTTAGGGCTTCTGATGATACTCTAGAAATAAGCTTTAAAACAAAGCACAAAGTTTCCCTGCCCCCAAGGAGGGAATCTGAGTATATTTGTAGTTGTAAGCCATTGCAAACATTTCATGCTTTAAATATTCTGAATTTGGGTAACTAATCACTGTCCCTAACTACTGTGAAACAGTTATATTAAGATCTGAAGAATAATTGTCATTTTCAAATTAATATGTTTGATGTATAAGGCTTGAAGATATCAAGAGGAGCAGAAGAATATAATAAACTTTGAAGTTATCTTTTTGTATTTGTTGCTTAAATAGATTCTAAGAGCTGGATCCATGTCCTGCTCTTGCAGAGGACCTCAGTTCACTTCCTAGCATCCACATAGGGCAGCTCACAACTGCCTGGGACTCCAGCTCTGGAGGTTCACCACCTACTACTGGCCTCTGCAGGCACTGAGCTCACATGCACACACCCACATGCTTACACACATGTATACACACAATGACAAATAAAATCTTAAAAACAGATTTGAAGTCATAAGACGTTTTCTCTTTTCCCTTACTGACTTTTTAAAAAGGAAGTACCTTAGCAAAAATGGTGCCTCTTGAAAAAGATAGTCTCTTCATTGAGCACTTATGACAAATGCCCAGCTGAGCACATGCTATTTTAAAATTACTCCAGAAATACTATTAATGCCTTCTGATTTGAAGCAGAAGAAGCTGAAATTTAGCAGTCTTTCCAATAGTCCATGTGCAAGAAGACTGGAAGCTGAGACGTACTTTAGAATCCCATGCAGTTGCATGAGAAACCCAGGGGCAAATGAAGGGTGACTTTGCATTTTTCATTGCTCTGTTCACTTGCTTCCATCACTGATCCCATAAGTCATTTAATTAAGCATTAAAGTATTAGACTTCATTAACATTTGTTTATTTACTAAAGAAAGGAATTTCCTCTATACAGCACATTGAGCTTAAATCCCCAGTGTTCTGCCTAAACCTCCTGAGTTCTTGTATGGACATATGTGTCCCATTCCAGCTTTGGTCCATACTCACTTAGTTCTAAATAACACTACTAGGGTATGGATGATGAGACTGTGTAAGTTCCTATGGGTTTTCCTTCTCCCCAGTATTGTTGATCACCAGCCCATGAAGTTGAAGGGACTAGAGCAGACAAACAAGGTTTTAAAAGGCCCGAGTATAAACGGAAAAGATGACATTCTGGGATCAGCTTCAAGGAGACAGATCAACTTTATTTGGAGTGAATCATGGGTTATATAGTTTTGGGGAAGAGAGTACGGGTATCCAGAGTGGGCATAAGTCTTAGGCTAAAGAATAAGGTACTGAAATGCCTCACTAGCATGGAGACTCATTCAAGGAATCTCAGGTGCTTGCTGAATGGGTTCTTATCCAGAGAAAGGAAGCTGAACTTATAAGCTAACCAAGGCGATGTGACATTCCACAGGTAGAGGGAATGGTGGATTCAAACTCTCCTGGCAAGATCAGACAAGGGAGTCTGCCATTTTTCATTGAGCTCAGGGATTTCTGGTAATGCTAGACTTCTACCTTAAATAGCAGGGTTTCTCTACAAGTTGTTTTATTGGGAAGTTGTAGACAGAAACAATTGAAACTACTGAGTCTTGTAAGGGATTGTGCATGTTTTGCAAGGGTGACCATTGACATTAGATGGCCAGAATGCTACTCACAGATCATGCTAAGCCAACATTTTCTGAACATGATCCATCTGTTACATCACTGTATATTTTCAATCTGCTTTCCCTATGCTGTGGACTTGTTTCCTCTATCCATAGACTACTAGCCAATATCTTGAGAAGGTACATTTAAGCTATGCTCTCCCATCTCCAAATATTCCATCACCACATGGCTATCTATACTTTCTTTTTTGCACACTCAGTATTTCAGAGATTATACTCTATACTGTGGGGAAATTTGGCCTCATTTGGTAACAAATGCTACTCTTCATAGTATATAGCCTATTATTTCTAGAATAATACATAAGACCAGTTTGGAGAAATCCTTTTTCTTCAGGATCTAGTAAGCAGTACAGACAAATTCATGATCATTAAGGCACACAGCCGCTAGAAGGATCCAGTTACTCATGCAACATCCTTTAGATTTAAACAAGGAAACCAGACACTAGCTAGCTTTTTCTCCTACTGATTACTCTGATTGAGTTAAAAAAGACATCTCTTTGTTAGTACCAGCCCACAAGGAAAATGCCTATTCAGGACTTTAACAAATAAATAAGACTGTTTATAACAATAGAGTTAAGAACTGCAGATTAGTTATTAACTAGTTCTCTGCGCTGGACAACTTTGCTCTAACCCAAGGCTGTCCACTCTTGCACATTTCAAGAATGACTGTGCCATGAACGCAATGTTCAAAATTAGGAGGAACATCAGGTGTGGGTGGGGCCACTTTCTTGTCCCTGTAGAGTATGTCATTCTTTAAGTTAGGGAAGAACTGCCCAGGACCATGCAGACTTCTATTCTTGTCTCACCTGAAAGCAGTATATCCTCAAAAGCTTTAGTCTACTTTTCCTTTTCTTCTCTTGAGAAGTTTATATGTGCATAAAATATTTTAGATATTCTCATCCCATTGTCCTCTCTTATCCCCCTTCCCATTTCAATTAATTCCCTCCAATCCTCCAAGTAACACTATTTTACTTGTCTTGTCTTGTCTTGTCTTGTCTTGTCTTGTCTTGTCTTGTCTTGTCTTGTCTTGTCTTGTCTTGTCTTGACTTGACTTGTCTTTCTCTCTCTCTTCCTTCCTCTTTCTCTCCCTCCCTTTCTCCCTATCTTTCCTCTCTTAATTTTACTAGGGTTTTCTTAGCTTTACTAGGGTTGCTTAAATGAACACACTGGACCATGGAAAACTTAATATAGTAGAAAAAAATAGAACACAACCTCCTAACCAAGAGAATGGACTATGTGCCTGGATAGCCTCCAGTCCTAGCAAGGTGTGTTTACCTTACACAATGCTGAGGGATAGTAATTACTCCTTCAATGAGGCACTGTACTTTTTCTCCATAGAGTTTCTGCCACCTAGTCAAAGAGCTTAATGTCCATAGCCATGCAACATCACATGTCTTCCCTATTTTCCAAATGTCTTTTCTATGCTTACTTCCTTTACATATTGAGCTTTAGTCCCTTTATTTAGGGATTTGTCAGTGATTCTCTGGGCTCTTCCTTCCCACCATGTGGCTGATTGTCCACCATATGTCTGACATCCATGCTAACTTTTTTTGCCATGGTCTTTTTGTTTGTCTCCACCATCTGACCCCACCAAGCATTTTGTGTTTCCTAGACGATTTTCTACTAAGCTCTAAGAAAAATTTTGTTTTTCTTCTGATTGAGTCTGTTCTTAAACTTTTATCAGTGAGGCTAAGACCTCCAAGGGGGGGAGGGGGGAAGGTCCTGAGTTTAGTCTGTATGAGAACCAGTAGCTATACTACTGAAGAAAATGGCTTCCTTTCCACCAGCAACCATTTTGGGGCCAAAGCTTCTGAGTGTGGGGATGCCTCATTTTCTTTCCTTCTATTTATTTCTATTTATTTATTTTACGTCTTGATCAAAGCCCATATCTCTTCTCTCCTTCCAATCCCACCCTCAAATCCTCTGCACCAACTTCCCAAACTTCTCCTCTGAGAAAGGAAGTGCCCTTCCATGGGTATCAAGTTCCCCAGGGACATCAAATTCCAACAGGACTCCCACTGAGGCCTAACAAGGTAGTCCAGCTAGGGAAAAGGGACCCAAGGGCAGGCAAAGGAGTCAGAGTCAGCCTGCTCCTATTGTTAGAGGACCCACATGAAGAACAAGCTGCACATCTGCTACATTTGTGCTGCATAGGAGTAACCCATGCATGCTCTTTGGTTGATGGGTCAGTCCCTGTGATACCCCCATTGGCCCAGGTTAGTTGACTCTGTAGATATTCTTGTGGTGTTCTTGATCTGTCTGCCTAATCCTTCTTTCCATTCATCCACAAGACTCCCAGAGCTCCTCCTGATGTTTGGCTGTGGGTCTCTCTGTATCTGTTTTCATCAGCTGCAGGATGAAGCTTCTCAGAGGACAGTTTTGTTAGACTCCTGTCTGCAAGCATAACAGAATATCATTAATAGTGTCAGTGGTTGGCTCTGTCCCGTGGGATGTATCTAAAGTTGGGCCATCCACTCAAATCTCTGCTCCTTTATTTCTGCATATCTTGTAGGCAGGACAAATTTTGGGTCATAGATTTTATGGGTAGGTTGGTGTCCTCCTTCTTCCACTGAAAGTTTCACTTGGCTACAGGAGATGGTCACATATACCCTGCTACTAGGAGTCTCAGCAAAGGTTACACCCACAGACTCTCGGAGCCTTACCCCAGGGTGATAGGTCATTCCAGAGATTTACCTCCACTAATTTACCTTTTCTCTCCCAAACCCCTTGTTGCCCCACACCTGATTCCCACCCTCATTCTCCTCCCTACTTCCTCTTCCACCCAGTTCCTTCCATCTACCTCCAATGTATATTTTATTTCCCTTTCGGAGTGAGATTCAAGCATCCTCCCTTGGGCTCTCCTTGTTACTTAGCTTCTTTGGGTCTGTGGATTGTATCATGGTTATTCTATACTTTATGGCTAATATCGATTTATAAGTGAGTACAAACCATGCTTGTCTTTCTAGATTACCTCATTCAGGATTCTATTTTCTAGTTCCATCCATTTGCCTGAAAGTTGCATGGTGCCTCTGTTTTTAATAGCTGAATAAGTCATTCTATTTTGTAAATGTACAACATTTTGTTTATACATTCTTCAGTTGAGGGATATCTAAGTTGTTTAGAATTTCTGGCTATTATAAATAAAACTGCTATGAACATAGTTGTGCATGTGAAATTGTGAGTATATGGAGCATCTTTCTGGTATATATCCAGGAGTGGCATAGCTGAATCTTGAAGTAGAGCTAATCCCAATTTTGTAAGAACCCTCCAGATTGATTTCCTAAGTGGCTGTGCAAGTTTGCACTCCCACCAGCAGTGGATGAGTGTTCTCCTTTCTCCACAGCTTCACCAGCATCTGCTGTCACTTGAGTTCTTGATCTTAGCCATTCTAATGGGTATAAGATGGAATTTCAGAGTTGTTTGATTTGCATTTCTCTGATGACTAGGATGTTTAATGGTTCTTTAAGTGTTTCTTGGCAATTAGAGATTCCTGTGCTAAGAATTCTCTGTTTAGCTCTGTACCCCATTTTTGAATTGGCTTACTTGCTTTGCTGCTGTTTAACTTTTTGAGTTCTTTATATATATTTTGGTTATTAGCCCTCTGTCAGGTGTAGGGTCGTGGAGAATCTTTTCCCTTTCATAGGCTTCTGTTTTATCCAGTTGATGGTGTCTTTTGCCTTACAGAAGCTTTTCATTTTCAGGACTTCTCATTTATTATTTGTTCACCTTATTGCCTGAGCTGTTGGTATTCTGTTCTGGAAGTTGTCTCCAAGGCTATTCCCCAGTTTCTCTCCTATTACATTTGGTGTATGTGGCTTTATGTTGAGACCTTGGTTCACTTGTACTTGAGTTTGTTGCAGGGTGATAAATATGGATTCATTTGCATTCTTCTACATGCATACATCCAGTTAGAGCATCACCATTTGTTGAAGATGTTTTCTTTTTTTCCATTGTATGGTTTTGCTTCTTTGTCAAAAATCAAATGTTTGTAGATGTAACCATTTATTTTGGGGTGCTTGATTCTTTCATTGACCAACCTATCTGTTTTTATGTCAATACCATGTAGTTTTTATTACTACTGCTCTGTAGTATAGCTTAAAATCATGAATAGCGAAATATCCAGAAATTCTTTTATTGTACAGGATTTTTATAAATATTCTGTTTTCTTTTGTTTTGCTTTGCTTTGCTTTTCCATATGAGGTTGAGAATTTCTCTTTCAGGGTCTGTAAAGAATTGTGTTAAAATTTTGATGGGAATTGCACTGACTTTGTAGATTGCTTTTGGTAAGATGGCCATTTTCACTATCTTAATCCTACTTATCTTTGAGCATGGGAGTCCCATCTTCTGGTATATTCTTCAATTCCTTTCTTTGGAGACTTATGTTCTTGTCTTTCACTTGCTTAGTTAGATTTATACCAAGATAATTTATATTGTGAAAGATTTGCTTTCTTAAACTCTTTCTCAGCCCATTTTTCATTTTTATAAAGGAGGGCTACTGACTTTTTGAGTTAATTTATATCCAGTGACTTTGCTGAAGATGTTTATCAGCTGTAGGAGTTTTCTGGTAGAATTTTTGGGGTCACTCATGTATACTATCATCTGCGAATAGCAACACTTTGACTTCTTCCTTTCCAATTTCTCCCGATTTCCTTTAGTTGTCTTATTGAACTAGGTAGAACTTCAAGTACTATATTGAAGAGACAGATATTCTTTTGTGTTGGAGTGAAATGTTCTGTAAATATCTGTTAGGTCCATTTGATTCATAATGTTTGTTCATTTCATTATTTCTTTGTTTAATTTCTTTCTGGATGACCTGTTCATTTGGTGATAGTACAGTGCTGAAGTCTCCCACTATTAACCCATGTGCTTTGATATGTAATTTAAGCTTTAGTAATGTTTCTTTTATGAATATGGGTACCCTTGCATCTATGGCACAAACATTTGGAATTGCGATGTTATCTTGGTGGATTTTTTTCCTTTGTTGTTCTTATGCTGGCCTTTAGCCATCCAATTATTCCTGGTGCTGGCAGCCTTGGTAGCACCTCATGGCAGCAGGCCTCCAGGAATGCAGGTAGAGCAGTGGGCTTGCAGTTCCTGATAGAAGCAGGCCAATGGTGTCCCTAGTGCCACCAGGCCTCCTGGGGTACAGGCAGAGGTGTTAGCCCTTGATAGCAACAAGCCTCTGGGAGGGAAAGTAGAGTTGTGGGCTAGAAAATGAAGCCCACAGTGGGCATGGTGGAGATCACTACTGCTAGGCTTGGATGTGGGGATGGAAATAGAGGGGATGGGATGGACAAGGATGGGACACAGAAGCCAGAGAATTTGGATATAGGGGTCTTACCTGGTTGTTCCTGGTGCCAGTAAGCTTGCAGGGGTACAGGCAGAGCTGTGGGCAGGGAAATCCCCACTGTCCTTTTCTTAGCTTTATCACTGTATTTTCCATCATCCCTACAGTGTATAAAGCAGGGTGGGCTGCTTTTCCAGGTCTCTCAGTTTTGATACAAGTGGAGCATGAATAATCAGGATTGCCTGTGCCCTAGTAGTTTTCCTCACCCTTGGGGAACCAGCTTACAACAGCTGTGGACTTTTTCTGTCCCTTGATGCTTGTGTATGAGTAATGTGGGGGGCCTCCTGTTACTGCAGTCTGTCTCACACAGCCCAGATAAGTGGGTAACTGGGGTGTGGTGAACTTGTTTCACAGTAAGAGACTGAGAACCATGATCAGTTTTTAGGGAAGTCAGCCAAAAGTTGGATTACGTTTTAAAATCCATATTTGAAGGAAGCCTTCTGAAACAAGCTTTAGATAACCAGGCACGCTTTGATGATTGAGGTTAGGGGATTCAAAGCCTGCCTCCCTCAATCCACACTGTGGATTCTCACCAGGGGGAACATATCATACTACTTCGTAGGAGAGAATATTAGAGGTGCAGCTGGGGCCGCCGTGTCATGTCAGACTCACTGCAGAATGTCTGTTTCAGAGCTGCAGTCAACTGAGAAGCTGCTTGCGTTAAAATGCCATATGAGAGTCTTATCCTCTAAGGCCTATCTTGCTCTTAAGGTATTTTTTCCCCATCTTAAAAAGATTGACAGAGTTAGAGGAAGTTATGAAGTGTGCCTTGAGAACATTGCATTTTAATTTCGTCGAATCAGATTCAATTTGGCAAAACAATGTGGGCTGGAAATCATTCTAGTAAACTCCGAGATTTAGTGAACAGATAACCTCTCTTGTCAAAAACGCAGGTCTTAACTGTAAATCTCACGCTTGTAATAAGAGAATATAGTAAAGTCTTGGAGCTCAGTAGCTATGGCAACTGCAGATTTCAGTCAATGTCCTTTGATCTTCACCATTAGATAATCATGTCTGATTGCCACACATAATCCTTTTCTCCAAGGAGGTCAATATATTCTTGCTGAAATATTTCAAAGTATTCTAGTCCCTAGCAGTGCCCGGGGACTCTCTATCAGTTACTCTCCTCATTGGTCTATAGTCCTGTGTGAGAGTCATGTGATGCTTGTATAAGCACTAACCCTGGCTAACCTAAGAGATGATGTAAATCATACTTAAGTGTGTGTTTCATTGTTAAGAGGATGGTCACAGCTGGATGTTTGTGCATATGAATACACACCCAATATATACAAACAGGTATTCATCATGTATGCTGTGCATTAAAGCAATGCAGCCACACACCTTTAATCTCAGCACTTGGGAGGCAGAGGCAGGCGGATTTCTGAGTTCGAGGCCAGCCTGGTCTACAAAGTGAGTTCCAGGACAGCCAGGGCTACACAGAGAAACCCTGTCTTGAAAAAACCAAAAAAAAAAAAAAAAAAAAAAAAAAAAAAAAAAAAAAAAAAAAAAAAAAAAAAAAAAAAAAAAAAAAAACCAAACCAAACCAAACCAAAACAAAACAAAACAAAAAAAGAAGAAGCATGCAGTCTTTAGGAGGCATGAATCACATAACAACAGAAACACAGAAACACACACACACATCAGAGCAGTGTGCTAAGTACAAATCCAAACCAAGAACCTGTGGTGTGTGAATGAAAGGTGAGTTTGTGCAGGAGAGATCCAAAAGGATGTGGGGAAGAGGCCCAGCGGCTTCTAGGCCACAGAGCATGAGAACATTGATAGCATCAGCTTGGTGTAGGGGTGGTCCCAGGAGAGAAGCCAAGGCGCTTGGTGAGATTCTGTTTCTATAGAGAGGGCATCTGACAAGATACCCTGGGGCTGTTTCATCAGCTCAGACATTTAGAAAAGGAGAGAAGAGTTCACTAATTTCCATGCCATCACGAAAGAGAAATTAAATATGCCTCTGGTCTGTGTTATTAGACTTCTAAAAGTAATCTCTTTCTTATCCTGAAATGCTAAAGTATTTCTTTAAAAAATAGTTTTATTAGTTTTGCTTCTGTGTAGCATCTTTGGAGGTGAGATGAACGTGGCATGTTGTCTGACAATGGAGTCACAGATGATTGTGAGCTGCCTGCCATGTAGGTGTTGGGAATTGAATCAGAATCCTCTTGATAAGCAGTTAGTGCTCTTAATCACTGAGACGTTGCTCCAGCCCCATGAAATGCTAAAACATTTTAACTGGTAATTTAAGAGAAACAACTGGTATTTATTTACCTGCTTCTGGGAACACTATTTAGTAATAACCTGACTTTGCTTTTCTTCTTTTCTAACATGGTGTATTGAAGGTAGTAAGGATGTCTGATGTGCAGATATGTGCAGGAATAAAAATCTCAGGGGAATGATCCTGGAATATGTCTGCTGCACTTCAGAACTCAAGGAGACACAGAGCGTCAAAGTTAGAGGTTAGAGAGCTTGGTACCACTATGAAGAATGGCCTTTCATAAGTCACTGAGTTTTCCAAGGTTTCTGAGAGATACCCTTGCAAGGTTCGTGTTTTAACAGGATTTTCTTGGCTGCTGTGTTGACATGCACAGAGACAGTTAGACCCTACTGAAGAGGCAGGTAAGAAAGGGTAGTGTTGTGTACTGGAAAGTGCTTAAGAAAGGTATGAGGTGTGCATACAGAACTTTTGGATGTGTCCTGAAGGAAGAGTTGGTCAGAGAGCTGAAGAATTAAAAAGAGAGGTCAAGGAAGTATGCAAGAATAACCCCAAGGCTATTAGTCTGAGAAATCAGAAGGATGTCATTAAGAGAAACCGAGACTGATGAAGAGGGTGTTTGGGTCAGGATGATGTGATTTCGGTTTAGGAAGTTAAGCTTCAAATAGCTATGAATGGAAGGAATGGTTGGATAGGTAAGATTAGGCTTTGCAACATGACATCTGTTGGTGATGTAACAGAACAAGGTTAAGTAAAGAGATGTCTGACTACAGTAAGCTTGACTCCATTCAAATGGGAAGTTCAGTGTCTGCCTGATACTGCAAGAGAGACAAATGATAATTTTAGAATTTTATGAAAAGATAGTATCCAGCATAAAAGAAGAACATGTTCAGGTTTCCCCCATGGTAATAGACTTTCAATGGAGCACTGAGTTGTGTGGAGTATACCAGCTCACTAGAGTGATGGTGGGGTTGTGGACAACCTGATGCATGAGATGCCAGGAGTTTCTGTGTTGGGAGGGTTGGTATATTCACACTGGAAGGAATAGGTTGTCAAAGGGACCTTATATCTGAATGATCTTTCAGGAAAAAGTTAGAGTCCTCCAGAAACCAAAAGTTGGGAAGTACTAAGATATAGATCTCTCCCTTCCTTGTACCAAGAAAACAGAGAAAGGAGTCTCACCTTCCAGAAGCTGAGATTTCGGATGAGTAAGGCAAACATTAATAATTCTCCTGAATTCACTTGCTATTGACTTACACTTACTGCATATTTTCACTGCATAAATGAGTGATGACTTCCAAATGAGCTCAGGGACCTTTTGCTGGTGTGTGGAGACTCATTTGGGTGGGATGATAAAAGGAATCGGTGATGTTTAGAATATGATTTTAAATCTATTTTTAAATGACTTTGTGTTTGTAAATTGTATACATGCAAGGGAGACAGACAGATTGATAGGTAGGTAGGTAGATAGATAGATAGATAGATAGATAGATAGATAGATAGATAGACAGGCATATGAATAGATCAAGTACATAGAGGTATGAGGACATCTTGGTAGGGGACAGCTCTTTCTATCATTAGGGTCCCAGGGATTAACCTTGGGTCATCAGACTATATGAAGCACCTTTACCTAGTATTCTATTTTCTTCTCTGATGCTATGGTAAAACAAATTGTACCAGAAAATTCTTTTACTTGCAGGCCTCAATTCACCCCTGAAGGAAGCCATAAGGAATGTCAGGCAGAAATTCAAAGCAGAAAACACTGAGATATGAGTCTTGCTGTCTCCTGTGGTTCAGTAAAGCTCAAGTATACTCAGACATTTTCCTTATAGTCCCGGACTAGCTACCCAGGGAATCATAGGGCCTGTGGTGGACCGGGCCCTCCTTCATCAGTACCAATCAAGATAGTCCCTCACAGACATGCCTAAGATGAACTTGTTAAGGACAATTACCCATTTAGAGTCCTTTCTCACGTGGTTCTAGGCTAAGTCAAGTTGACTAGCCACTAGGACAGCCACTGAGACATCCCATCAGTGTGTGCATGCACACACACACACACACACACACACACACACACACACTTATATGTAATCACTATCTATCTAATCTGCATAACTCTCTCTACTTATATATGTATATATATGTATACATATATCCTGATATATATATCAGAAGAGGCTATGTCAGTCAGATTGAAGGAAAAGACAAAGGTGGCCTTGAGAGAGCTTCAGGCTCACTGACAGAGCCTGCATGTTGGAAGGCAGGGATGGTTCTGGTTTCCTGGTTGAGCCTAATCTCATCTTATGCTGATGCAATCATTCTGCCTGTGCATTTTGTCTTTAGGGAGAAGAAATGAGAATGTGTGTATTGCAAGACCCATCCTGTGTTAACAACTCAGGGCCAGGTGACTTTGCTGCAGGCTTGGGAAGAGACTGTGAGCAACACAGAGGGGGACTGTTGTCTCCACAGGAGTCACATGATTCCAGCGTGAGACTCCAGGGAAGGCATTCTGTTTCAATGGCAAGAGTGATGGAGCAGGGTTTATGCTCAAGCAGAAATGTCAGGAGTTGCTATGGAAACATCCCAGGTAGGTTGGTTAGTGCGATGAGCAAGGACCATTGAAAGTAAGTGTCTCTGAAGATTCTCAGAAATTTTCTATGAAAACTGAACTTTGTACAGCTAGTAGGGAGAAAATTGGAACTGTTGAGATTCAGCTGTCAATAGCAGGTAGCGGTTTGCTCCTACTGGCCGCCATGACATCTCATGCAATTCCCAGCACGGATAGAACCAGACTAAGGTTCTAAAGTATAAGCCACATTAAAGGAGAAACTACGAGCTTCTGTTCTGTATTTACTCACAGCCCAGAAAGCCAAACCTGAGGGGATTATACTGTCTTTGCAGTATGTGCTGTGCATTTTGTGTGTGTGGGGGGGGAGGGGGAAATGTCACTTCATAAATGAATAGTGACTTTCAGAGTCTCCATTTCTTTCATTATTATTATTATTATTATTATTATTATTATTAGATATTTTCTTTATTTACATTTCAAATGCTATCCTGAAAGTTCTCTATGCCCCCCCCCACCATGCTCCCCTACCCACCCACTCCCACTTCTTGGCACTGGCATTCCCCTGTACTGGGGCATATAAAGTTTGTAAGACCAAGGGGCCTCTCTTCCCAGTGATCATCAACTAGGCCATCTTCTGCTACATATGCATCTAGAGACAGGAGATCTGGGGGTACTGGTTAATTCATATTGTTGTTCCACCTAAAGGGTTGTAGACCTCTACAGTTCCTTGGGTAATTTCTCTAGCTCCTCCACTGGGGGCCCTGTGATCCATCCTATAGATGACTATGAGCATCCCCTTCTGTATTTGCCAGGCACTGGCATAGCCTCACTTGAGATAGCTATATCAGGGTCCTATCAGCAAAATCTTGCTGGCATATGCAATAGTGTCTGGGTTTTGTGTCTGATTATGGGATAGATCCCCGGGTCGGGTAGTCTCTGCTTAGTCCATCCTTTTGTTTGAGCTCCAAACTTTGTCTCTGTAACTCCTTTCATGGGTGTTTTATTCTCTATTCTAAAAAGGAATGAAGTATCCGCACTTTGGTCTTCGTTCTTCTTGGTTTTCTTGTGTTTTGCAAATTGTATCTTTGGCATTCTAAGTTTCTGGGCTAATATCCACTTATCAGTGAGTGTATATCAAGTGACTTCTTTTGTGATTGGGTTACCTCACTAAGGATTATATCCTCCAGATATCCATTTGTCAAAGAATTTCATAAATTCATTGTTTTTAATAGCTGAGTAGTACTCCATTGTGTAAATGTACTACATTTTCTGTATCCATTCCTCTGTTGAGGGACATCTGAGTTCTTTCCAGCTTCTGGCTATTATATATAAGGCTGCTATGAACATAGTGGAGCATGTGTCCTTTTTACCAGTTGGAACATCTTCTGGATATATGCCCAGGAGAGGTATTGCAGGATCCTCTGGTAGTACTATGTCCAATTTTCTGAGGAACCGCCAGACTGACTTCCAGAGTGGTTGTACCAGCTTGCAATCCCATCAGCAATGGAGAAGTGTTCCTCTTTCTTCACATCCTCGCCAGCATCTGCTGTCATTGGAGTTTTTTATCTCAGCCATTCTTACTGGTGTGAGGTGGAATCTCAAGGTTGTTTTGATTTGCATTTCCCTGATGATTAAGGAAGTTGAACAATTTTTTCAGGTGCTTCTCAGCCATTTGGTATTCCTCAGTTGAGAATTCTTTGTTTAGGTCTGTACCCCATTTTTAATGGGGTTATTTGAATTTCTGGAGTCAAGCTTCTTGAATTCTTTGTATATATTGGATATTACTCCCCTATCAGATTTAGGATTGGTAAATATCCTTTCCGAATCTGTTGGTGGCCTTTTTGTCTTACTGACAGTGTCTTTTGTCTTACAGAAGCTTTGCAATTTCATGAGGTCCCACTTGTCAATTTTTGTTCTTACAGCACAAGTCATTGCTGTTCCGTTTAGGAATTTTTCTCCAGTGCCTGTATCTTCAAGGCTTTTCCCCACTTTCTCCTCTATAAGTTTCAGTGTCTCTGGTTTTATGATGAGTTTCTTGAACCACTTAGACTTGACCTTAGTACAAGGAGATCAATTCGCATTCTTCTACATGATAACCTCCAATTGTGCCAGCACCATTTGTTGAAAATGCTATCTTTTTTCCACTGGATGGTTTTAGCTCCCTTGTCAAAGATCACCATAGGTGTTGGTTCATTTCTGGGTCTTCAATTCTATTCCATTGATCTACCTGTCTGTCGCTATACCAGTACCATGAAGTTTTTTTTTTTTTTTTTTTTTTGTTTGTTTTTTTAATCACAATTGCTTTGTAGTACAGCTTGAGGTCAGGCATGGTGATTTCACCAGAGGTTCTTTTATTGTTGAGAATAGTTTTTGCTATCCTAGGTTTTTTATTATTCCAGATGAATTTGCAAATTGCCCTTTCTAACTCAGTGAAGAATTGAGTTGGAATTTTGATAGGGATTGCATTGAATCTGTAGAATGCTTTCAGCAGGATAACCATTTTGAATGGTGTTGTTTCCCTAATTTCTTTCTCAGCCTGTTTATCCTTTGTGTAGAGAAAGGCCATTGATTTGTTTGAGTTAATTTTATATCCAGCTACTTCATTCTCATCTACTCCTAGTATCCATAGGTTTGGTCTTTTCATTGTGTCCTGGATTTCCTGGATGTTTTGAGTTAGGATCTTTTTGCATTTTGCATTTTCTTTGATTGTTGTGCCCATGTTCTCTATGGAATCTTCTGCACCTGAGATTCTCTCTTCCATCTCTTGTATTCTGTTGCTGATGCTCACATCTATGGTTCCTGATTTCTTTCCTAGGGTTTCTATCTCCAGAGTTGTCTCACTTTGGGTTTTCTTCATTGATTCTACTTCCCTTTTTAGGTCCTGGATGGTTTTGTTCAATCCCATCACCTGTTTGGTTGTGTTTTCCTGTAATTTTTAAAGGGATTTTTGTGTTTCCTCTTTAAGGACTTCTACCTGTTTAGCAGTGTTTTCCTGTGATTCTTTAAGGGCTTCTACCTGTTTAGCAGTGTTTTCCTGTATTTCTTTAGGTGAGTTATTAAAGCCCTTCTTAAGGTCCCCTGCCAGCATCATGAAATATGATTTTGAATCTGAATCTTGCTTTTCGGGTGTGTTCAGGTATCCAGGACTGGCTGAGGTGGGAGTCCTGGGTTCTGATGATGGTGAGTGGTCTTGGTTTCTGTTATTAAGATTCTTACGTTTGTCTTTTGTCATCTGGTAATCTCTGGAGTTAGTTGTTATAGCTGTCTCTGGTTGGAGCTTGTTCCTCCTGTAATTCTGTTAGCCTCTGTCAGCTGTACTGGGAGTCCAGCTCTCTTCTGAGTCTCAGTGGTCAGAGTACTCTCTTCAGGCAAGCTCCCCTGTTGCAGGGAAGGTGCACAGAGATCTGGCGTTCAGACTTGCCTCCTGGTTGAAGATGAAGGCCTGAAACAGGGCCTGTCGCAGAAGATGGGTTGCCTCCACAGTCTGTGTGCTCATTTGCACAGACTGCTCTGGGGGTCGCAGTCCTCCTGGGCAGCCACCTCTCCTCTGGTGGGGAAGTTGCCCTGATGCCTGCAGCCTGAAACTGGGGTCTGTGTGGCTTCTGTCTATCCCAGAAGCTGTGTTGCTTCTGCAGTCTGCTGGCTCACCCTCTGCCATCTGCAAGCTGATCTGCGCAGACTGGTCTCAGAGGGACCTGGGAGACAAGATGGCTTCCTTACCTGCTCTGGGGGGTCGTAGCCCTCTAGGGCAGCCACCTCTCCTCTGGTGGGGAAGGTGGCCTGATATCTGCAGCCTGAAACAGGGGTCTGTCCCAGAAGCTTTGTGACTTCTGCCTGTCGCAGAAGCTGTATTGCTTCTGCAGTCCGCTGCTCTCCATTTCAACACTCTAGAATTTATATACATTTTCCTCAATAGACCAGCCAGTTTTAATGAGAAAAGGATGATGCCATATTGGGAGAGTATGTGAATTTGGTTATATAATAGGTATAAATTTGGGAAAACTATCATATAGCATGATTATGAAATGTTTGAATTTTCTGAGAAAGGAAAAGTGTTCTTACCACACCCCCCTCCACACACACAAGTGCCTAAGTGTGATAACAGATGTTTCAATCTACTGGATTGTGGCAGAAATTTTATATTTATGTAAAAGTATCATATTGTGTACCTTAAGCTTACTTATTTTTTGTTTGTCAATTATATCTCAATAAAAGTGGAGAGAACTCATGTTCTGCCTCCAACTTGGCCCTGATCAGCTGGAGTCAGAGGACTGCTGTGTGTTCTCTTTAAGAACAGAGTTTTCGGCTCTGTTAGACTTGGAGTTGGGTGTAAGTGATTTTTTTCCCATTTTTTATTAGATATTTTCTTTATTTACATTTCAAAAAGGATGGGTGTAAGTGATCTTAAGGGGGTCATAGCAAGGCCAGGAAGTGATGACAACAAATGTGACACAGGGGAGAAGTGGAAGAGGGAGAATTTGTGCACTGCCAGCTTGAGAATGGTAGACATGTCAGCCAAACCCTGCTGCAGTCCAGCCTGAAATCCTGACTTCAATTAAGAGTGTAGTAGAAGTCTGGAAATCTGCCCTAGGTGTCAGCTTTTCCTTTATACACGTACAGTTGTGTGCACATCTGTATATGTTTTATTGATTTGAGTGTCTTCCTCAGTTTTCTTGCTATGAGGTGTGACAGTGTGAAAGGGTTAGGAATAGTAAGAGGTGACATTTAGCAGAAGGTGGTAAGGTCATGGGGCACTGCCCTTGGTAGTAACTAATGTGGTCTTCAAGGGGCGACAGTTGGTCTCTGTAAGACAAGGTTGTCACGAAGTGCCCTTGCATCCCTCTGGCTGCCTGACTTGCCATGTAATCTCCCCCTGCTGCATGTGTTCTGCCACAAGCCATTTACCAAACTGGGAAGCATTCCATCAACCTCTGTAGAGGCAGGACATGTACTGGTGTTATACTCCCAACTTCCAGAACACTTGGATAATGAAACTTGTTTTCTTTACAAAGTCCCCAGCCTTGGGTAATTTTTTTAAGGTACTAGAAAATATGCATTCATGTATGTGTGTGTGTAGACTTGTTTATGAAGATATGTGTTTATGTATATAAATTTTTGTATTACTCAGTGAATAGAAGTTTATATATGAAGAATAATGTTTGCATTAAAATGTGAAAATATACCTTAAAACAGTGGTTCTCAAGATTCCCAATACTGCAACTCTTTAATACAGTTCCCCAAGATGTGATGACTCTCATACAGAAATTTATTTTCATTGCTGCTTCATAGGTGTACTTTTGCTGAAACTATGAATCATACTATAACTGGCTGTATTTCCCGATGGTCTTATACAACTCCTGTGAAAGGGTCGTTTGACCCCCAAAGGTTGACTCACAGGTTGAGAACCATTCCCTGCCTTAAAGACTAGTCTGTTGTTGTATCCTACGGGAAACCTGAAGTCCAAGCAGCTTTCTCAATTGATGCTGGCTTGACATTTTACACAGTAAGGAAGGGCAGGGGTATGTATTTTTGTGGTTTGGCTAGGATAAGAGTATTTGTCTGTAATTGCGGCGAAACTTTCAGTTGGAGGCTGTTCTCGTTTTCATGCCCATGGCTTAGGTTTGCTGGAGTAATCTCGTCTAATAACTGTGAGACCAGGACTTTGGAGAGCTGTTTCTGCAAGCCCTGTGGTTTGTTGGTTAGTCACGGATTCAGAGGTAAGTGAGGTAAGAAAGAAAGGCAAGGAAGTATGTGTGTGGGTGGAGAGGGAAGTGTGGTCAGAGTCAGGGGCAAAGGTGAAACTGAGACTCCCTTATCCTGTCTATTCCAGTTGTTTTTAGGACAACCTGTTATTTATTTTTTTGTTAGTGTCTGATAGAGAAACACATATGAAAGGTTACATGTCATTTTTTCTTAAAGATAAGGTGAAATTCTCACACTATTGTCTTGAGAGGTTAACATGGATTTCATGCTTTCTGCTTAAGTATCTAGAGGTCAGGGAAGACACATCAGGAGTCAGATTGCTATTCCCGGAGCTGGATTAATTAGAATGCCTATTACATAGAGATTACGTCTTTAAAAGTCCCGTTCCTTGGTTCCTGAGATGCGCTGTGCCTGTGAGTTCTCTCTCGCAGAGATGCAGTCCCTTCCACTATGCCTGAGAACAGTATGACATGGGGGTCACACTCAGCAGTCACAACATCTAAAACGTATTGATCCCACTGTTAATTATCTAAAATAGATGTTTAGTGTTGTTTGCTTGGCTGCTGGTCCCGGAGGTGAGAGCGGTGGACAGGCACTCATTGCTAAACAGAAAGGACAGAGTTCAGTGCTGGGAAGGAAGGGGTCGCCCAAAGGCACAGGGTGTGCGTGGAGTGTATGTGTGGGAGGTGTTTGGGAGGTGGTGGGATGGGTCATTTGGGAAATTATTACTCACTGCCCAGGTTGCCTGTAAACTGATGTTTGCTAGACACTGTGTTGAAATGGAAAACCCACAAATGGTTTCCCCAAGCCTCCGTAGTATTAACTACCCTCATTGGCCACAAGCCACTTGACTTTAGTGGATTATCTGGCTTGGACTGCTGGGGAAAATGTCCCACCTCCCCCTCTCTGACTTACCATCACTGGCTTTTTGGAGTTTTTGTCATGGTGTGATCTTTTTTTTTTTCTTTTCCAGATTTGTGAACAGTCCTTAATTCACCAGAATCCAATCTAACACCATTTAAGAAGCGGCATTCCATGTTAGGCAGGTGAAGTGCCAGCTCCTAGAGGCACAGAGATAATAATCTAGGTCATTTTACCACCCAGTGCAATAGCATCTTGGCAACGCAGACTAATCAAAAACCAGCTACAGTAAGCAGCATGACGCACTGGCTTCAGCCCTACGGAGATCCTCCCTGCCCTGGGCCCTGTGTTTCTTTCATCCTCTCTCTGTCGCACAGTACTTGCTGATCATGTGGGAGTGGGTGTGCTGCAGATGTTCTGTGATGTCACGTAGTCCAATAAAGAGGCAGGGGTGCTTCGTAGCTTCCAGAAGGATACTGAGGAGGAAATAACAAGTGGTGCTCTGAAGCCCAACCAACTCTGTTTTTTAAAGAAGAAGCTCCATTTTGTACGAGACCTGACTCCAGTTCCAGGATGAAAACCACGAAGTCCACTTGAGCAAACATCATACGGCAGCTGCCCAGACTAGACTCCCGGACCCTACCCCTAGCAACGGCCAGTCAGGCTACACCGGCAGGGCCAAGGTACATATGACCTAAGACATCTTGCAGAAAATAGAAAATCTGGCCATCCTATTTGTCAGGTGGTTTTGCCCCCTGTGTTTGGTTCCTGCAGTTTACGTCAGAAATGCAGTTTTAAAAATATTAACTTGCTGACCCCTATGGAAATTCACCAAGCTTGTTGTAACCACTCATTTGTGACCCACTGTCATGGTGCAGGTGAGAGCCCTTGATCGCAATAAAGACCCTGTGTGTTTGCATCGGAACTGGCTCCTTGGTAGTCTTTAGGGTCCCTGAGACTTGGGCATAACAGTGCTAAGATGACGTAGTACAGACAGAAGCCCTGAGCATTCTGTCATATGAGTTCCTTTCTTTACAAAGGAGATACTTTGAAGCGAAGCAGCAGCATATTACAGTACGTTCAGCATCTCTTTTGCCATCTCCATTGCCTGTGCTTATAACTGAAAGGCAGATTCCGTTGTGTTTGTGTTGTTGTTGTTGTTGTTTTGTTTTTGCCCCACCCCCCCGCTTCTATTTGCTATCAGTTGAGAATATTATAATGTGGAGGTAGGGGCAGAGGTGAGGTGGGGGCACATGGGGGTTAGCCTGGCTGAAGATGAGGTTGGATTTCTGTTTGAAGGGTTTTTCCTTTAGAAAATATCCTAGGGTTTCCATGCTGTTATTTTGTTCCCACTTTGACGCTGTTTGTTTTTATTATTTTCTTTCTTTCTTTCTTTCTTTCTTTCTTTCTTTCTTTCTTTCTTTCTTTCTTTCTTTCTTTCTTTCTTTCTTTCTTTCTTTCTTTCTTTCTTTCGACTTTTCAAATTGTTAACTTTATTTAAATTGAAAAAATATTTCTTAAAACTACATTTAGCGTCAAGATCACTGATGAAAATCACCAGTATTTTTAAGGCAGAAACATTTATGTTAACAAAACTAGTTTTTACTTTGGAGCATCTAATATTTGTGTGTGTGTGGGCGGGTGTTTTGCTGACTTTGTCTGGGTACCGTGAGCATGCACTGTCTGTGGAGACCAGCAGAGGGCGCAGAATACCCTGAAACTAGAGCTGCAGAGAATTCTGCTGAGAATCAAACCCAGGTCCTCTAGGAGAGCAGCCAGTGATCTTAACAGCTCATCCATCTCTCCAGCCCCTGCTCCTGTCATTTTTGAGAAATAATGCTTAAATTATAAAAGGGTGGAAATGTTGTAACAAAATTATTTATTTGCAAGTAAACTGTAGTTAGTTTTTCTCTGTTGGAAAGGTGGTTAGCATCGATTTAGAAATAAATCCACAGGGCTACTTTTCTCTGTGGTGACTTGCAGGGGGAGAACAAAAGCCACACAGTATTCTTTGGGGTCACCCTCCAAGCATTAAAGTGGAAGAGGGTCAAACCAAGCCACCATGTTCACAGCCAGTTGGTGCCCTGGGGATTTCTGTAAGTGGATTCATGCAGTTCACCTCTGACTCCAGAGTCTCCCTGTTGAGTTCTGTTCCCTCGAGCCTCAAGGCTGCTCCTTTATCTCTACCCTGGCTCCGACTCACATACCAAGCTCTTCACCCTTCATTTTTCCCTGCGGTTTTCCTTGCCTTCATTCACAGGAGGCAGTTGGGAGTGGAGGTCGAGGGACATTCTCTGGGACTTGTTACTGAACAACAACAACAACAACAACAACAACAACAACAGCAACAACAAAGGCACATGCCACAAAGACAGCTTCAAATCTGCGTATCAGGTATTGTCCCATCCCTAAAATATGCTGTGCTGGGCTTCCTTTTTCCAAACTAAGACCTTCCCTGTTTTCTTCTGTGTCGATTTATCCTCTTTTTACATAAGTTTGAATCCCACTGTGCCGTGCCAAGTAACACCTCACTTTAATATTCAGAAAAAATGCAACCCCCTTCAAGGTAGGAAATTTTCTTTCTTAGCACATGAGTCATGCATAATTGGGGAAAAATGTGTTTCCTGCTAGAGCTGGGTGGAACTTTATAAATGCCAGTTGGATCAAGGTTAAGAGCATTAAATCGTTCTTCTTGTCTTTCTGGCTGCTTGTTACAGCCATTGTTTCATTTTTTTGTATTCTTTCTCTCTTACCCCTCTCTTCCACTCTCTCTTACTCTTCCACCCCTCTCCCCACCTCTCTCTTCCCCTCTCCCCACTCTCTCTCTCTCTCTCTTTCCCTCTCCCCCTCCCATCCCCTCTCTCCTTCTCTCTCCTTCCCTCTCCCTCCCCCTTTGTGCACTTGAATATAGTTCCACATATGCAATCCCTGTGTAAAAGTCAGAAGACAACTTTGGTGACAGTCCTTCATCTCTTTGGAGACAGGAAGCTATGTCTAGTTTTCTACCTGGTGTGCGTGCCAGGCTACTGACATGCAAGGCTCTTGGGACCTCCTCTCACCGTAGCCATGTCTACCTAGGGGTGCCAGGATTACAGAAACACACTCTGCCAGCTGCCTCTATGGGGATTATGGGGATTCGAACTTGGCCCCTGATGCTGGCACAGCCAGTGTTTTATCGACTGAGTGGTATACTCAGCTCATATATCAGTTATTGAAATGTGGGATGGTGGGCTAAAATTCTGGAGTTATTGTTTTTCAGCCTATGGGTTATGGTTACTAGGCACATTTGAATATAAAATGTCCTGCGCATGCTCATGCGTTTGAACTCCTGGTCTTCAGCTAATGATTGTATTGAGAGGGGTGGAGTAAATGGATCACCAGGAAGGGTGGCCCTATGGTTATAGCCTGGCTATCGTTTCTGTCAGAATGCTTTGATGATCTTTTGACATGTGCGTAAGTACAGTCACATTCCCAGCACTGTGGACCAAGGTGCTTCAGCTATCATTCATCTCCTGCCATGAGACTCATTGCCTAGCACTGCTCAAACCACAGGCTAAACTATTCTCCCCTCAAATTGCTTCTGGTCAGAGAGTTGGAACCAGCAATGAGAAAAGTAATGAACACATATGATTTACTTCGTTTGCTCCTATATACTTCACGTGTACATGCAATTCCCAAGTATGTATCACTGATCAGTAGGGATAGTTTCTGGCAAATGTATTGTTAGACTATTTCACCACTAAGTGGTTACCAGAAATGTTTGCAAAAGTTTTCTTGATAGCTCACTACAAATCTAGGTTATATTCTAATCTTATGAAACCACTGTCATTCTGTGGTCCACTAGTGGTTCACAGATGTCATTATGTCACATAGAACTGTGTGTCTGTATGTATTCATTAACCTGTGTAGTTACTAATTTCAGAACTTTTTGGTATTTGGGGTAAATATATATTTCTATCTAGTATTATTATTTATAGTCTAAAGGTTTTCATTTAACATCTTTAAACAATTTATTTTTATTATTTTAAAATCATTTGTATGTATGCATAGGTGTGTGCATGCGAGAACAGATATCCTCAAGAGCCCAGAAGAAGATGTTAGATCCTGAGAGTTGGAGCTGCTGGCAGTGGTGAGCTGTCTGAGGTGGGGCTGGGAACTGAACCCAGAGCTTCTGCAACCACAGCACAGCTCTTGGCTGCTGAGTCATCTCGCTTAACAGTTTTTATTAATTAATCTAGATGGAGATAGATTAAAGGTTTATAAAATGTGAGATTATTGATTGATAAGCTTGTTTTTAGCACTTTAAATGTTTTGCATTTGTCTTCTTTCTTTGACTTTCATAAGAGTCCAGGAAATTCGACCTTTCCCTTGTTCAGTATCTGTATTCTCTGACTGCTGTTAAGATATCCCCTTCATTGTCAGCCTCATCAGCTTGGTTATGACATAGGTTGCAGTAAACTTTAGAAGATTTTTTTTTGTTCTTTGAGTGGAATAGGTTCTTGTATATAGGTTTTTTCCAAACTTAGAAAAATGTTGAAATTTGTGTAGGTTTTAGTATCTCCTTGGAAATTGATTTAGATTTATTTCTTCATTATGTAAATGGCCCAATACCTTTTGTTTTCGAGAAAGAGATTTTCTGTGTTTATTTACTATTCTTATACAAGATTCCATAATAGATATTTTTAATTTAAAAAATACTTATTTTTGGATTTTGAACTCTAGAACAATTAATTCTAATTAACTTTAATTAGCAATTTTGCTGGATTTTGTACATTAATGTTAGGGAAAGTATTTCCACTTAAAGGTTTCAGGTTCTAATAGAGGCAACGTCTTTAGGTTGTAGGAATGAAATATTAAACTCATACTCATATTGTTTCTTTTCTTTTCTTTTAATTTATTTATTTTTATTCTTTAGTTTATCCCCTTCCAACTGTTCCAAATCCCCCCCACGCCCTGTTTGCAAGAGGATGTCCCCTCCCCCAACCCCTAGACCTCCCCCAATCCATGGGACCCCAAGTCTCTCAAGAGTTAGGTGCATTATCTCTGACTGAGTCCAGACCTGGCAGTCCTCTACTGTATATATGTCGGGGGGCCTCATATCAGCTGATGTATGCTGCCTGGTTTGTGGATCAGTGTCTAAGAGATCCTGGGGATCCAGGTTAGTTGAGATTGCTGGTCCTTCTGTAGGGTCACCCTCCTTCTCAGCTTCGTCCAGCTTTTCCCTAATTCAATCACAGGAGTCACCACTTTCTGTCCATTGGTTGGGTGTAAATATCTGCATCTGATTCTTTCAGGTGCTGGTTGGGCTTTTCAGAGGGCAGTCACGATAGGCCTCTTTTTTGTAAGCACAACATAGCATCAGCAGTAACAGTGTCAGGCCTTGAGGCCTCCCCCTGAGCTGGATCTCAATTTGGGCCTGTCACTGGACTTCCTTTCCCTCAGGTTCTTCTCCATTTTTGCTCCTGCAGTTCCTTCAGACAGGAACAATTCCGAGTCAGAGTTTTTGACTATGGGATGGCAACCCCATCCTTCCACTTGATGTCCTGTCTTTTTACTGGAGGTGGGCTCTACAAGTACCCTCTCCCCACTGTAGGACATTTTATCTAAGATCCTTTCCTTTGAGCCCTGAGAGTCTCTCACCTCCCAGGTCTCTGGTACATTCTAGAGGATCCCCCCATCTCCTACCTCCTGAGGTTGCCTGTTTACATTTTTTTCTGCTGGCCCTCAGGGCTTCAGTCCTTTTCTCCCCCCAATACTTTATCATGTTCCCCTCTTCCCCTCCCTGTAGCCTTCCCCACGCAGGTCCTTCCCTTCTTCACCTGTGATTACTTTCTTCTCGTCCCAAGTGGGATTGAGACATACTTACTTGGGCCCTTTTGTTTTTTAACCTTTTTGAGTTCTGTGGATTGTATCCCGGGAATTCTGTACATTTTTGGCTAATAATCACTTATTAGTGAGTACATACCTCACTAATGCATGTCCTTTTGGGTCTGAGTTACCTTTCTCAGGATGATAATATTTTAGATTTTTCATACAATATATTTAATCAGATTCCTCATTTTGATCTATCCAACTTCATATTCTTTTTCTCTCTTAAAAAGTGTATACATGCATGTGCATATCACACACACACACACACACACACACACACACACACACACACACACACACTTTGAAGTCTATTTGTAAGAGGATGTTGTTTGAAGAAAAGTACCAACTGTCTTTCAAGCCAGCTGTGGTATTTTATATGTGTGATGATGCCAGAGTTTGGGATTTGTACCATTCCAAAGGAATAATACCTACAAGTAATTTGCATTTCTTAATGACATGCTAAAGTGTTCTTTTCAAGTTTTCGGCTTCTGAATGCTTTATTGGAAGGAATGCTCAGAAAGACCTTTTGCTCATTTTTAAAAATTGATCATTTTATTTTAAATTGATCATTTTATTTTCTTTTTCTCACTGTTGAATGTTAAGAGGTCCATATGTTTGTGTGAAGTGTCTTTTGTCAGACGCTCCTCTGTAAATACATCCTCCACATCCAGATTTGTCTTATTCTTATTGACATTTCCTTTCACAGAGCAGAAGTTTTTAATTTTAATGAAGTTAACTTATCAGTTATTCCTTTCCTGGATAAGAGAACAGTTTTTGAGAGAGGGGGCCACACCGTTCTTATCTCTGCTTTTTGCTGCTGCTTTTGGAGTACGAGAGAAATGGGTTAGTGCCCTCCCCTGACCAAATAACCTCTCCTCTAAACAGGATCCATGTTTTTATACTAATAACAAGAATTGAATGGATTTAATAAGCAGAAGAATGCCAACAAGCGATTATACTTGCTAATCAAGATGACTCAACGCTCTGACTCATGGTCCTTGCTGTTTTTCTCCACCCTGGGATACTTTCCCTTTATCCATTGTCCTTGCGTCAGATGTAAATAACTTTTTCTGCTCAGATGGACAATCTATACTCTTCTGGCACGACTGAATTCTCCAGATTTATCTACGGCAGTTCAGAGATGATCTGATTCCTCATTATGCAGAACCTAGACTAGATAAGGAAACTATAGTTGTATGGCTTTGTTTTATGCATGAGATCCATTCTTCATCATCTCTCTATAGGATTGATTCTACTGTAAGAGCAAATGCTTGATGAGAGATCAGAAAATGATAACAATTTTTATAAAAATAATGATGATCAATTGCTGATTTTTATTTGAATAAGTTCTAAGCTCCACTAACTAGCTTATGACTGAGTGCTCCATGCGTACGATATAGTGATGACAATACTTTTCAATATGAAAATGAGTTCTAGAATTGGTGTTGGGAACACATTTGCTTAGATGTTTTCAAAGGTTTAAAAATTGAATTGTGGGGGCTGAAGAAATGACTCGGTGGTTAGGAGCCTTGGTTATTGTTCTAGAGGGCCTGAGTTGATGTTAAAGAAATGATTTTAACCTGCCCATTCCAAGAATCCATGAACGGCAAATTAACTTTTGTTTACACCATAACTCTTTAATTGTATTTGGTTGATTTTTTTCCTTCATGTATTCATCTGAACTTTTTCTCAGTTAATTTTAGCTTTTGAGAATAAATCATATGAATTTACATTTTTACAATATTAATTCAAATATAAATTTGTTACAATTATTTATTGTCAACAAAGGCTGTAGAGGAATATGTGTGTTTTGTAAACTATTTTGTTTACATTTTATATTGTAAATACTACACTTTTGGAAGAGAATATACAATATAGATTTGGATTTATTTGTATTTTTGTAGCTGATAAAGACTAAGACAATTCTATACAAATAATTGTGAAATTTGTGGAAATTTAGAAGGCCTAAATAAATAACACAGATACATAAACTAGAGATTATTTAATAATCACTACATAATTGAAGTAACGAATAGTTTTTAGACACTTCTTTCTGATGTTTTACTTTAAGAGAGAGCATCATTACTAAGAATGACCTCACATAAGCAAAATTTACAATGAAAACAGACTTTCCTAGATTTCTTAACCAATGTTACCTTTATTAAAATCTTATTAAAATAATGTTTTTATACTAGGGTAGCCAACATTTTTAATATAACTTTTGTTATTATTAATCATCAAAAACTAATAAAATATAGCAAATTAGTTACTCTGTCCTAAATGTTCAAAGACTAGTCTCCATGTGGCAGTTGGTTTTCTGCTGTTTGAACCTTTTCCTCCTTTTTCTGTCTTGCTTATTTTAGCTGCCACCACAGTCTCTGCATTAATGTGCTTGTGTCAATGTGAGATCCTGGCTATATCAAACTTATTACTTCTAATTTGTTCTTGGGAAGAACAGCAGTTACCAAGCTTGTTAGAAATGTCTAAAATACAAGTTAATGGAATCTGATTAGGACTCTACTAATGGTAAAATGTATGAGATTTAATGGAGTTATGTTTTGGTAGTCAACACATAATGGATCATTAATAATTTATTTTCTGTTCTTATTATTTCATATTTAGCTTCATATTTGACTATAATTGAAGCTTGCCCACTCAATTTTAACAAAATGACCCTTGAATATATCCTTTATGCAACATAATAGTACATTTATATGTCTGTTTCCTGATTTACATTTTTTCCATTTCAAGAAACATGAACAACAAACTTGAACACGTCAAAACTGCTATTAATAACTCGAAATGCCTTTCTTAACTGTAAAATTAAAATATTATGCCAGGTATGGACAGGCTTAAAATTAGCAGCGACATGGTTGAAAACTTCTTTTCATTTTAAATGTAGGGGCCTAAAAAAATGTCACGTGGAACTTTGCCAGTTCCTCCTTAACAATGTGACTGTAGCTGCCATAATTAGTGCCAACTCTGCAGCACCTCTCAGAGCATGTTCATCTATGAGCAGATAATATGGCTCCTAGCTGAGTGGTCAGCGTGGCTGAGGGTCCATCACGGAGTTCTTCCAACTGTTGCCAGAGCAAAATGCCTCTCAGGTCAACTGAGCTCGCGTTGACATTGATGTTTCAACAATGGGGAAATGCTTTGACTCTAATGGATCATAATTCTCAAGAAAAGCTCTCGAGGAGTTGGGTTTTCAAAGTAAATCTTTCTATATATTGTAATGACTCTTGCTCTGATTTGGAATATAGATCTTAGCTTTTAGATCTTTGTCTAATGTTTTGGTGATACAATCACTTAATATCTACGTTAGTTATCATCTGCTTGTTGAGAATCCAAAGATCTATTTCATCATCTGAATTCCAGATGCAATAAACAACTACGTGTTTGCATGTTATTTGTTTCTACCTCAAACAAATATTGAAAGTAAAATGCATACTGCTATTCTCCTGAAACAAGCACTTATTTGCAACCAATTAATAAACGAAATCAGAAACCTGGAATCATTATTACCTTTTCATAACTTGAGCCCTCCAAATTAATTCCAAGTTCTAGCTAGTCAATGTCAGCAACTATATTACATATACATTCTTATTTCTACTCCCAAATCTTTAGTAGAGCATACAATTATATTTGTATTATATTTGATGTAGTTTCCTGTGCCCCAAACTGTGAAATTGTTCATAATAAAATTTTTGTCGCACAATATTCTTTTCCTTGCTTTATGTTTTGAAAGTTGTTATGTACATAGACATACAACAAAATGTACATGTTTAAATTATAAAATTATACAACTATTTTACTGACAATATCTTTGAACAGGTGATGTTTCATAAAAATATTTCCATTCAAATCTATCATTTACTTTTAAAGACATTTGTCTTTCACTCCCAGCTATTGAAATTACTTCTCTTCCCTCTAACGTCTTCTTTTCTAGTCAGAATTTTTCTTCCAATATGTATTTATTCCAAGTTAGCATCAACTGTCAACTTGATATAGCTTATATTTACCTGAGAAGGAAACTATTGTAACTATTATTTTTTGTTGTTCTGTATATTTGGTATAGACAATATTTTAATTATATCATGATATATACATCTCTTTTCTTAATGAGTCTCAATTCAATAATGTCTTTATCATGAAGGTCTGTGAGCACATCTGTGAGGTAGTATCTTGATGGCTAATTGATATCGGAGGACCCCACAACACTGTAGATGCTAAAATTCTCTGGAAGCTCATCAGGAGCCAATGAATGGAGATGAATGCCAGTTAGAGAGAGCAAGACAGAGCACCATTTCCTCAGGTTTTGTGCTTATAGTTCCAGGTTGTGTTCTTGTCCTGACTTCTCTCAGTGATGGACTGAGATCTGGAAGTAGAAGTCAAACAAATCCTTTCCTTCCTCTGAGTCGCTTTGGCTGAAATGTTTTATCACAGCAACAGAAAGGAAGAAAACTGCCCAAACTGTACATTTTGTATCTCTGTCTTCCTCAGTTGCTTATTTTCTTTGGAGACCTGTATAACTGTTATCAGTAACAGTCATGTCATAGCTTCAACATGCCGTTGCTGACATTTTTTCCATTAAAGAACTTAAACCATTTCTTTTATACTTTGCCTCAGGTAAATGCTTACCTTAGGACAAGGGCAGAAGGCATGCAGATTCTTTGACAAATAGAACAAGAATGGCTTCTAAATCCAGTTGCTCATATTATTACTACTGAAACTTCTTGAGCCTGGCTTCCACCATCCACATTGTTCTGAACAAGACTTCTCTTCCAGCCTCCTACAAGAATGGACCTTTAAGCTCTGCTTACACTATTCAACTGTCTTATTTTGTTTGTTTGTTTGGTTGGTTTGGTTTGTTTCGAGACAGGGTTTCTCTGTGTAGCCCTGGCTGTCCTGGAACTCACTCTGTAGACCCGGCTGCCCTTGAACTCGGAAATCTGCCTGCCTCTGCCTCCCGAGTGCTGGGATTAAAGGCATGTGCCACCACGGCCCGCCCACTATTCAACTGTCTTTCTAGTACAAAGTTCCAAAGTCTTTCACATTCCCTCTAAATAGAATTGTTAAGTCCTTCAGAGTAGCAGCCCACCATAGTACCAGTTTCTATATTAATCACAATTTTGCTGCTGTAACAAAACACTATAATGAAGGGAACTTGATTGAGTTCAAGAATGAGTTCCTTCAGGCTTACAGTTCCACAAGGATGAGAACCCATGACGGAGGGGAGGTAAGCATCAGACATGGCAGGGACGACAGCAATATGGAAGCTCATATCTTTAAATGTAAACATAGAATAGAGACAGCAAACAACATAGTTTTAAATTCTCAAAACACATCCAAAATGATGTTCTTCCAGCAAAGTTATACTTCTTAAACTTCTCCAAACTGCTCCACCGTCTGGGGACCAAGTGTTCAAACACTAGAGCCTGTGAGAAACATTCCCATTCAAAGTGTCACAGTGTCCTCCTGGCTTTCAGAATCTCTGTTAGAGTACATCTTTAAAATGTAATGGTATTGGGATGGGTTTGACTTTTTCAGTTGGTGCCTCTCCCTTGTAACTATTTTTTTGTTGTTGTTGATCTGTGTATTTGGTATAGACAATATTTTAATTATATCATGATATATAGGTCTCTTTTATTCTTGAAGTTTGGCATACTAAAATTTTAATCACTTCTTTTCCTATATTTGGAAAATGATTTGCAGCATTTTACTGAACATGTTTCCTATATGTTTAAATTGTTCTTTTTCTCCTTCTATGCCCATGATTTGAAGGTTTGTCCTTTTAAAATGTCCCCTTGAGGTCCAATGCCCTCTTCTAGTGTTCATGAAGACAGAGTACTCAAATACATAAAATATGTAAATAAATATGTCTTTACAGAGGTTCTCTAGATATCAAAAGTTCTGTTAGCATTTCCTTTTTATTATTTTTAATTTTTGTTGTCAAATTAGTATTCTAATTTATCCAGGTATCTCCAATCTCCAATCTTTGATGCTGTCTTCTAATTGGTTTTTTTTTCCTATTCGTGAAGCTACCAACTGATTTTTTTCCTTAGATTATTGAAATTTTAATTTCTTAAATTTTACCTTTGGTTTTACAATATTTCCATCTGTGGAACTTACAATTCTCTTTAAAATATTAACAACTATTTGTGTGTGTGTGTGTGTGTGTGTGTGTGTGTGTGTGTGTGTGTGTTTACCATGGCTTGTGTGTAAAGGTCAGGAAACAACTTTCAGGAATTGTTTCTCACCTTTTACCATGTGGGTTTCACACATATGTCATCAGGCTTGGTGGTAAATCTTTCATTGCTGATCTATCTCACCGGCTAAGAATTGATCATTCTTAGAAGATTCATGTTTCCCAAATTTTTCAGGGGACTTGGTTGGTTTGTTCATTTCTACATTAGAACTTACATGTCTGGAATTAAGTTATTGGTAGAATTTTGTAATACCCCTTGTTATCCAATTGTGCTATTTGTAATGCTCAAAACAGGGCTAAATTATAATAGGGTTGAGAATAGTTCTGTATCCATGGCACTGGATACAGTTTTGTAAACCACTGTGAACACGGAGTGCTGACTGCAGAAGCAACCAGAACTGATGAGCAAGACCAGCATGATAATGCAGCAGTAGCCAATGGAACACAATCACTCTTTCAACTAAAGAGCTTTTCTTGTTCTTTTTGTAGATAAAGGAACAAGGACATTATGGTACATAGTAAGATATTAATTACTAAGGGAAAGAAATAAAATCAAAGCAGTGTGAGACCAACAGTTGGTGTTAGAAAGAGTGACAAGAGAGTGAAAAGAAAGGAGGCTGATGGGGAGGATAAAGAAGGAAGGAGGCAGAAGCAGTGTGAGCTAAAGATAGAATGGGAAGGGAAAGAGAAGAATTGAAGCAATCAAGCAACCCAACAGGACCATGTTGTGGAGAGAGCCCCTCCACCTTGGCTTAACAAGTGCACTCTAAGGGAGAGAAACAGCAGGAGCAGAGGGATGTGCAGCAAAGCAGTTCACACAGTTAGATTCTTCTTCATGTTTATTTTATGTGTATATGTGTTTGGCCTACATATGTGTCTGTACATCATGTGTGTGTGGTGCCTGTAGTTGTCAGAAGGGGTTGTTGGATTCCTTGGGTCTTGACTTATAAACAGTTACAAGCTGAGGTGTGGGTGCTGGGAATTGAACCTAGGTCCTCTAGAAGAGCAACCAGGAGGCTCAACCACTAAGACATCTTTCCATCCCCTACAATGTAAGGCACTAAATGAAAGGATTATTTCCACGAAGGAAAGAAAACAGGAAAAATCAGAATAAAAATTTATTTTTAAACTGCTCTCTGTTACTGAATTTTCAACTCTAACCCTAACACTAACACACAAATACATACACACAAGCAAACAAACAAAGAAATAAACAAGTGGGTGGTTGGTAGGAATTTAGAATGGGTCCAGAAAGAGTGGGGGAGGGAAATGGAAAGTTAATGTGACCAAAATATGTTGTATGCATACATGAAATTATCAAATAATAAATACAAATATTATATTTAATTTTAAAAGCTTATGGTCAGAAAAGGGAAAGAAGTAGTAGGTAGGAAATGATATGGAAATGTATATTAAATTTTTCATTAACATTTTTAAATGTCAACAATAATAACACAAAATAATGTAAAGATAGAGAGGATTTCTTTTTTTGTTTTGTTTTGGTTTTTGGTTTTTCGAGACAGGGTTTCTCTGTATAGCCCTGGCTGTCCTGGAACTCACTTTGTAGACCAGGCTGGCCTCGAACTCAGAAATCCGCCTGTCTCTGCCTCCAGAGTGCTGGGATTAAAGGCGTGCACCACCACGCCCAGCTGAGAGGATGGGTTTTTATCACCAGGGATGGTACCTGTCCAGGCTGTGGAAGAAGACATAGCATAAGGTCATTGAAACTTTCTCTCTGTCTTTTAAGAGTTACACTTAACTCTATGGTCTATTTTTGTTTATTTTTATATCTTGTGCTAGGTAATTGAAGTTTGTTACTATTTTCACACGTGGGGCCAGTTTTCTCAACAGAAATTAGTGAAAGAATTATCTTTTATTTGTTGCTGAATTGCCTTTGCACTGTATTCACAAGTAGTTGTGGATAGTGTGATGGTGTGGGAGGTCTCCCAAGGACAGATCTGTTCTGCTGCTTGTGACAACCTAAATAATTCCACAGGTAATTGCTAACAATCAGAGAATAGCCTTTCACCTTTTTGTGTATGGAACACCGGGTGCTCAAATGTCCAGGGTAATTAACATGAACTATTGTTTTTTAGGTAGAGAAGGTGGCTGGTCCTAATTAGCATTGTTTGACTGATGAACAAGTCCAATTATAAAGGTTGAGACTCGTGCATGAGGATATTCAGGGTTCTCTTGCTCACTGAACTGAACACATTTTCTGGATGGCCTGTAGTCTACCTCTCTCCCGCCGCCTCCTCTCTCTCCCTGCCCCCTTCCCGCTCCCCCTCCTTCCTTCCCTCCGTCTCTCATTCCCAGCCTCCTTCCCTTCATTTTCTTGTTTCTTTCTCACTTAAGGAAAACGAAGAGAATCAACAGTGGGAGAAAGTTTTAATGTTTAACTGAGCTAGCTCGTCCATCCCTAACACTCACCACCATCCATCGCGAAGGGAGTTGAGCAACTTGAGGAACTCTACCCTTTTTCCAATCAATCAATCAACACAATTAGCTTCAATCAACATTGCGAGTTTCCTTTGATGCTGCTTTACTGTCCTGGCACATGGAATGAGGACGGGCAAAAACAAAATTAATAAAAACATTTTCTGTTTCTGTTTGCTTTCAGTTATAGAACTATTGTTAGTACAATTGCCTGCTGCTCATTTGGAAAATGTTGCTTTGGACCAAGTTATCACTAAATCCCAGATTTGAGTCTCAGCTCAGACTCACTAGCGACTAGCCTCTGGCATGCCTTTTGGATTCTTGTCTTAATATTTTCCCCAGGTCAACCGTCCTCTGTAAAGGTCCTATGCAGATTGCAGTTTCTATCTCTGTGTAGATACATCGCTTCATTTCTTTAAACTTCCACTGAGATCTGCCTTGGGTACAGTACTGCAGAGATTCTTTGGTGCGTTATTACATCACGGTGCTTGTATTCTGTGATTTGTACTATGTTCTGGGCCACATCAAAGACAGAAGAGCCATATGGAGTGTAACAGCGTAAATGAAAGGCAGCAGGAATTTGTCAGAAGCAGTTAACCTGAAGGCAGCATTGAAAGACAGGGGTCAGGCAAGGGGCAAGAGGTGGAAGTGCAGCTGAAGGAGGCAGGGATGAGGTGGGCACCGGGTCACAGAACAGTATTCTCTGTAGGAGAAAGATACTTTTAAGTCTTTGGGAAAAAAGTAATAAATATTTCACAAGCCTGCCAAGAAGAGCCAAAGGTGGAGAGTTATCTATTATCTAAAGACTTCCATATGGCTGCTTTTCTCCCACACCAGAAATGATGGGGGTGGCGGAGAGTCTTAGGTTATCTTGGCCATATGATTTTTTTTATTTGCCGTGATGGAACTGGGCTTGAAACTAGGAAGAACTGTGCACAGTTGACAGTGCTAATGAATAACGAATGAATGTTTTTCTCACTGCTCATTGAACCCTATGAACTTGGAACACAGGTAAATAGTATAAACATTACCTGGTAGTCACTAATGCAGAAAATAAAAGTATTTGTGCATGATCAGTGGAATATACAGATGCTTTTGTCTTTGAAAATCCCCAGTAGATCTGGGTATGGGCATTCTCCTTCCTTCAGTCTCAGGATTTCTTACCTGGTGCCCCTTTCCTAACCACACACAGTGCCTAAAGCATTCTTGTCACAGGAATGTCAGTCTGCGATGCTAGTGGCAGACAGCTGGGAAAAGGTGGCTTGTTTGACAGCAGCTACTTGTATGCCTTAAGAGAGTGAATATGGAATTAGCTCAGAGAGGAACAGAAGGTGTTGATGGAAGAGAAGATTGTTGGAACAGAGGTCGCTAAGGTGAAAAATTACATCCTGTTGAATATAGGACCTGTATATATATGGTTCTGTGTGGCCATCTGGTAATGAGTTAACGCTCTCATCACTGAGGTGACACACAACAGTAGACAGAAAATACTGAAAGTCTGGCCACTTGGCTCAATACATGACTTTGATGTTTCTGGTTCTATAGCTCTTACAAATGTTTTTTTTTTTTGCCTTAGTTTCCTAAGCCATAGAACGGGGATCATAACAGTATATCCTGCCATGGCTATGATTAAGTATTGGGAATAGGGTCTAAGTGTAAGTGATATCAACTCTTACCTCACTGTATTTAATAATTGCCAATATCTGTGCTGGTAGTTTGCCTCCACAGTGCATTTTGCCTTCAGTGGAGTTGGTTGCTAAGTTACATCATTACTGCAGACCACGCAGACTTAAAGTTTTCATCTGATGACTTCAGAGATTTGTCTGCAGTTCCAATAAGATTGGTGTCTGTGTTACATTTGTTGCTTGTGAACTAATAAAAGGATGTAGTACACATTGAACAGGATTTACTAAGTGTCTTGCAAAAGGCTTTTGTTAGTGTTTGTGGTATGGTTTTACTAAGTACCTGGAGAAAGGACTCACTTTATGACTTGTACCTCACGTAGATCCTGCTACTGCACTGACCATGCTGGGGCGAGGCTGACCCATCCCGCCTAGAAGGAGACACAGAGGAGACAGGGTCTGCACCACAAGAAGATGAAAGGGCGACCCTTGAAAAGCATGTCTGCGGAGTTTATTTTAAACAGTCAAACTTTTCTGGTTCTAAAACATAGAGGTCATATTAAAAATTAAAAAGTAGAAATTCTATTTACATGGCAATTTTTGTTCCTGTGTGGAACTGCAGAAGAAAACAGTCTTGTGACTTGAGTGGGTGGGGCTATTTCTACACTAAAAAATGAATGTTATAAAAATTGCTGCTAGTAGTGAATAGCATGGGAGAAATATCTAGTGAGGATCAAAACAGTAGGCTTTCCTCTGCAAAGTCTTCAGAGTACAACATTTGTAACATTATTCACATAGTACCAAGAACATGGGAAGTGGGCACCCAGTTCCCACCTCCAGGAGCAGGGGGCAGGTGGCAAGGTTTGGTGATGGGAGGATGCTTCATACCCAGTGCTAATCACTGAGAGCTCAGGAGCAGCAGGCAGTTGCTGAACTTTCCGCTAATTGGGTCCCTTCAAACCAGCAGTAGACACTCACTGTTACCCACCCCAAGGAAGGCTCTGAGGAGCCCATGTACATCTGACCCACAGCAAATACTAAACTATGAAAATAAATTATACATGTCAAAAAGCCCAGGATGAGTTATATCCTTTGATTTTATATATCTGTCTTAATAAAGTAAGTCTTTAATAGTTTATAGATTTGTTAAGTGTTTAAAGCAATTTCATTTGTTCCTATAGAATGGTCACTGGTTTTATGTGACTGCTTTGTGTAATTCCGATGCTAAGATTAAGCAGCTTTTCTGTAGACATTAATGAATGGTATTCTGACTCGCTTTTTATATTTTATAGTTTAGGGCTATATTTTCCCAAGGATGTAGGTCAATAAATATTCATTCTGTCCTTTCTCTGATCACTGGGGTCTCGGCAGTGTTGCGCAAAGCAACGCTGGTTATTTACGATTTTCATCTTTGTTTAAGCAGTGGGAATGCAGACAGGCTGTATGTAGGCAAATGGACACATATGAAGGAATCCTTCCTTCCTCTTTCTTATGGTTTGCATTGTCTTGTCTTATTAAGACAGCCAAGAATGTTAACAAAAAATGTACCACAAAAACCTATTTGTTTGGGATGGTTTACTTAAGGTGGTGCTCTCGAGAAAGTAGTGTGCAAGCCAGCTGTAGTGGGAAAGAGAATGAGGCATGTTCCCCACACTGGGCCACAGACCTTCTAGAAGAATATCAAAGGGCTCTCAAGGCATCAAGTTGCTTGGCAGGGAATTTGTAAAAGCACTGAGCATATATTATAGGCATAATGTCTCAAGGGAGGTGATTCCTTCAAAACAAGTATTTAGACGTCAAGTAATGAAGCTATTTAGCATAACTAAGAAGACAGGCAATGTGGGTCCCTGACATTCGGTCGGTCATGAGTGATTTGGGTTTCAATTATTTATTCATCTGTGAATATTTATTGATTGTCTGTTATGTGCCTGTAGGGCTTAGAGATACAGCGAGGAATGAAGAAGACAAAATTCCCAACCTTGTGTTGTTGATAAAGTCTAGTGAGATGAGTTAAGTTATCAATAAACAATTTAATGGATCAGGGATGAGAGGAAAAATAGCTAGAAATTTGGGGAGGCCTCTGTTAGGAGGCTGAGTGAAGCCTGACTCAGGAAGCACAATCATCCATTCACGAGTAAGTATAGAATTAGCAACATTTAGGTGGACGAGTGAACGCAAGTGAGAAATATATGTCAGGAATGAGCTAGAATGCCATTGTGGTGAGAGAGTGAAAAAATGCAACCCCATAATAGTTAAGCCCAAATTTGGGTGAAGAATGTTGATTCTTGTTCAAGTATCAGAGAAATGACAGAGGCTTTACACAGAACGTGGTCACAACAGGAAATGGATCTTACAATGTTCCTTTTGGTTTCTGGAGGAAGAGATGCAAGATGCAGCCAGTCTCTGTGGGGAAGTCAGTTCTCATTGAGGGACAGCAATTTCCTGAGTAATGGTGGTTATAAGGAGAGGATGTTGTCTCATTCAGAGTGGGACAAAACTTAAGGGCATGGTGATGATTCGATGTGGAGAGTAAGCGTAAGAGGAGACTCATGGAATTGTTTGCATTTTGCTTGAGCAGTGTGGAGTATATTGAGCATGTGCCAGCATGCCATGAAACAGTGTGGATGCCAACAGAGGAAACAATGTTTTTTGAAGAGAAAGAGTTCTGTATTAGCCATGTCGAGTTTGAGGTGACACATGTAGCTATAAAAATTGCAATTACATATTTTAATGTAAAGCTTATTGTAGAAGCTAGCCGTAAAGGCATAAATTTGAAGGGCAGGTACACATGGATATTTAACTGATATTTTACAGCCTCGACAGGACACTCTGTTAAAGTCTCCTGATCAGTGTCTGCTTTTAGACAGGTAATCTGCAGATGAAAGCAAAAACACCAAATAGAATAAGAACAACAAAAAACCCAAACACTTTATATTCATGCAGACTCTTAAGCAGGTATTTCTTTTCAAGGGTATTGCTGTTAAATATGCATTTCTTGGAATGTTTTTATGTTTCCTGTCACTATCATGGATATGTTCTTTCCTTCCTGTCTTGTTCAGATTTCTCTATCTTGAGTTCTGCTCCTGCACCTTCCGACCCTTAGACAAAGGCGGTTGATATCTGCAATTCCCCTAAGCTATAAGAGCCTTAGTGAGGATCCAGAAGCCGGCATCTGAAGACGTAGACAATAATTTATTTAAGCATGAACAGGAAGATCCATATTTAGATAATTCTCTTCCCACAGAGTCATTATCTCAGAATGCTTCTGCTGACAGCCTTAGAGATAATAACATTCAAAATGTAAATAATGAAACAATACACATGGTAATGAGGGAGACTGAGAAAATACAGTAGTAATGAAAAATAACAAGACAGAGATTCTAATATTGTAAATACACAACTTTGCATTAGTGACAGATTATCTCTGGAACGCCAAGCTGAAATAATTTAGAAGGGAATGTAACAGCCCGTGAACAAGAGAGAAGATGTCAGCCCCATGCCAGTTAATGTGTTTAGAGAATTAGGTAGGTCTGAATAATTAGGAGTGGCTCAGAATTAGGAATGAGCTGGTTGCCTCTGAGCACAGAGACGGCAGAGTTGCTCCCAGCTCATCAGATACCAGAGATGGAAAAAAAAGCTTATCAAAGGTGGTGAGTGGGGAATGCTCTACCGTAAACACACTTACACTCATCACACTGTGTTGAGTACACTGAAGTCTGTGATTTGCACATTGGAGAGGTTTCCTTGCTCTGTAGTCACACCCTTCCAACATGCTGTGTTGGATCTTCTTCTGCCCCAGCATGACTGACCCTCAGGCTGGATGATAGATTTCTTTGATGTAAGAACACTTGTGGGTTGGTCACAAAGACTGGTATTGGAGGGTAGGCACTATGCAACTCAAGACTTTCATCTCACATTAAACTCCTGGCTTCTCTTTTTGTGCTGGCTTAGGTCATTCTACCTAAGAGGTTAGACTTTATTTTGCTTTGTAATTCCTCTTTACATTAAGTCCTTATGTCTCCTGGGGCCAGGGAGGATGAAGACTACTAAAGGTAGTATCAAATAGCTTGGGCTCTTGGACGGCAGCATCTCGCTTTCTTTAGGGTAGAAGTCTATGAGGGCTCTCCTTCATGAACTCTTCCTCACATGCTGAGTGTCCCTCTCTTGTAAGACAAGTCATGAGGAGTCATTAGCAAGAAACCTAGAAGCTTGTCTTACAAAAGAGGGACACTTTACCTTACATTTGTTGTTATATAAATTATAGTATCAAAGGCTTAAAAGCTGGTATCCACATATAAGTGAGTACATACCATATTTGTCTTTTGGTGTCTGGGTTGCCTCAGTCAAGATAACTTTTTTCTAGATCCATGCATTTACTTGTGAATTTCATTTTTTATCAGTTGAATAATATTCCATTATGTAAATGTATTATATCTCATGACCCATTCATTCATTGATAGACATCTAGGATATTTCCAATTTCTGACTATTATGAGTATAGCATCAATGAACATGAAAGAGCAAGCATCTCTGTAATAGGAAGAGTGGTATAGCTGGATCCTGAAAAAGATCATGGTAGATTTACAAGTGTGCACTCCCACCAGCAATGGATAAGTGTTCCTCTTTCCCCACTTCCTCACCAGCCTGTGCTGTCATTTGTTTTATTGATCTTGCCCATTCTGATGAAATATCAAAGTAATTTTGATTTATATTTCCATGGTGGCTAAAGACATTGACCATATTTTTAACTGTTTCTAAGACAGTATGCTTCAATATTGGAGAACTCTCTCTTTTGTTCTCTACCCTATTTCTCAATGAGTTGTCTAGGGTTTTTTTTTTTTTAAGTTCCATATACATATAGATGTGAACCGTCTAATAAATGTCTAACCTGTAAAGCTCTTTTCTCTTTCTATAGGCTACATGCCCAAACCATGGTGCCCTCTACCATACAGAAGCTTTACAGCTTCCCAAGACCCCATTTGTGAATTGTTGGTCATAATGCCCGTGCTATGTTCTGTTCAGAAAGTCCTTTTCTGTGCCAATGAGGTCAAGCACATTCCCCCTTTTTTCTTCTATCAAATTCAGGGTTTCTCTCCTTATGTTGAGGTGTGTGCTCCATTTGGTATTGAGTTTTGTGCTGGGTGACAGATATGGGTTTATTTTTGTTCTTCTACATACAAATATTCAGTTTAACTAGCAGCATTTAGATCCTATCTATCCTATTCTATTAAAGATCCTATCTTATTTTCCTCAGTGTGTATTTTGGCTTTTTTTTTTTTTTTTTGTCAAAAATTGGCTATCCATATGTGGATAGACTTATGTCTGGGACTTCAATTTCCATTGATCAGTGAGTCTGTTTTTATGTCAACATCATCCTGTTTTTATTATTATAGCTTTGTGGAATAACACCTCCAGTAGTTCAACTCTTCAAGATTATTTTTGTTAGCCCTGGTGTTTTGTGCTTCTATATGAAGTCGAAGACTGTCCTTTCAGTTTCTGTTAGGAATTGTGCTGCAATTTTGATGGGTATTACATTCAATATATAGTTTTCTTTGGGTAGGACAGTTATTTTCACTATATTAATCCTATAGATCCATGAGCATGGAAAATTTTCCATTTTCTGATATCTTCAATTTCTTTCTTCAATTTAAAGTGGGTTTTTTTTTCATACAATTTAAAGTGTTTTAACATCCCATTCACATGCTTGATTAGAATTACCCCGAGATATTTTGAGACTATTATGGAAGGCATTATTGCCCTGGTTTTCTTTCTTAGTCTGTCATTTGTATTTAGAAAGGGTACTGATATCTATATCTATATCTATCTATCTATCTATCTATCTATCTATCTATCTATCTATCTATCTATCTATCTATCTATCTATCTTTGTGTTAATATTGTATAATGCTGCATTATTAAAATATTTATCAGCTCTGGGAGTTCTCTGGTAAAATTTTAAGGGCTTTTATGTATAAAATTACATCATCTGCAAATAAAGATGCTTTGACTTCTTTTCCTATTTGTATCTCCTTCATCTCTTATGTTTGTCTTATTGATCTAGCTAAAACGTCAAGTACTCTATTGAGAGGTTAATGGAAAGTGAGGAATTTTGTCTTGTTCCTGGTTTTGTTGGAAATGCTTTGAATTTTCTCACAATTTAGGTTGATGATAGGCTTATTGTAAACTTATTTTCTGATGTTGAAATTTGTCCCTTGTATCCCTAATCTCTTCAGGACTTATATCATGAAGGTTTTTATCAAAGTCCTTTTCTTCATCTAATGAGATGTTCATATGCTATTTGTCTTTAAGTCTGTTTCTACGGTATATTACATTTGTCAATTTATGTATGTTAACCCTCCCTGTATGAGCACAATTACAAAAAACTATGACTGGACACTGTGCAGTAAAGATCCGGAACACTCAGTCCTAAATGTGATTTTCTTATCAAACTCCTCCCCTCAGGACTCATAAAACCATGTGGAAGAGGATACCTAAAGATTGTCAGAGCCAGGGGATTGATGACCTAAAAGGACACAGTCTCTTCTAGAGAAGACACACATATGAATGCATAGAGACTGTGGCAACATGCACAGAACCTGCACAGGTTCAGGTCAGACAGGGTCCTAGTGCTGAGAGAAGGAATTGGTCATAAGTTCATTCCTAAGCAAGAATATATCTTAAATTGACAACCATTTACAAAAATACATTTTCACTCGGTATACAAACCACTCACCCAATGCCCAGCAGTAGATGGAAACATACAATGAAATCAGTTGTGCTTTTGTTGATTTTTTTTTCTTTTTGTCTCATATTGCAATTCATTTGGGCACTTTTTTTTTACCCTTTTGGTTTTTTGCTTGTATATTATGGTTTCCAATTTTGTATTTGTACAAGTTTGAATTTGTTTCCGTGTATGTGCTTGTGTGTGTGTATTTCGTGTGCTTTCTCCCTGTTGTTATTGTTGTTTTTTTTTTTTAAAAAAATTCTAGTTGCTTGTTTTTTTATTTGCCAATTTCTTTTCTAAAAAGAAAGAGAAAGCAGGTGTGGGGTTGGATTGGTGGAAAGATGGGGAGGACTGGGGAGTGAATGGAGAAAGGGATGCAGTGATCAATATGTGTTGTATTAGTTTTCAATAAAAACATTAAAATCAAAGAATGGTCAGCTCTCATGACATTCCTCCAAAGCTGTATATCTCCTAGTTATTTCTCAAAAGTTCTGTCAATTGAGAACCAATGCTTCTGTCGGGGCTAGCATTGAGCATACTTTAGGGAAGCTTGTCCAGTATCCAGCCTAGTTCCCTGCACATGCACACACACACACACACACACACACACACACACACACACTCACACAAATGTTTGCAGACTATATAATCCTGTACATGTTTCTAACTAGTAAATGGACTTTCTGAACCACTTAGTGTTTACACTTGATTTTTTAATTCAGATCATAAGAATACCCAGAGTCTAGGAGCCAGGAAAAGATATGTGATTATTCTGCCATAAAGAATTGTTTATTTATTTTAGCTATGATTTGAAAACAGAAGTTTATAATGATTGAAGAAAAATATTTTTTATGATTGTTTAATTGTACTATGGGCAAATCTTTATATCTAACCAACAGTTTAGCAATACAAAGCAGAATTAAAACAATGTTTGTAACAAATACAGTTTTCATTTAGTCTCCTAAAGTTAATTAATGGTATATGCAATATAGTTATATCTTTTAACTGATATGGACTTACCTTAGGCCATTTATGTAGTAAATAGTAATTAAAACTGTTCAAATACAATATAGATATAGCCTCAGGGTAAAACGTATTCTGTCAAATGCTTTCTTTGAAGATGAAAAGACCATTAATCTTTCTTAAACAGCAGAAAGTCTTTTGTGGTTGCATTGCACATGACAAATATATTTCTAAGTAGCACTTCTGTATGATAACTCTATGGAGAATAAACCACTGAATGTGTTCAGGAGGTAATTTATTGTGTACATTGTAAGGCTACTAGTTAAAGAACTTTTACCCTTGGCGGTGATGTATAATCTTTAGGTAAGCAACTCTGCGCTGGGAGTGGTTCCAGCTACTCAGAAACAAAGCAAAACAACAAAAGCTATTACATTTATGGATCTTGGCCTCAAGAAATGGGTTGTACATTGCACATTTTAGGCATGAAAAAAGAGAAGGAAAGGCAATTAAAATTAAAAAGTATAGGAGAGGGGATGGCCCCCCAGTGTGATGTCATGGAGTGAGCCTGTGTCAACCATCAGTCTAGCACTGGACAGGCCAGGGCTGGCATACCATGCCCAAGATGACTCCTGCCTGGTGACACACTGCACGCGCAGGACATAGCACTCATGAGACCACTCCTGATGCCAGACACCCAGAGGCTTTGAGCACCACTTAGAGGAGCAAGTAAGTGGTGCAGAAATGGAAGATAAAGAGAAGAAGAAGGATGTGTGTACATGAAGAGAGGCAGAACTGGGGACTTGAGAGTAGTGGGGAACAAACTGATGTGAGTAGCTGGTGATACCACCTAAGGTCATGGTGAGGTCCTGGCCTATGCTGCCACCAAGGACCAGGTCTGAGTCCATGGTCTTGCAGCAGTAGTGGCTGTTACCACCAAATGCCAGGCAGATGTCCCTGTTTTCCGTTGCCACCTAGGACCATTTTGATGTTTGAGGAATCTCCATTCCTTGCCTGGGCATTATGGGAGAGATGGCCCAGATGGCATGGGAGCAGGAGAGCTGCCCCCCCCCCCCCAACTGCAGTACTTTGTCCAGAAAACACTATAAAGCTGGCCCTGGTTGCAGAAGTTGCAGGAGAGCCGGCCCTAAGAATGTGTGTAAGCATAAGACAGCTGGCCCTTCCAGCTTCTCTCCATTCAGTTTGATGTTGGCCACTGGTTTGCTGTAGATTGCTTTTATTATATTTAGGTATGGGCCTTGAATTCCTGATCTTTCCAAGACTTTTATCATGAATGATTGTTGGATTTTGTCAAATGCTTTCTCAGCATCTAAAGAGATGAACATGTGGTTTTTATCTTTGAGTTTGTTTATATAGTGGATTATGTTGATGGATTTCCATATATTAAACCATCCCTGCATCCCTGGGATGAAGCCTACTTGGTCATGATGGATTATCGTTTTGATGTGTTCTTGGATGTGGTTTGTGAGGATTTTATTGAGTAATTTTGCATCAATATTCATAAGGGAAATTGGTCTGAAGTTCTCTATCCTTGTTGTGTTTTTATGTGGTTTAGGTATCAGAGTAATTGTGGCTTCATAGAATGAATTGGGTAGCGTACCTTCACTTTCTATTCTGTTGAATAGTTTGAGAAGAACTGGAATTAGGTCTTCTTTGAAGGTCTGATAGAACTCTGTGCTAAACCCATCTGTTCCTGGACTTTTTTTGGTTGGGAGACTATTAATGACTGCTTCTATTTCTTTAGGAGATATAGGAGTGTTTAGGATATTAATCTGATCCTGATTTAACTTTGGTACTTGGTATCTGTCTAAAAATTTGTCCATTTCATCTAGATTTTCCAATTTTTTTAATATAGCCTTTTGTAGAAGGATCTGATGGTGTTTTAGATTTCCTCAGGATCTGTTGTTAGGTCTCCCTTTTCATTTCTGATTTTGTTAATTAGGATGCTATCCCTGTGCCCTCTAGTGAGTCTGGCTAAGGGTTTATCTATCTTGTTGACATTCTCAAAGAACAAGCTTCTGGTTTGATTGATTCTTTGAATAGTTCTTTTTGTTTCCACATGGTTGATTTCACCCCTGAGTTTGATTATTTCCTGCCGTCTACTCCTCTTGGGTGAATTTGCTTCCATTTGTTCTAGAGCTTTTAGGTGTGCAGTCAAGCTGCTAGTATATGCTCTCTCCAGTTAGGAACAAAGCACACATTGAAGGAGTTACAGAGATCAAGTGTGAAGCTGAAACAAAAGGATGGACCAACCAGTGACTGCTGCAGCTTGGGAATCCATCTCATAATCAGCCACCAAATGCAGACACTATTGCATATGCCAGCAAGATATTGCTGAAAGGGTCCTGATATAGCTGTCTCATGTGAGGCTATACCAGTGCCTGGCAAACACAGAAGTGGATGTACACAGTCAGCTATTAGATGGAACACAGGGTTCCCAAGGGAGGAGCTAGAGAAAGTACCCACGGAGCTGAAGGGGTGGAGAACAGTTTTAAACTTTTTGGTAATTTTTTCAGTACTCACAGAATCCTCATGTCTAGAGAGAAGACAGTCCTTGTGAGTTTCCTTTCTATATTTGTACTTTGAAAAATGTGGACATATTCTTCCAGATCACATCAGGATTTATTTGAGAGATGGAGATCTTGGGCAGCAGAGGTTAAAGAAGAAGGAAGTAATATAAGGAAAGATATGAAACGATGAGCCTTCTAATCGTTGGCTCTGCACCACCAGGCCAAACAGCTGGCAATGTTTTGGTGTATAGAAATTATTCTGGAACAATTGTAAGGAAAAACAGTGCCTCAAGCATTTCATGAAGAAAGAAAAATGACTAATCTGCCTTCGTGGTCTTATTCTAGTTATTTCCCAGTGTGTTAGGGTTATGGTCTAAGGAGCTCACATTCTCATTGCTAAGAGCTATCACCCAGTATCCCAGGGCTCATTCAGCAAGCTAGATTCTATGCATGAGAGCATGCCATTTCATCTAGTCATGAATGGCCCCAAGGGCTGCTGACCAAGATGAATTTAAAAGGACTCAGTCAACAAAATTAGCAAGGAACAGAAGCATGGGCATATCGTCTATGAGCTACCTCATGGAATCCTTTTGACAGTCTTATGAGGTACTATTACTGATCACGTTATAGCATGATCACCACCATATCAGGTGGATAATCAATGCATGCTTGTCATCTGAGTGAATGAATGCTTAAATCGATGAGTAGAACACAGTCACGATAAGCCTCACTAGGTTTCAGTCCCTTAAGCCAAAGGAATTTTACTCTTAGGCTTTGTCAAAGCCTTGGGAAGTAGGCAACAATCTTTTATCATATTTAGTTGCCTAGTACATCTCTCTTAAGAAAATATTTGTCCTCACAAACTGTTCTCCATACAGAAGTGAATATTAATATGATAATGTAAGTAAATACAACAAACATGAAGGAAATATGTTGTGAATACTTTATGGACTATTGGATGTCATTCAAATTAAAAACATTTCCTGAACCAATTTGCATTATTTTTGGTTATTACAAAAGACTTAGATGTCTATGTTCAAAATAGATATTTTTTCTTTTTTCAAAACACAAAAAATCAACATTAGCTTACAAAAATCAAGGTTACATCTCACTTAACATGGAATTTTCATGTACAATAACCAGCATACTACAAAGCATTTTAGGAAAGATATATTGACTGGTATTCCTACCAAGATCTTGTTCCTATTTTCACTGGACTTTGTCATCAAACTTGGAGCTCAGGTCTCACTATTACCACTAAGAAGCATTGGTATGCATAATGAATCTTAATAGCATTAAGTTATTAACCTCCAATGCTCAATCATACTAATCTAGGCTTGCACCTGCATGTACATGCTCATAATGAAGGAAGGGAGATTCTTTGCCCTCCTATCTGAGCTTTTCTGATAAGTTGTTATGCAGCTGGCATTTGATGCAAATTGCAGTTTGCTGGCTTCTCATATGCTCACTTGCACTAATCAGTGTATTGCTTGTGTGGTGCTTGCCCACCTCTAACCTATGCTGTCACATTTAGAATAAGTAATAGAGTTTTCTCTAAATGTATGAAATATTCCAGACCTCTAGTGGAGACCCACAGAAGGTGACAAGTGTGGTTTTCATGTAAAACAGACACTGGCCAGGCACTGTAGATCCTGAAACCTGAATACCACCAGATTGTTGTAATAGCAATCACTCAGAGTAAAACTTGGCAGAAGGAGTTTATGGCAACTATAACATAGAATAGCTATTAATATAATGTGTCCTTGTGGCCTAGACTAATAAGACCCTTTGTAAAAGTGCTAAGTATCACATTGATAGCTATAGGAAGAATAAGTTGAAGACTCCCCCACCCCACCACCCTTTTTTTAGGTCTACTGTAAGCTATTTCTAAGAATTCCTTAGAAGATGTTCTTAAGTTTTATTGGTGACTTTAGTAGGATTAACTCTTTAATGCCGAGGAAACAATTGTTGGTAAAAAAAAAAAGTAACTATAGTCAGACTAATTTATGAATTGATGCCATAATTTCAGTAAGTATATTAAAAGTTTTGGTGTAATATATTCTAACACATGTCAGCACAAAGAAGATTGTTTTATACATCTGTTGGCAGATGTTGACTTTATAATAATGAGACACCCATGGAAAATATTTTCTGACTATAGGATGTCCCAGAAAACCAGTTTTAATATCTCAGGAAAGAAACTCGCAGCTGTGGATGAACTATTAATAACTTGTTATGTAGCAATAAATGCCTTCCCTTTGCAGCTTCAGCTAACAAAAGACAATACTTACTGCTTGGGTTGAATACCCTTTAAATAACCAAGGCATTTCTATTTTATTGGTATGTTTATCTTTGATTGCAACTTGAAATGTACACAACAGAACTAAGGAAAGCAGAAGAGATTTATGAGAGTACATAATCTCACACTTTGGATTACTCTATCTGGTAACTCTTCAATATTAAAAAAGAGTGATTAGTGTTTCTTTATTTTTTTAACGTCAAGTTTTTATTGCCATGTATTTTCTGATTTCCTTTCTATTGTGGTGATAAAACACTATGGCCAAAATCAAGTAAGGGAGAAAAGAGTTTATTTAGCTCCAGGTTACAGTCCATCACTGAGGGAACTCTGTGAAGACCCAAGAACTTGAAACAGAAATCATGGAGCAAAACTCCTTGCTGACTTGCTCTCTGGCTCATTCAGGTCCCTGCTCTGCTAGATCTCTTATCTGGCCCAGGTCTACCTGTCGAAGGAATAGTACCACCTAGATGAGCTGGGACCTTCTACATCAATTAGCAAGTAAGTCAGTCCTTCACAGACATCCTTATAGAGCAACTTAACAAATATAATTACTCAAATGAGCCTCTTTTTCTGTGTAACTGTAGACTGGATCCAGTTGACCCTTAGGATAGTAATCATCCACACACAAAGTCAGACAACCATTTCCAGAGCACCGCTATTCTTGGTTATGATGTTCACATCTGTTTCTTGAATTTATTAGTTTGTCCTTTCTGTTTAACAAGTCACTGTTTATCTAACAAATTAAAGCAACAGGAATTTATTAGCTCACAGCTTTTTATGTCATAAGTCAGGGCAGTCAAAGGCTAGAGATGTGCTTAGAGTTTCCACAAAAGCAAAGGTAAGGAGTTGTTGGAGAGCTGCATTGTTCTTTGAAGAACGGATGAAACAATAAATCATGCTTCTAAACTTACTCATACTGATGGAATTCGGCTCCTTGTAGCTAAAGGTCTGAGGTCGTTATTTTCTTGCTGGCTGTCCACGTTGAGGGAAAGCACTCTTAGTCTCTTTGGGTCCTCCTTAGTGTAAGATCCCGAAACTTTGTTTTGGCCTTAGCCGATGCTTAGAATCTAACAACACTGCTAATCAAAGAGCTCAAGTAGCTGGCAAACTTAATTCTCTTGGAACCCCTTCTGCCACCTGACTTTATTTGAGGGAGGTAGGTGTGGACATTATTTTTACTTACTGGGCATGAACAGAATGTCTCTTTCTTGTCTACTTCAGCTTTGGTACAGTCATGCATTACAAGAGGACCAAACTCCAAGGGTAAAAGCAATCCCTTACCATAGCACTTACCTGTTGCTGAAGAAGCTCTGCCTTATATGTGTTGCTCATCTGTGGCCTTTATTCTGCTCTTAAGTTTTAGTAGAGTCTCAGCCAAACTAATTCTTTACATGCTGTTTCAATAATTGTTACATACTTAGGAGAGTATTTTGTAAAGAGGCAATTATCAGCAGAAATGGTTAATACTTGATTTTTCCTAATGAATATTGACAACCAATAAATTAGATGTTTATTGAGTTTCTGATTAATTTCTGAGTATATTATGAGACTTTGTTCTATGTGCTTTCTAGCATTCAAAGTAAATATGTATCAATTTTTTATTTGACAAAGTAGTTATAAATAATTTTAAAATTAATTTTAAATTATCAAATAACTAAAATAATTAACATTAATATTTCAAAAGCTTTACCTTTTGTTTATTTTTTAATTTTTTCCACTTTTTTATTAGATATTACCTTAATTTACATTTCAAATGAAATCCTGAAAGTTCCCTATACCCTCCCCTGACCCTGCTCCCTTACCCACCCACTCCTACTTCTTGGCACTGGCATTCCCCTGTACTGGGGCATATGAAGTTTGCAATACCAAGGGACCTCTCTTCCCAATGATGGCCGACTAGGCCATCTTCTGCTACATATGGAGCTAGAGACATGAGTTCTAGGAGTTCTAGTTAGTTAATATTGTTGTTCCTCCTATAGGGTTGCAGACCCCTTCAGCTCCTTGGGTACTTTCTCTAGCTTCTCCATTGGGGGCCCTGTGTTCCATCCTATAGATGACTGTGAGCATCCACTTCTGTATTTGCCAGGCACTTGCATAGCCTCACTTGAGACAGCTATATCAGGGTCCCTTCAGCAAACTCTTGCTGGCATGTGCAATAGTGTCTAGATTTGGTGTCTGATTATGGGATGGATCCCTGGGGTGGGGTAGTCTCTGGTTAGTCCATCATTTTGTCTTAGCTCCAAAATTTGTCTCTGTAACTCCTTTCATGGGTATTTTGTTCTTTATTCTAAGGAGGAATGATGTATCCACACGCTGGTCTTCCTTCTTCTTGAATTTCTTGTGTTTTGCAAATTGTATCTTGGGTATTCTAAGATTCTGTGCTAATATCTGCTTATCAGTGAATGCATATCTAGTGACTTCTTTTGTGATTGGGTTACCTCAGTAAGGATGATATCCTCCAGATCCATCCATTTGCCCAAGAATTTCATAAATTCATTGTTTTTAACAGCTGAGTAGTACTCCATTGTGTAAATGTACCACATTTTCTGTATCCATTCTTCTGTTGAGGGACATCTGGCTTCTTTCCAGCTTCTGGCTATTATGAATAAGGCTGCTATGAACATAGTGGAGCATGTGTCCTTATTATAAGTTGGAACATCTCCTGGATATATGCTCAGGAGAGGTATTGCGGGATCCTCCAGTACTACTATGTCCAGTTTTCTGAGGAACCGCCAGCCTGACATCCAGAGTGGTTGTACAAGCTTGCAATCCCACCAGCAATGGAGGAGTATTCCTCTGTCTCCACATTCTCGCAAACATCTGCTGTCACCTGAATTTTTGGTCTTAGCCATTCGTACTGGTGTGAGGTGGAATCTCATGGTTGTTTTGATTTGCATTTCCCTGATGATTAAGGATGTTGAACATTTTTTCAGGAGCTTCTCACCCATTCGGTATTCCTTAATACTAATATTAATAAATATTAGTATTAATTAATATTAATATTTATTGAAATAATTAATATTTATTGAATAACTATTGAAATATTAATTAATATTAATATTTCAAAAGCTTTAACTTTTGTTTCTTAAGTGACACTATGCTAATATTGGGGAGAATTACTTCTAGTTAGTATATAAAACTATCCAAAATATTTTTGCTTTCATTATAACAACATGAACAAGTATGCTAAAAGTTATGTATTCCAAAATAGCTGAAGACCAATAAAAAATAACTTAAAACTGCCTTATGCAGAGGATAGAGACACTTAAGGAGGAAATGAATACATAGTCATTAAAGATATCCAGAAATATACAAGCAGTGCAAGAAAATGAATAAAATTGTTCAAGACCTGAATATAAAAGTAGAATCTATGAAGAAAACCCAAACTGGGGGAATTCTAGAAATAAAAACTGTGTGAAATGAAACAAGAGCCTTAGAGGCAACAATTCATCAACACAAAACAAGAGATGGAGGAGCAACCCTCACACATTGAATACACAATAGAAGAAATGGATACTTTGGTCAAACAAACTGTTAAGTCTCAAATTTCCTAACAAGGAACATCCAGTAAGTCTGGGACTCTATAAAAACACCAAATACAAGAGTAATAGGAATAGAGGAAAGAGAAGAAACCCATATCAAATGCCCAAAAATATATTCAACAAAATTCATGGAAGAAAAATTTCCTACCATAGAAGGGGATACCTATAAAGGTACAAGAAGCATACAGAACACCAAATAGACTGGACCAGAAAACCAGGTGGTTTTGGCACATAATAATCAAACCATCTAAATGTACAGAGAAAATGAAAGAAGAAAGAAAGGAAAAGATAGGAAAAATTATTAAAAGCTGCAAGGGAAAATAATTAAATAACATATATAAGCATACCTATTGGAATTATACCTCACCTCTCAATGGAGACTTTAAGAGCCAGAAAGTCTGGGATAGATGTGCTGCAGATTTAAAAACCCACAGATGCCAGCCCAGACTACTATAGCCAGAAAAGCTTTTAATCACCATAGATGGAGAAAATAAAATGTTCCATAATAAAACCACATTTAATCAGTATTTAATCTACAAAACCATCCCTATAGAGGGTGCTAGAAAGAAAACTTCAACCTAAAAAGATGACCTACTAGGGAAAAATTCCTGAACAAAACAGCAAAGGCTTGTGCTGTAAGATCAAGAATTGACAAATGGGACCTCATAAAGTTGCAAAGCTTCTGTAAGACAAAAGATATTGTCAACAGGACAAAAGGGCCACCAACGGACTGGGAAAGGATCTTTACCAATCCTAAATCAGATAGGGGACTGATATCCAATATATATAAAGNGTTGGCCATCAGTGGGAAGAGAGGCCCCTTGGTTATGCAGACTTTATATGCCCCAATACAGGGGAACGCCGGGGCCAAGGGGTGGGAGCGGGTGGGTAGGGGAGCAGGGCCGGGAGGGGGGAGGATATAGGGAACTTTCTGGATAACACTTGAAATGTAAATGAAGAAAATATCTAATAAAAGTTGAAAAAAAAAAGATGACCTACAACCATGAAAACATAGAGAAAAATAGTCCTGCCACCACCAACAATAATAAAATAACAGGAATCATTGGTCATTGCTATCTCTAAACATAAATATAAATGTTCTCAATTATCCAGTAAAAAGATACACACAAAGAGGATGAATGTAAAAACACAGCCCACCCATCTGCTGCATTCAAGAAATATACTTCAATATTAAAGGTAGGCATTACCTTAGGGTAAAAGGTTGTAAAAAGGCATTCCAAGCAAATGAAACAAGTTGGTGTAGCTATTTTAGTATCTAACAAAATAGAGTTCAAACCAAAACTAATCAGAAGAGATAGAGAAGGATATTACATACTCATCAAGGAAAAAATAATCCACCAAGGTAGACATTTTAATTCTTAACAACCCAAATGCAAAGGCACTCAAGCTTCTAAAAGAAAAACTACTATAGTGTAAACCACAAATTGACCCTCACACAGTGATAATGGGGGACTTTAATACTCTATTCTCACCAATAAACTGGCTATCCACACAAAAATGAAACAGAGAAATACTAGAGCTAAGACATGTTATAAACCAAATAGACCTAATAGATATTTACAGAACTCTTCAAACATACCTCCAAAAGAATATCCATTCTTCTCTGCATTTCATGCTTTCTCCAAAACTGACCACATACGCAGACACAAGACAAGTCTCAACAGATAAAAGAAACTTGAAATAACTCCCTGCATTCTACCAGACTACCACAGAATAAAGCTGGATATCAGTAATAACAGAAACAACAGGAAGCTTAGAAAGCCATGGAAACTGAACAACTCTATATTGTAGTGAGTGAACAATAAATTGAGACAGAAATATACAAAGAAATAATATTTATAGTTGATTAAAAATGAAAGCATGACATACACAAACCTATGGCAACACAATGAATGCAATTATAAAAAGCAAGTTTTTAACACTAAGCGTCTACATTAAACAAAATGAAGACATCTCATACTAGTAACTTAACAACACACCAGAGAGATCTTGAATAAAAAAGAAAGGATAACCCAAGGCAATAGACTGAAAAAAATAATCAAATTTAGGGCTGAAATCAGTAAAATAGAAATAAGGAGAACACTGAAACAAAGAATTGTTTCTTTGAGAAAATCAATAAGACTGCCAAATCTTTATCTAAATGAATTAAAAGGCAGAGAGAATATAAAAGTTAATAATATCAGAAATGAAAACTAGGACATAACAATAGATACCAGGGAAATCCAGAGAAATATGACATGCTTTAAAACCTGTTCTCCACCAAATTCAAAAAAATCTAAATTAAGTGGATCATTTTTTGACAGCTACTACTTACCAAAGTTAAATCAAGATCAAATAAGCTATTTAAACAGACCTATAACCCTTAGTGAAATAGCAGCAGTTATTAAAATCCCTTCCCTTCAAAAAAGCCCAGAGCCAGGTGGGTTTTGTCAAGAATTCTATCAGATTTTCAAAGAACAGTTAACACCAAGAATCCTCAAAATATTCCACAAAAAAAACAGAAGAAACACTGCTCAATTTATTCTATGAGCCTATATTTACCTTGATATACAAACCAGATAAAAGATCCAACAAAAAATAAAATTACAGATCAATTTTCCCTATGAACATGCATGTAAAAATAATGAATAGAATGTTTGTAAAAGAGATCCAAGAACATATCAGAAAGATCATTCACCATGATCAAGTAGGCTTTATCCCCGAGATTCAGAGATGTCTCAATACAGGGAAAAATCAATAAATCTAATTTTACCATAAAAATAAACTGGAAGGCAAAACCATACAGTCACTTCATAAGATACAGAAAAGGCCTTTGACAAAATCCAACACCCCTTCACTATAAAAATCATGAAAAGATTAGGGATACAGAAAATATTCCTCAACATATTAAAGGCAGTTTACAAGCCCATAGCCAACATCAACTTAAATGGAGAGAAACTCAAAGCTATTCCACTAAAATCAGGAATAGGGAAAGTTGTCCAGTCTTTCCATACCTATTCAATATAGTAGTTGAAGTCTTAACTAGAGCAATAAGATAACTGAAGGAGCTCAAGGGGATACAATTTAGAAAGGAAGAAATTAAAGTTTATTTTTTGCTGATTGTATGATAGTATGTGTACATATCCCTACAAATTCCACCTAGGAACTTCTAAAGCTGATAAACACTTTCAGCAAAGTAGCTGGGCACAAAACTCATAAAAATTAGTAGCCCTCCCATATACAAACAACAAACAGAGCAAGAAAAATCTCAGATAAGCAACACACTTCACAATGTCCCAAATAATGTAAAATATCTTGGAGTTACTCAAACCAAGAAAGTGAAAGTCTTGTATGACAAAAACTTCAAGTCTTTTGAGAAAAAATTAAAAGACATCAGAAGATGGAAAAATCTCCCATGGTCATGGATCAGGAGAATTAACATGGTAAAAATGGTCATCCTACTGTAAGCAACCTACAGATTCAGTGTAATCCCCATCAAACTCCTAACATGATTCTTCACAGATTTTCAAAGGAAAATTCTCAACTTTATATAGAAATACACACATGCATGCACACACACACACATACACACACACACACACACACACACACACACACACACACTAGCTAAAACAAAACATATGGAAACAAAGTGTGGAGCAGAGACTGAAGGAAAGGCCAACCTGACAGAGACTTCCCCACCTGGGGATCCATCCAATATACAGTCATCATACCTGAACACTATTGGGGATGCCTGGACATGCTTGATGACAGGAGCCTGATATGACTGTCTCCTGAGAGGTTCTGCCAGGGCCTGTCAAATACAGACGTGGATGCTCATAGCCAACCATTGGACCAAGCGCGGGGTCCCAGATAGAGAAGTTGGAGAAAGGACTGAAGGAGCTGAGGGGGTTTGCAGACCTGTGGGGAAGAGCAAGAGTGTCAACTGGCCAGACCCCCAGGAGCTCCCGGGGACTGGACACCCCCCACCCCAACCAAAGAATACACATGGAGTGACCCATGGCTCCAGTCAAGTATGGAGCAGAGAACGGCCTTGTTGGACATCAGTAGGAGGAGCTGCCCTTGGTCCTGTGGGGGTTTGATACCAAGTGTAGGGGAATGCAAGGGCTGGAAGGTGGGTGTGGGGTAGGTAGATTAGGACCCTCATAGAGGCAGGGGGAGGGGGAATGAGATGGGGGCTTCCAGAGGGGAGACCTGGAAACACTTGAAATGTCAATAAAGAAAATGTCCAATGAAAGAAAAAAAAAAAACGACATCAGGCAAATGGGTAAAACTAGAAAAAAATCATTCTTAGTGAGATAACCCAGACCCAGAAAGAGAAATATGGTATATGTTCACTATATCTGAACATTTGTCATTAAATAAATGATAACCAGTCTACAATCTGTAGACCCAGAGAGGATAGGCACAGAAGAAGGACTAAGGGAGACACACAGATCTCCCTGAGAGGTGGGAAAGTTATATTTTATTGTCTAGCTATTAAATATCAGAAAAATGGTAAAATTTTAATGACTTACACTCCTTACCAATTGGAAGGTAACGCCGGTAGGGCTCATCCTAGAGGGGACGTGTTTTATTGGGGTTATGTGAGAAAAATAGCAATCAGCCCTGTCTTCAAGGTATGAGTGGTATGGCAGCTTGTATCATGCATAAAGTATAAGTAGGAAGATAAATCACTTGGTGAGAATTCTGTCTGCCTCCTTGGAAATTTTTCATGGAGAAGTTGGGAAGAGAGGTGAAGACAGAATGCAAAGAAAATCGTGTACCTTTACACTTTCTTTTAAAGATTTATTTATTTTCATTTATATGTGAGAGTATTATGACTGCATATATGTTTGCATACCAAATGCATGCATGGTATCCTCAGAGGCCAGAAGAAAGTGTAGATTGCATAAAACTGAGGTTTCAGACAGTTTTGAGCTGTCTGCCACATCATGTGGGTGCTGGAGCCAGTACCCAGGCCTTCTGAAAGAACAATCAGTGTTACCTGCTGAACTATCTCTTGAGCTTTTGCTTTATGTGTTCTTAAAATGGATAGATATCAGGCACCTAGGAGAGTTGAACCCAAATATAGACAGAAGCTAGTTGAAGTTTCACCCTACCTGATGCCCGGTCTAACTCAAATGCTGGGCAGGTGAGTAATCAAACTGATGGTGACCATCACAAAGAAGGATGTCGAGCTTCTGACAGGGTAAAGTAACATGAGGGGCTCAGCACCCAGTCCACTCTGAAGAAAAATCTCAGTCCTCAGCCACTTGCTGGAATTGCCAGTCAGAAATCGCATGGTGTGGTGTGGCATTCTCCTATAGAAAAAAATAAAATAAAATATAACAATGCAAATAATAATATGTCAGCTTTCATTCTTCTTACATGCACAGTGCTTAGGATTAAGTTGGCTCATGCCTTGAATCTGAGCACTCAGGAGGCAGAGGCAGGCGGATTTCTGAGTTTGAGGTCAGCCTGGTCTAAAAAGTGAGTTCCAGGACAGCCATGGCTATACAGAGAAACCCTGTCTAGAAAAAAAAATATTCAAAGTAAACAGTGACTCCTATTCAAGAGAAAATTGCTGTGACAGAGGTAGACATCATCAATATAACGTATATAACCCCAATAATCTATAAATGTGCTAATACCCAAAAGAGGATCAAAATGATAGGTAGAATCAGTAGTGTTGCTTACTGGATGGCTGTGAGACAGGAAGAGTATCTCCTATAACCATAAAGGCTCTTGTAAGGTAAGAAGGCCCATGGGTGAGTGAGTGAGTGAGTGAGTGAGTGAGTGAGTGAGTGAGTGAGTGAGTGAGTGAGTGAATGAGTGAGTGTTTGAAAGCTTCTTGGTGACAGAAAAGGATGCTGTGATGTTGTGATACTGTAGATGTCAGGAGGCAGGGATAGCCCTTAAACCAAGGATCAAAATACTGGAAAAAAAGAAAGGATATGGTTTCACTTCTAGACAAAATGTGGCCATGATGAGTCATGTTATTGATTTTGTTTCACTGATTTTAATATAAGAAAACAAATTTTGGACAGCTGGTGTCCAGAATTATAAGAAATCTATGCTTATTGGAGCCATTCATTCACAATTTCATTGAAAACTAGCAAATAAAGACTTTATGGAAACTATCATTGATATATTAAATATTCATAAGAGAATAGGTAAAAAGGACCAGGGGATACAAATTTCAAATCTAGTAAAAATTATTCAAAAGCAAAAAAGGCATTTGAAATCCAAATTCAGTTGGGTAGATTGAGCAATAGATTAGCCTGGCCAGGAGCATATTGGTTAGTCTGAAGAAAGAACAGAAAGGATTATTCAAACTGAGTTTCAGTAAGAAAAAAAATCCATATTCATTAGGAATTCCTGTGACAATATCCAGCAATTGGAGCTCAGAAGAAAGAGTGGAAAGAAATTATGCAAGGACATTTTAATAAATAGTGGTTGAAATTGAATAACAATCTTAACTCAGATCTCAGGAATTCATTGAAAGCTAAGTAGGACCAACACTAGCAACATACACACTTCAAACCACTCTCTCTCTCTCTCTCTCTCTTTCTCTCTCTCTCTCTCTCACACACACACACATACAGAAGTACTCAAACACCATACATGCATATGTGTATGCATATGATGTGTATTACGTATATTATACGCACACACATGTACGCACACCCATGTACACACACACACACACACACACACACACACTTGACACATACTCCATACATACACACTTATCCTCACATACACAAATAAACATACTTCATATACATACATACACACACACAAAGAGAGAGAGAGAGAGAGAGAGAGAGAGAGAGAGAGAGAGAGAGAGAGAGACCGACCCATGGTTATCAGTCTCTGAAATTCAAAATCTAAAAACACTGGAAGCAGACAGGAAGTTACAGCACATTACACACAGGGAAACAAATTATTCTCATTGTATGTGCTCTCTTATTAGAAAGGATGAAAGCCAGAAGACAATGGGACGACATCTCTATGTGCTCAGTGAAAAGGAGTGTTATACTTATTCTGTGCTCAGCTGAAATAAACATTCGGACACCAAGCTATGTTTTCAGATAAGTGAATGTTGAAAGAATTGTAGTCAACATTATTACACGAAGACATGCTGAAGAAGGTCTTCAGGCTAAAGGATCCTGAAACACCAAAACAGGAACAAATAAAGAATGGAGAAAACATTTAATAAGTACTGAAAACTCATGGGCTGGACCAGGGGATGGGTCAGTGCTCACAGAGGCCCTGTGTTCCTGGTATTGGTTTCTCTTTCCTCCTAGCTAAAATTATAACTAATTAGTATGCTTCCTCAATCACCACGCTAAAGACATTAAGAGAGGAAATAAATACAAGCACATGACATTGATTAAACTTAACTGTCACTAATTTGGTTTTCTTTCTTCCTCTCTTTTCCCCTTTCTCCTTCCTTCTTCACTCTATTTTCTCCATCTTCCTCATTCTTTCTCCTCTTCTGTATAGGGAGATTCTCATTTATTAAACACTCCAAACATCTTATCATGACCATAGACTCTATGGACAGTTCAGTGCAGCAGCCTTGTCCCTATGGACATTCAGCATTCAGTTTGATGGAGTTAAAATCCAGACCCTACAGGTTAGCTGGTATTAACATATCGGGAGAGAGAATGCTATAATACTGCTTTATTTCACACAAGAAGAAATATTATCTTCTTTGTATATTACAATTAACTTTAGCCAATGGAATAGCAGGTGCCTTCATGGGATAGCTATATGCCAGGTGTGAATTCTCTATGGTTTGTACCCCATGACTTCATCTCCAACTGCTGCCTGATGACCCCATTATGATAAATATGTTAAGTGCAGAGGACCCAGAAACTAAAATGAGTATCTGGATACAGGAAACAGTTTATATTCAGATAAATATATATGTATATACTTAATCAATTGTAATAATATGTATGTTAATTTTAAAAATGGAGATACTGATACTTTTTAGGTTATTTTACCCTTATGTTTTTGTAAATAATCTTTACACTTGACAGATAACTTAATTTGTGATAATCCTTAATTGTCAAGTACAGAATAATTTAACACTCACTTTATAGACTTGTCTGAGTTCCTAAGTGGATAAAACAACCATTTCAAACCCTGTGAAGATGGCATGCTTTTAAGTTGCCAGGACTTTCCAAAGATCTATGAAAGGACATCACTAATGAAAAACACAAAAGCAAACCCCCAACCACACTATAACAATGTCCACTATAAAAGCTCTCAAGGGTCTGTATGTCCCACTGTGGTCTTCATTCAGGTTTACTTGACCCTCAGACCAAGCGGCACAGAAGTCTGGTTGAGAGATTAAACTTTTGGCTCAGGAGAAATGCTTGCATTCATTTACAATACCCACCTGTTACTTAGACTTAAAGAGTGGAAGGCAGATTGGTGGTTTGCAGCTCTTCAAACTGATGATCTTCTGAAAGGGGAGCTGCTCTGCCTTAACACCTCTCATGTCACAGTCAGAACCTGAGTCTGGTAGTATTGATTTATTCTTTGTCTCTTACTCTCTATGAAGGAAGATAGCTCTTACTCCCCAGTTTCTTAAGATTCTGCCAGCATCTCCAAGTACACAAAATTAGTTTAACACCTTTGGCATGTATTCCAAGTGATAGAATATACTCTAATTAGGTCCGTAAAAGCTTTTACTTTGATTACAAGATATACTAATTATCCTGTCAGTCATTGATCTTATAATTATAAAGGAGGGTGCTGTTATTTTCAAATGATCTAGCCTAATTCTGCCCTGAAGTTCAGGGGCTCTAATTGAGTCCTAGACCAATAGCTGTTTACTGTGTTCCTGTTCACATAGTGATTAGCTACATTTCCTCAGCCTCAAGGCTTTAAAATTAAAATACTTTACAATCATACAAAGATGCAGGTTTAAGTCACTTAATCCTACCATGAAAACATAACAGTTTTAAATTAAAATTCATACATGGAAAGAAAAGGAATTATATCCTGTCTCCAAGTAATTCAAATAGCTTAACTTTAATCAGTTGACACTATCTGTAGATTTTTCTTAATGTCTATCATAATTTTTACAAAATATTTTCTGCTGTTGGTTGAGAAAACCCTTTTTGGCTTTATGGAGAAGTATACTTAACTCTATGTGCTCAGGATTTGTGTAAGAACATATGTTCGATCACTCTCTATTGCCATAGACATTTCTTCTTAGGTGTAACTTCAGCTTCTCGGTTGCATCTTACTTTGGTTTTCATGATGCTCAGAAAACTGTAGAGATGTACCTCACATTCTCTGATGGTAAACAGATCTTTCAGTTCCTGTAGAGGAGATGTCATGCTGGGCACTTAGAGACCAGCTATTGCAACTGCACAGCAACCTCCGATCCCCTTAATCACCTTCTTGCTTTCATGTCCTCTTCTGTTCTTTAACTTGAACATTAGCCTGTTCTTGGGAATTCTTCCTTGTTCAAGTGCACTTTTGGGGGGGGGTGAGGTGGTGAGACAGGGTTTCTCTGTGTATCCAGACCTTAGTGTCCTGGAACTCACTCTGTACGTCAGGCTGGCATTGAACTCACAGAGTTCCTCCTGCCTCTGCCTCCTGAGTGCTGGGATTAAAGGTGTGCACCACCAGTCTCATCTAAGTACTTTAATTCTTATGCTAAGCTGAATATCTGATTTGCTTTATTAGTCTCAGCAGACTATGTATGACTTCTTCGGGTGACACAGTAAAATGTTGGATTGTCTTGTGTGACACTGTTGGTGAGTGACATTCATTAAAAGTCCTTATATTAATTGATGATGTAGTGTTGTGGAAGAGTTTGGTGACATCTTGGTGACCTGAACTGAAGTCCTGATTGTGTCACTTCAGCCTGAGTGGTTTCGAAATGATCTCTTATGTATTCTTAGCTTTAGTTTACTTACTTCCAACTTATAGATGGCCACATCACTGCTGTCTCCACACAAGTTTAATATTAACTGGTTTAAGATTGTGTGGTTATCATATTGAGAACTGTATTTTTCCATAGGTATTTGTTGAATTTTGAGAAATTGATGGAGCCATGTAACTACTTTCTCCATCAATATTTCATGTCAAGAGATTCTCATGTCTGCTTTTAAAATCATTTTTCTCCCAGCCCCCTAAACTCAGGGCAGACACTTATTTCTTTTTAATTATATACATTTGTGCCTCTCAGCTTGCAGAGTGCTTTCGAAAGTCACTCCTGTCTTAGCCATGTGGATAAATATGATAAATATAAATAAAATATAAAAATAAATAAAAATATAATATTTTATTATTACTAAGCAGCATTGTGTTGATAGCAAGTATAATACTGATGATGAATATTGTGTTATTTCCATTTTTAATTATAAATATTTCATATGTGTGTTTGTAGATGTGTTCATTTCTTTTCATAAGTAATTATTCCAAAGTAGAACTTCTGTGAAGTGGGACTTCTGGGGAGTAAGGTATGTATAATGAAATATTCCCTTATTATTATTATTATTATTATTATTTCGTTTTTGTTTTGTGTTGTTTGAGGTGGGATTTTACTTGGTTGCTGGTGTTGAGCTTGTGAAACTCTGACCCATCGTTCTGGGCTGACACTTTCGATGTTTGACTTCAGCCATCTTTCAAGCTCCACTCTGTCCCTTGCCACCTATTAATGTATGACTGAGCAATAGGTAAGCTCTGGAGTTTTTTGTCTTCACACCACTGTGGTTCAAGTCATGCTATAATGCTCACTGTGCTCTAACACCATAACCACACACAGTGGCAGACAATGCTGTGAGCCTTTGCTTGAGACATTTTAGATTAGCTAGATGGTTGCGCTCCTTCCTACAGTCTCATTATGTGAGTAACCAGTTCTTCGTCTCCTCTTGGTGCCGATATGACATCATTCACTTCAGCATCCATAACTTAAAGGGTCATTGGGCCTACCTACTTCAAAAGGCTGCACAAGATAGTGACTACAAGCCTAACTACATGATAAAAGTGCCACCTGATTTTATAATGCATGCTATTATCTCCCAGGAGGTAATTTCTATTTCCCTAGTAACTAAAATGGTGCTATTTTCCCATGTACTTTTGCACAGGGATTTATGATCAGTTTATTTTCCTCAGTGAAATGTACATTTAGATTTCTAGACATTTTGTATTACATCCATTTGTTCTTGTTTTGTCTTCTTACTGGGGTTTTTGGGACAGGGTCTCATCTCATTTTATACTCCTAGATAGCCTGGAATTCTATCAATCTGCTTCTATCACTCAAGTGTAAGGAATACAGATGTGAGCTATCACATTTCACCTCTTTCTGATGCATTGTTTGGGTTTTTGAATTTGTGCACAAATATCTTTCGCAAAGTCTCTGTTAAGGAAATTTTTAATCCTAATCTGTAGCTTGTCTTTTGTGAATGGAACAGTATCTAGTACAGAGCAGAAGTAGCTGATTTTAGGAACTGCAATTTAATACTCCTTTAATACTACTTTCTTTTGTGCTTTATGCTTAGTCTCACATCTACAAAGCCTTAGCCTAATCCAAGGACACTAAGATTCTTCTCCTTTGATTGGCTTTAGATCTTGCGTTTTGAATCATACTCTTGTGAATTTGTTTTGTATGCACCACACTTGTAGAAGTCAGAGGACATAAGACAAGGTGGATCCTCTCCTCTCATGTGTGCCTCCAAGGTCTAGCTCAGATTATCACACTAGGTGAGCCACCTCACTGGTCCTGGTATTACAATTGTGTGTGTGTGTGTGTGTGTGTGTGTGTGTGTGTGTGTGTGTGAGATATTTGTATCTAATTTTTTGTATGAATCAAGGTTGTAACAATCAGATTGTCTTGGCTTTATTTATTTTCCATAAGTGACTATACAATTACCAAGTGCACTTCAAAGCTACATGTCTTTCTTTTGAGTTAATGATGGTAGATTATTATTGTGTAAGCTTATATATAATTCTTTATTCATTTCCTAATATTATTATTATTAGTTACATACTATTTACTTGATAATTCATTGTTGAACTCTATATTAATGACAAGAATTAGGTACACTTAATTCTCTAGCTATGTTCTTTATCTTCTAAATAGCTTTCATTACTCTAGAGTCTTTATATTTCCAGAAGCATTTTAGAGTCTGTTTAACATT